>OY977947.1:29392777-29992777 GCA_963854355.1 Epinotia brunnichana | reverse complement strand
CTCAAACATGATATTTTAGCCGATTTTAGAACCAATTTTAATATGTTTAGCTTTTGTGCATAATTTGTTATAAATGTTTAAAGTGTATTTTAGACCTATGTTCTTGATTTATTTTCTATCGAGCGAGTGATTTTGTAGATTTTTTTAATCATATTTCGAATCACTGATCTCAATGCTGAAAAGCCTCAAGATTACTATTCGTATTTTTTTGAAACGATACTGTTATAAACAGACGCATTATATTGTTTCAAAAACTCTGTTCGCTTAACTTCGCTAAACCTACGGCGCCTTAAATATTATACTAGAGCGTACGCGAGAATGATCGTGAAAATGTTTAAAGCGATGTTCGGCTCTATGCTTGGCTCGGCTCGTTGTTCAGTTGGACAAATTTAAAAACGGCGATTGATCGATGTTCTGTTACATGTAAATACTCAAGTCTATCACCTAGCACCTTAAGGCGCTTAGCTTATCCCTTGGCCAGAAAGTGTTATTTTCCGCACGCGTAGCGAGCAGAAATTACCACTTTATGGCCAGGTGTGTTATAAATTAATGTTATACGAGCTTACGTCCCTAATTGTCTGTTAAATATGTTTGTATATTATGCACCTCTATTCCGTTGAATACATTTTTCCTATGGAGTTGTTATTACTTCGCTTCTCGCCTAGTGGACCTGTCGCTTAACACATTCATCGCCCATGACGACTCACATGCGTCAGAGCGCTACGAGCTCTTTTCGCTACATACGGATTTTAAGCTGCTACGGACTACGGCTTAGCGCTACGAGCGTAGCGTGGCCGTGAATGGGTTAACACGTTCACTGCCAAGAATCGCTACGCGCTACGCTCTTAGCCGATCCCGTGGTTTTCCTCGTACGTAGCGGAAAGCGACTACGGCATAGGGACTCGATATTGTGTTAACACATTCACCGCCAAAAATCGCTACGCGCTACGCTCGCCGCTAGCCGATCCCGTGGTTTTTCTGCTAAGTAGCGGAAAGCGCGTAGATGCCCACTAGGCGGGGGTTCCTGGCAGTGAAAGTGTTAATGATTTATCGCTCCATCGGCACATTGTTTCCGGCCATACTGTAGTAGTTATTTGTACCGGGATCCATTATCATCCGAAATATTCAGTCCATGAACCATAACGTTAGCATAACACAAATTTCCAATTAATGCGATAAGTTCGTTATATGAAATGTAAATTAGGCTAAATTTTTAAACAGTACCTAACTATTATAATATTTTACACGAAAATAATGTTTTCTTCCATCGAATTATTTATTATTTAAGTATATCATTATGTTAGTTACTCGTATTTCGTAGACAAGATTTAATTATTTCTTTTTTAATGTATTTTTCTATGCCTTTGTCAGTTATAATTATTAATTGAACAATAAGATATAGATAATGGAGCATTTTTTTGTCATTTAATGGAGAATGTTATCGCCTTAATTATTGTCTATTTTAGTAAGTAACTTAAACTTTACAATAAAAACGAATATGAAGAAAAAACTTGCAAAATGTTGCGTTGTACAAATTACGATAAACAGAAAACTTAACATTTTAAACAGAATTTTATTTATTACCTTAATAAATATTAACTTAAGAGAGTATACAAATATGTGTCTACCCCGATTCATAGTTTCCCATCCTTTTGTAAAATAAACGATTAAAATATTTACAAAATCTTGTTTCATTTATTTTTTTCAGAAACGGAAATCGAAAAAAGAAATCAAGTGAAATAACTTTTCCAAATTGTATTACAAGAGGGAAAAGATTGATTCATAATAGAAATGAAATGAAGTGGAAACGGTATGATTACGAGTGAATTGACAGAGGTCGTCAACTAGAGAATTTCATTTGTTTATCTGGAGTTATAAAAGAAAGAATGAATGGTACAAGATTAGGCTAGCGTACATAATGATCTATCATCATATCAGCTGAAAGACGTCCACTGCTGGATATAGGCCTCCCCCAAAGAGTGCCACAATGAACGGTCCTGCACCTCTCGCATCCAGCGGACTCCCGCATTATCTATACTCTATACTAATGTTATATTATGATGAGGTAAAATTTGTAAGTTAGTGTGTAAGAGGTAATCTCCGGAACTACCGATCCGATTTCAAAAATATACGTCACATCTCAAAATTAAAACATATTTGAGATGTGGCTCTACTGCACACTGCAATACGGTTCTCAAAATAAAGGGTATTTCAAATAGGGCGGGTTGATATTGAAATTGAATAATACAAACTGTGTGTGAGATATTAACGAAATTATATTTTTATTTAATATGAAAGGCCCATTTATACCATGATGTATAAACACATCGTCCAAATGTCCGCCTCAGCTTCGAACGGTGGCTCATCAAAGAATACCTTAGAGGGAGCAGATGATAGGTATAATTATCATTAACATGCATGTTTGGAAGAGCTACGCTGGCGTCATCTATAAAATCCACAGACACTAGAACTCACAGAAGTGAATTGTCACATTAACTATTGACAGCCACCGAGGCCGCGCCAGTTTGTGAGAGGCCTTATTGATAATAAATTAATCATCACAAACAAATATTGCTATTAAGCCATTCAAGGCTATTGATTGACAATATGAGTCATGCCTCTACGAGAGATTTCCGCTACAATGCGGAAAAATTCTGCTAGTTTGGGATCGAGTGGGTGAATAATACAACGTTATTGTCAAATGTCACAATGAAAAAAAATTTGCCTTTGTCTAATAAAGGCTACTAAAGTAATATGAATGTAATGGGGAATGGATGAAAATGTTAGAAGTGCCCGATTATTTTTTTGGTGATAGGAATAACCTTCCTTAGCACCGTGAAAAAAGTTGCAGATTTTTCAAATGCATCAATTATTTTTCAAAAATATAAACAGTTTACTCACTTACGTTTTGGGTTTAGGACGGAGAATGAGATACTTTCCTTGATCCGTCTCATATTACAAAAAATATGTTAAATAACCTTCAGAAAAATAATCACTGGTTGCCCAGCGGAAGTAAAAGGTCCCCCGATTTTTATGGAAGATAGTGGTGTGACCCTGGACAACCATGTTTTCTGCTACGTGTTTTGCTAGATGCAACATATATTTTCAAATAGACTGTTTATCAGGCTATAAAAACTGTAGATATTATCAAATGCACATGTTGTGATAACTAATAACGAAGAAAACACTAAGGGTCAAGAAAAAGTTGAGTGACTCTTATGACAATCTCGCGCGCGCTGTTGGCGCGGAGGGCGGCGCGGGCGGCGCGGTGGCGGCGCGGCGCCCGCGGCGGCTGTTCGCTGTAACCGGCGAGCGCACGAGGCGCGGTGCGAACGCTCCTACTGCCAGAGCGCGCACAGCTCTAAACCATATAATACAGGAAGCCGACGGTATAGACATATTTGCTGACAGTATTGGTGTGTTCTGTAGAAAAGTATTAACATTCTTATCGCATAACAGAGTTTAGATTTAAACTGGGACATGTTTCTTGTTGAAGTTGTTTATGAGTTTATTTTAGTTTTTGTTTATTGTTTTATATCGTTACCGTATGTTTTAAATTTCGCATAAAGTGTGTATAAATATCTTTTGTTATGTTATGTATTTTGTAGTTACCACATAAGTGATTTGGTGTAATAGGTACTGTTAACCTATGTGTGAATTAATAAAAATTCTTATTCTTATTCTTAAAATTATTGATTTCACCCGAATATAATCCCACGGGCAGTAGTTATTATCCAACTCTATTCAGTCAGTGTTCTATGGTAGAACCAAACACGCCGCTAATTAGCTAAATATTTTTTCACACCTCTCATTCAGAAAAGTAAGTTTTGGTCCCCGACGAGAGGGAGCAAAATGCTACTTTTCTGTTCAAGCTACTTTTTTAATTTATTCATTGGCTTGTAGCATTTACGCAATGTGCCAATATAATCTTGATAAAATAATCGATTGTAATTTCATCGTAATCGACAAACGTATATATATCATCATCATCATCATCATATCAGCCGAAAGACGTCCACTGCTGGACATAGGCCTCCCCCAAAGAGTGCCAAAATGACCGGCCCTGCGCCACCCGCGACCTTTACCAGTTCATCAGTCCACCTTGTGCCTACCCACGCCGCGCCTTCCGGTACGTGGTCGCCACTCGAGAACCTTTCCGCCCCAACGGCCATCGGTTCTACGTGCAATGTACGTATATTTATAGGAGATATATTTTTCTGTTTTTTTCTTTTTTTATTTGTTTGTTTTTTGTTGTTTTGTTTGTTTTTGTTTGTATGTTTTTTTTTCTTTTTATTTCGTTTTTTTTGTATTTTTTTCTTGTTTGTTTTTGTTTTTATTTGTTTTTTTGTTTGTTTCAGTTTTTGTTGTTTTTTTGTGAGTTTTTTTGTATATTTGTTAGTATTTTTGTTTTTTGTTGTTTTTTTTTCTTGTAATTTTTTTTGTTTTTTAGTTTTTTTGTAACGTTTTTTGTTTTTTTGTTTTTTCTTGTTGCTTGTTTTTGTTTTTTAGTTTTTTTGTAACGTTTTTTGTTTTTTTGTTTTTTCTTGTTGCTTGTTTTTGTTTGATTTTTTTGCCGTATTTTTGTTTTTTGTTTTTTTTTTTAGTTTTTCGTTTTTTAATTTTTAGTTTCGTTTGTTTTTTGTTTCGTTTTTTAGTTTCGTTCGTTTTTTGTTTCGTTTTTTTTTCGTGTTTTTTTTCTTTTTTTTTCTTTTTTGTATTTTTATTTTTTCGTTTTTTTATTTGTATTCTTTGTAAAAATAAAATCTTTTTTTTTTGTAATTTTTTTAGGTGTTTTGTTATTTTCTTTTTTTTGTTTCGTTTGTTTTTTGGTTTTGTTTGTTTTGGTTTTGTTGTTTTTTTTTGTTGTTTGTTGTTTTTTTATTTTTTTTGTTCTTTTTTTGTTATTTTTTGTTGTTTTTTTTTGCAAATGTTTTCCTCATAGTCGGTGTGAAAAGTTACATGTGTCACTCAGGAGCAAAATTATTTTCGTCTTGGGCGTTAACACTTGAATCCCTCACTACGCTCAGGATCCTACGTTAGAATCCCTCGCTACGCTCAGGATTCTATTGTAGGATCCCTCGCTACGTTCAGGATTCAATACACCGCCCTCGCCGTAAATATACTATTTTGCTCCCTTGTGACACAAATAACTATGGTTCCCGTGAACGGGAAATTTAATGAAGATATTTTCGTTTACCCGGAACCGCGGCATGCAATTCCCCGAAAAGTTGATGCTGCTTTGATTACGAGTATGCTGTGTTAAGTTATTTTACTCCGCACATAATTATGCGAATAACTATGAGACCCTAAAGGCGTATGTCTCTTGTTTAGTTGGGGTTGGGTAAAATGTCTGACTTTGAGAGCTAGGCTCTTACATTAATCATCGAAAAAAATACAAACATTGTTATTTCGTCAGTTCATTACTCATTCCTTTGTTTACTTTTTTTATACTACGACGGTGACAAAAAAGCAAATGGTCTACCTAATGGTAAGCAAAGACCGTAGCCTATGGACGCTTACGATTCCAGAAGAATCACAATCGCGTTGCCGAGCCTATATTTATTTGAAGATTCGTTGTGTTGATAGCTGAAATTCAACAAAATGGACGATTGACATTTTGTATTTGTTATTGCGATTACAATTATTTCGATATAAAATGTATTTGTTTCCTCGCAAATGTGATTAACAACATTGTGTTCGACACGTACGGTAAGAAGTTAAGAACTTTACAAATTTGAGTCATCAAAGCCCTCCGCCTTCGGCGTCGGGCTTCTAATCAGGGGTCGGAACCGGGTTTTTCAAAAATCCCCGAAGTAGTCAAATATTTTGAATTATTTTAAGCTCTCAAAGTAGGATTCTATCTTGTATTTCGGTATCATTTTCGTATTATTAGACTGCCCGATCAAAAATTATATGATTAACCAAAGCACGAAATAGACCATATTAATACCGGTATTTTTGTATGGTGGAAATACCGGTATCCGGCCACTGCTTCTAATAGACTCTCGTTCGTAAAAAAATAATCTCTTACCGTACCAGTGGCACAATGTACCTATTTAATTAGAAGATTTAAAACGATTGGACATTATCACAACTGCCGAGCTATAACAGGATTAGTTAGGATCCCTTTAATTTCAAGTTTCTATTCAGCAAGAAATTGAACGGGTTTATCCCATCGGCTAAAAACTTCCTCGAGAAAGAATTACTTAGGATATTCTGAAGGTAGATTTAAAATTGTAGTGTATTTTATGTATACTATAGTCGGATATTAAATTAAATAGGTACATTTGACGTCAAAGATATGTACACTCACGGACTTCAATTGTTGAGCCATTTAGAGCTTTATACTGGACAATGCAAAGCTTAACTATTAAATAACCAAAATGAGATGATACCTAAATGGCTCAAAAATTACGAGTAAAGTACTTGACCGTACCGTACCTATACATTTTTCACCGCAATAAATGGAATCAGGACCAAAAGTGTAAACATATCTTAGACCGAGCCGAAATCGTACAAAACCGGCCAAGTGCGAGTAGGACTCGCGCACGAAGGGTTCCGTACTATTGTCTATAAGAACGGCAAAAAAATCACGTTTGATAGATAGATAGATAGATTTATTTATTTCATTTTGAAAATTTACATGTCATTTTTATAAGTTAAAATAGCATGAATTCACAAAAAGATCGTCAGAGTGTATAAGAATAACAATAATATAAATAGTCAAATACAAATAAATCAAAACAAAGAGCAAAATTAAAACAAACAAAACAATCATAATATTAAAAAGGTACAATGTCAAGGAAGTAAATTGTTTAAATGTCAAATTATTAATAAAAGCTAGGGCATCCTAGATATAAATTGTCAAAAGTGGAAAAAATATATATCTATACAAAATTCATATTAAAATAATAATTTCATTTTAAAACTAAACATGGCATTAAATAAAGATACAATACAATTTACAATGTCTGTTCGTTGTATTCCTTTATGGAATACAACGATTTTGATAATAAAAGTTCCTTTAGTCGGCGTTCAAATATGTCGTTTGAGGTCTCATTTTTTATAGTGGCGGGTAGGCGCTCGTACATCGACGGGCCTGCCACGCGCGGGCTCCTGTCGAGCAGCGCGAGTCGCCGCGATACAGGCAATAATCGCCCCGTCTGACGGGTGATTCTGCCAGGCATATTCATTCGCTTAAATAAGTGAATGTTTCGACGCGTGAACATAATTACTTCAAATACGTATAGTGAATAATGTGTCATCATCTTGTACTGTTTAAATAGTTCTCTACACGAGTGCCTCGAATTTACCCCTGCCAATATACGTAGGGCTCGTTTTTGTAGTTTGAATACTCTATCAGAGTTTGTTGAGTTCCCGTACAAAATAATACCGTAGGACATTAGTGAATAGAAGTATGCATAGTAGATCTGAAGTAGTGCGTCACAGGAGACAATTGGCTTTAGTTTGCGCAGTGCAAATACAGCACTGCCCAATCTTTCACACAAGTTGTCTACATGTTCTTTCCACTTCAGCCTGGCGTCAATAGTAAATCCGAGGAACTTGCAAGAGTCACAGTGGGGTATCGGACCCTGTACTAGTGGAATGTGCGTAGTGTTTCCGGCTGAGAACAACATCACGTTGGATTTTGACACATTGAGTATGAGGCCGTTTGCCGAGAACCACTCGTGAAGTTGGGTACACGTTTTTGTTACCTTTTGCTCAAGTTGTGAGTACGTGTGAGCGGTTACTACAACGGTGGTGTCATCGGCAAACAACACCATAGTACCTTCGGTTACAGAGGAAGGGAGGTCATTGACAAAAATTAAAAACAAGGTATTTCCAAGCGAAGAGCCCTGTGGAATTCCATACTCGAGTACACCCGCCTCAGATTTTAAGATTTTTCCCTCCATTTTGACCTCAACCGTCTGCCGCCTATTTTGTAGGAACGATGTGAGTAATCTTTGAGTGTTATCCATTATTCCATAATGCCCTATCTTTTTTAATAACAACTCGTGATTAATCACATCGAACGCTTTCGAAAGGTCGCAGAATACCCCTGCAGCCTTTTGTTTCGCATCCAACGCCGTTGTCACGCAATCGTATATCTGATATGCAGCTGTTGTGGTACATCTATTTTTTCGATAGGCAAACTGTCTGTCCGTCAGTAAGTTGTTTGTCTCAAGATGATGCATTAAGGAATTTGACACAATGGATTCAATAATCTTAGAGATATTTGGCACGATAGTGATAGGTCTGTAATTGTCAACAGAACTTTTTTCACCCTTGCCCTTATATACTGGACACACTCGAGTGCTTTTCAGTACATCGGGATACACACCGCAAGTGAACATGGTGTTTATGAGTTCCACGAGTAATCCAGCGATGACCAGCGAATCCAGTTTGTTGTATGGGAGCCCCCCTTAAAAAAAATATTTAGTATTTGTTGTTATAGCGGCAGCAGAAATACATAATCTGTGAAAATTTCAACTGTCTAGCTATCACGGTTCTTGAGATACAGCCTGGTGACAGACAGACGGACAGACGGACGGACGGAGGGACGGACAGCGAAGTCTTAGTAATAGGGTACCGTTTTACTCTTTGAGTACGGAACCCTAAAAAACCGGCCAAGTGTGTCGGACTCGCGCACGTAGGGTTCCGTACCATCTTCGATATCTATCTATCTATACATATAATAAAGCTGAAGGGGGTCAAAAGTCTGTACATGAAAGATATTCGAAAAATAGTTGGCTGGGGATACTTAGAATCAATAACAGAACCCGTTCCATCAGTTTTTAGAATTTTGGTCTGTTTGTCTGTTTATCTATTTGCCTGTTTATTTGACAGCGCATCACGTGAAAACGGCTGAACCGATTTAGATGAAATTTGGTATAGAGACAGTTTGAGTCCCGGGGAAGGACATAAAATAGTTTTTGTCCCGAAAATCATCCCCTTAAAAGGTGAAATGGGAGGTGAAAGTATGGAGCTACGATATAAACGAGTTCCAAGCGGACGGAGTCGCGGGCAGAAGCTTGTTGCTAGTTGCAAGCTTGGCCGGTTTTTATATCTATAAAAACCAGCCAAGCTTGGACTCGCGCACGAAGAGTTCCGTACCATTATCGATAAAAACGGCAAAAAAATCACGTTTGTTGTATGGGAGGCCCCCATTGCACCCGAGATATTTCTGGCGCTCGAACGAAGTGAGTGTGAATAGTTCGAGGGTGAAATGGGTAATTTCACCCGAGTTAAACACTCTACTTTTCATTTCGACTGTGAGGAAAGTAAAATACTGCACGTGCATTTTATAAAACAATTATGTTATGAGTTATCAGTTAAAATACACATACTGCCAACTTTAAAAAAGTTTAAAAAACGTATCTGATCTAATAGTTTTAATCTTATTTCTTGTATTTATACACGTATAATTCTATAAATAAATGTATAGAATTATTTTTTTAATATGAAATTAATTAATTATTCGATATTAGATATACCTAAGTAAAATAATTAAAACTATATCCAACCTCTAACCTCTTTGCACTGGCCACTTGCCACGGCCTACTCGATTGCAATAGATTGTAATCGAGTAGGCCGCGACGCAACTAATCTAGAGGGCCATTCCGAAACGTGAAAAAAAAAGTTTTATACCATTATGGCGGGCAGCCGATATTTACAGAAATGATTTTTAATGTTGATTTTCTGTAATTAGGAAGAAAAATACCAACAGTAAAAGGATTTTTATCAACATCGTCGTAATGAACCCGTCGCTTAACGTATAGCTGCGTTTCGATATATGTAAAGCTTTTATTTTAATAATATGAAGTAATTCAATTATCTTTGACTCCGTGGCTGATCGTAACAATTAAAAAACTTTCAGAACAGGAGAGATGAAAACAAACAAAGACACATGGTTTTCGGTGTTCACGTTATTTTCATTAAGAGTAAATTTTGCTGTTTTGTGTTCACCGAAATGTGTCAGTTATGTACCGATACTAATATTCGCATTCCCATTCCGAACGTCCCGAACTCCTTATGTCGAGCTACAAGAGATGTCATAGTTCTCGTGTCGTGCGGTGCGCGGTGCGACAAGTTACTTCCCCAGCGACGACTTTCACAGCAAATGGTAGTACCTACTTAGACGTAGAGCGATATGTTTGAGATTTTCCAAAAAAAAAATACACATTCTAAGAACGCCTCGATTTGCTATAATAATAATACAATCTTTATAGTATATAATAATAGTGTGTTAGTAAGTTTACTAAATAGAATAAGGTTAGTAACTGGAGATTTAAATTACTAAAGAAGACAATACCTGCGAATGATTTACAATACAAATTTGGCTACTCCTTGGATTTGTCCCATCTGAAATTTACACAATATAATATAATTATATACGAGTAATGCAAGTAGCACCGATGGCCGCTGGGGCGGAAGGGTTCTCGAGTCACGACCACGTACCGGAAGGCGCGGCGTGGGTAGGCCCCCCACAAGGTGGACTGATGACCTGGTAAAGGTCGCGGGAGTCCGCTGGATGCGGGTGGCGCGGGACCTTGGCACTCTTTGGGGGAGGCCTATGTCCAGCAGTGGACGTCTTTCGGCTGATATGATGATGATGATAATGATATACGAGTAGATAACTGTGGTGGCGATGACGCCTTAAATTACACTAATAGGGAACATTACAGCAATGTTCTGCCGCCAGAGAGCAGCACTAGGACAAACAGTAAACCAGTAGAGGAAGATAGGGACTCATTGATTGTCAAATGAGTGACAAGGATGCATGCATCGACAATACTGCAAGTGGAAACGAGATAAATACAATGCCAACTCTGCTAGTGTCGTCTCCTACACGGAGTTTTGCGTAATTTTCCCAATTAAAGTTCTTAAATATCTAAAATATATTCAGATAACTTTCGTGACGTAGTGAAATGAATCACACTTCACTAATGAAAGTTCTTAACAATGTGTATTTTTATAGAAAAACTCTTAAAAAACGAGGCTACAATAATCGAAACGGGAAAACAATCGACTACAAAAGGGATGTCGATCGCGCGGTATTATTTCAACGGTTTAGTGGCGCCGGATACAGCACAGACGAGCGTTTGGACCGAGCATAGAGATCTAACCGAACCTTAGCTTCATTAAAAAAAAACACTTTCATATTATAATGTATAGCTAATGTTCGTGCTCTCATTTTCGTGTCCTTATCGGTCCCTCATTTAGATTTAGATTTAGATTTATTTATTTCGAGATAAAAATTACAATATAGGTTTGCATACAATGTCAAAATTATAAGAATCCTTAACACGATCGTCAATAATCAGAAATAAAATTTAAAAATATTAAAAATGTAAATACACAAAATACACAAATTGCTAACGAAAGTGACTCTATTTCAATGGTGACATCAAATAGCCAATATTTTTTCCCAGGAATTTCTGTCGTTACGTAAGTTAATCTTGACAGATGATTTCGTATTTTTTAATGTACCTATTTCATGTTTTTTCACAAATATTAACATAATTAAATTATATTAAAATCTGAACATGCTTCAAATCGTGATCACCATTTAGTGTCGCTTAAATTCAAAATCGGATAAATCCATTCAACCCTATCAGCAAATATCTACCTTATCACCTTTTGTTAATAGCAAAATCGCATGATTTGACAAATGGATTTACCCGGGTTTGAAATTAAGCGACTCATTAACTGTTAACAAATAAATGTTGTCAATTCCCCAATATGGCATCACCAGTCACCACACTTAATCACGTTGTCGGTGGCAAACAATCATATGCCTGGTAACTGGTAAGGTTTATGGACGCTTACAACTCCAGAGGGGTAGTCACGTAACGTCCCGAACGCGCGTCGGTACAATTTACTTAACTGTACATTTTCCGTATAAAAAGTGACATTTAGACCTACCCAACGTTTGTACAATGCGTTACGTGATCGACCTGCAGGAGACACCCTGCCACATGCCCATTTCCAACCCTAAACATGTATGTGGTTGGGCTACTTGGGCTTTATTTGGACTGGAGAGTTTTCCAACCGCCCGTCTGCATTGCGTTGGTACACCCTCGTCAATCATAAAACGCTATTGCGGTTTATTCGCGCTCGTCTGTCATCGGCATTGCCAGTGACTGATGCCTGACGGCTTCAAATGGACTGCGCTGCCGGGCGTGACGATTTCCAAGGCAAACGGCACCCTTAACATGGCTTCCAAGGCACCCTTAACATATATCTGGTTGGGCTTTAAAGTTCTGCTAGACCTTGGTCGACCTAGAGCGACCTTGGTCGGCACCGACCGCTGTACGTGTGTGTGTTCATAGCCCGGCGGCGCCTGCGTATCGGAAACGATAACGCAGGTCAAGCAAAGACGGCAGGGGACAGTCTTTGAATGGGTGACCGCCTGTTTGAGTGCTTACTATAAATGAGCGCTTCCGTGCTTTGGAAGGCACGCTAAGCAGTTGATCCCGGTTGCTGTCTATGACAGTAGTCGTTAAGCCGAGTTAGAGGCCTTCGGGCGGCTTAAGAACCTCTAACAGTCGAGTTGCTCACTCACTTGACAAAGGGGGGACAACTGTCACTCGCGTCCGCAGGAGCTACCTAGCACAACCCTGCACGTGTCCCCTGGGTGGTACCTACTAAAGAGTGACAAACTCAAAAGGCCAAAAATAATATATGCCATACGATTAAATAAACCGACTGCTGTAGTATGAAATTTTGCTGCAAACAACTGTCTACACGGTCGGTGTGGACCAAGGTCGCTCGGTCGGAGGGGCGTGTTGGCAACCGTCTAGCAGATGTTTTATTGGAACTGGCGAATTTTCAAACCGACCGTCTGCATTGCGCTACTTCACCATCATCAATCATAATACGCTATCGCGATTTATTTGTGCTCGTCTATCATCCGCATTGTCAGTGACTGATGCCTGACGACGTCAAATGGACTGCGCTGCCGGCCGTCACGATTTCCAGGGGTAACGGTCACTAAGGTATAATGTACTAACATAGGTACCTACTAGAGAAGACAACCCGAACATTATGTGTGCGCAGGCCGGCAAGGCGGGGGGGGGCATGCGGGGGGAGGGTAACTTGTCATAGAATACACTGAGACGATGAAACTTTTTGTTCGGCGTGTCATCTCTAGTACGTTAGTACATTATATCTCAATGCTAACGGTACGTACCTTTAACATGTATGTGGTTGGGCTTTATTGGACCTGGAGAATTTTCAAACCGCCCGTCTGCACTGCGCCGCTACACCATCATCAATCATAAAACGCTGTTGCGGTTTATTCGCGGTCGTCTGTCATCCGCATTGTCAGTGACTGATGCCTGACGGCGTCAAATGGACTGCGCCGCCGGCCGTGACGATTTCCAGGGGTAAAGCTGGGTATCCACTAGCGTAACTGAAACCATGTAACTGTAATCATTTAAGTATAAATAAAATATTAAATTTTACATGTCAATGTAACCAGTGTGTGGTTTGCGAACCGTTCCCGAACCCCTGCCATAAGACACGTACAGTCGGCCTTGTAAGTTGCTGAACACCTAAGTACCTTGTCGTTTCCACTCGTTTTTAATTGAGAACCTCCTGCTTTTGTGAAATGGGTTTTAATTTCACCCACGACTTCCACGTGATTAATTGTAGGATTTTTTGAGTGAAACTGTTTCACATAATAGATTTGGAGGTAAGCTCGCAGTGACATGAGGTAACATATCAGGAAGAGTAAAATGTATGTCACAAATTGACACTTAGATATAATCAACGCATGATGCCTCGATGTATATTTATGTTTGCTACACGCAGTATGGTTGCTATTCGGACGCACGTTCGGAAAAGTATACGAGTGGGAAGGTGACGGGTGTCTTATCCACAACGATAAGTGATAACCAGCTGGGGAATTCATCTTACAGAGACTTTTGCAACAATATTTCTCAAAACAACTTATAAACGCAGAACAAGCGTGCAAAACACATAAATATCTCAATACGAATTGTTTGTCTGAAATGCAGCATGTAAATTAATAGTTATGGTAGTACCGAAGCCGTAAGATTTCATTCTGTCATAAAACATAACCAAATATGTACCCTATACTCAGAGGACACCTGCGTTTTTTGCACACAATTTACTTACATAATCCTACAGTTACATTTCCGTAACGGTCTACTCGTATCACAGCCCTAGTATTGTAACATCTTCTCTTAGAGCACGAAATAAGATTTATTTTCAAGTGACTCGAATTCTCTTGTTCTAAACACGTGACGAGTCACGTGCCGTGGCGGGAATCAATCAAGCCGTTTCCGGGGTCGCCATGGACGTGGTTCAACTAGTTTTAACAACGGCTAGTGACATGGCGACAAATAAATATAAATGAAATTTTCCCTATGCGTTTTCTGAGACACTCTTCACCCTTACCAGCCTAAAGAAATTGATCAAATCACCGTAATTTTATATGTAAACAGCGTCAGTTCCGAACTTACGAGTATTCTTCCGATTTCAACATTTCATACTACTTTACCTCTAGCCGCCTTCCCTTCTTCTTCGCTCTTCTCTTCAATGGAATTATACAATACAACAGTACAAAAACATGTTATTGCACATCTTCAAAAAATAACGATCTACAGAACATACAGCTTACAGTAGAGGTAGGCAACAGGCGGTCTTATCGCTAATCTTATACCATTTTTCAGAACACGCGAGCTTGACTTAAAAATAATAAAAATCGACAAGTACTGAGTCAACTAAAATAACTAAGTAGGTATATAATTATTGACCTGCTCACAAAACTTCGAAATCGACTATTGTCACCTGACAACGACAATTTGACTTACACGGCTGAGTCGACAGGTTAAAGAAAGAAAGAAATACCTAAGACATTTATTCACTACACAAAAGAGACACAGAGACAAAGATAATGTTAGGTAGGTTTGCTGGACAGCTTATTGACCCAGCAATGTACGTGAAAGATGGTGAAATAGGGCCCTGATGCGACCTGTAGAGGAGATCTGGACATATATCTGGACATCCGGATATACGAAATAATTTTGGCTCAAGCTGAAATAGCGCTTCGCTCGGTCGTTTAACTAAATAATTTACTTTCAAAACAAAGTTTTAACTGACTTCAATTCAGTACTCCGCCAAGCCACATGAACATTTCCACATTTTTTTTTCAATTTACCACATGAACTGATATCCGAGAACAAATGCGTTGATTTTTAGACCAATAAACCAAATCGCTGTATGTGGGCCGATAATATTTGAGGACTTCCGTCGATTCCTCAAGGATCTCAGAATTACCTTTGGCACTTCATTGTTTGCTATTTCAACGGAATCATATCAGAATCTGTGACGTACTTATATAGTTTGAAGTACATCATTGAGAAGTTCCACAAGCCATCTGTGGTCTTCATCATCACTTCCACTTCACCAAATTTATGATTTCCGGGTGTAAATACACGAGTTATAATAGAAAATATCAAAATTACTACGCGCGTGCATAATATATTTGAGGAGTTCCCTCAATTCCTCATGGTTCCCATCATCCAACTGGGGCTTTGGAAACAATGGGATCAATCTGGAAGCAAATACTTTCAATTAAAAAAAGAATTGTACGAACCGGTTCATAAATGACGGAGTTCTGAGGTAAAAAACACTAAAAAAAAATATATAATACATCCGAATTGAGAACCTCCTTCTTTTTTTGAAGTCGGTTAATAAAGCTGCATTTTATGTCTCGTTCTTTTTTAAAACAAACCACATGCTACTCTATTTCTTACTGTCTATGTAGTAGTGGGGCATACTGCCGGAACAAATTGTCGTAAATGTGGACACGCTGGACAAAAGCACCATTTTCAGGTACTAGTTAGGTAAATAGCTTTAAGTTTTTGATAGGAACCAGCTCCTCCGACAGCCATCTTTTTTTATGGGGGTCATTTTGAATTATATGTATATTATTAATATCTCGGGTTCTAAACCACTTAGAATCACAACCTTGGTATCTAAGTATACATATTTGGGGTCAGGGAATTCAACTAGATATTTTTTAAGGTCGAATTCCCAAAGGATAGCAAACGGAACCCTGTTACTAAGCCTCCGCTGCGGGTCCGTCTATCTGCGTGTCAGTAATAGCTAGACTGTTAAAATTTTCACAGAGTTTGTATTTCTATTGCTGTTATAACTGAAATTAATAAAAATAAAAATATATCAAAAATTAAACAGTGCTCCCATACACTGAAAGTCATTTTAAGGCGTTTTTTTTTCTCGCCCATTACAAACTGTCTATCTCTAGAACCGTAATAGATAGACACTTGAAATTTCCGCAGACTATCTACTATAATAACAAATAAAAAAAAAAAAAAAGTTAACAGTCTAGCTATACCTGACACGCAGAAAGACGGACCCACAGCGGAGGCTTGGTAACGGGTTCCGTATGGTATCCTTTGGAAACTCGACCCTAAAAAATATCTACTTGAATTCCTTGACCCCAAATATGTATATTTAGACACCAAGTTTGTGATTCTAAGTAATTTAGAACCCGAGATATTAATAATATACCTATAATTCAAAATGACCCCCATAAAAAAAAGGTGGCTGCCGGAGGAGATGGTTCCCATCAAAAACTTAAAGCTACTTACCTAACTAGTACCTGAAAAAATGTGGTGCTTTTGTGCAGCGCGTCCACATTATCACCTGAAACTGCCCTACTATAGACTTTGTTGATACAAAAAACATTACCAATTTATCTTGTATAGTGGGTGGCTAGAGGTAGTTAAGTTTGTAAAAGCAAAGTCATGTGGCAAAATGGCGATGCAACGACCCGTCAAAAACAGTTTCGAATTCCGCAGAGCAGAAACGGGTTGGAGTAATTACTGAAGGTAATATGTCTGGGTTCGTTAATGGTACAACGCCCTAATGATGCAATTATATTTATGCGAAGGTTTTCAGGGAATGAACCAATTTTTAGGGAGGATCATATGTTCGTATGGGACCAAATATAATTAACAAAAGGTCAAAATAAGAGTCAAAATCAGAGAGTGCATGCGACTATCAGATATCGTTAACTGCTAATATTAATTAACACCGATTTATGACGTCAAAACTTTGTATCCGTAATAAAATAACCGTTGCATAGAAAAATAAGTTAATTGCTGTTTTGGTCGTGAAATAATGAATTCCTCATTCATCAAGGGCTCAGTGGACGTGGCGCAAGCAGCATCTCCTGATGATACCTCGTAGTCGTAGAGAGGCGAAACACGTTTCGAGGTTTTTAGGGTTCCATAGCCAAATGGCAAAAAACGGAACCCTTATAGATTCGTCATGTCTGTCTGTCTGTATGTATGTCCGTCCGTATGTCACAGCCACTTTTTTCCGAAACTATTAGAGCTATACTGTTGAAACTTGGTAAGTAGATGTATTCTGTAAACCGCATTAAGATTTTTACACAAAAATAGAAAAAATTTTGGGGTTCCCCATACTAAGAACTGAAACTCAATTTTTTTTTTTTTCATCAAACCTATATATCCCCTATCTATGGATAGGTCTTCAAAAATGATATTGAAGTTTCTTACATAATTTATTTCTTAACTTAATAATTTGCGCGAGAGGCACTTCCAAAGTGTAACTTCTAAAATAAGAGAATGATAAAACTAAAAAAAATATATGATGTAGTGTATGATGCAAACTTCCACCGAAAATTGGTTTTAACGAGATCTAGTAAGCAATTGTTTTTTAATACGTCATAAATCGTAAAAAGCAAATTATTTAACGGAACCCTTCACCCGGACTCGCCGACTCGCACTTGGCCGCTTTTTTCATTATTGGTGGTGGTTTGCTGTAATTATTTGCATATTTATACGCAAATAATTGCATTTGATCTCCGTTGATCGACCAGCACGTTTTTTAGCAGAATAGCAAAGGAATATTGTTTTCGTAATATATCAAGGAGACCCCGAGTTAATTATTTTACCAAAATGACGAACTCTACTGAAAGACGTACCTATATCCGAAAAAGATATTCTTACTGTTCCCAAACTGATACTACAAACTGGTAACTGGGGGCCATAGGTTTTATCTCCGCCAGAGGAACTATATACCCGTCCCTACCATAAATACTTAGAGGAGAGTGGGTAACAGTGGGTCACTTTTTTTTTTAAGCTCCAGAAATCCCAAGTTTATGCCTAAATAATTAAATTATGATAATTAACCACAAGATACGTCCCTAATCTACAAAAACAAGTGTAATTATTGGCAAAAACGGCATAAACTTACAAGTTATAACAAGTTTTAAAAAAATGGGAAATGATCCACTGTGACACTTTTGTGTGATCTTTTCATGGGTGACAGGGAATCGCTTGGAGTACACTGGATCTATTAAATAAAAGTTCAATAAAATACTACTTTTCTACATAATTATTTATTTATTTATATTCTAAGACAGGCTTCTATCACAGTCTTATAAAAAAGTAACAAAAGTCTTACAAATTATGCTGGTATAAAAGACCTAAACGAATCAACATTTTGTCTGAATAAACAACAGTGTCTCCTTTAATTTCCATAAAGCTCTCTTCTCTATTCAAATAAACATATTTACTTCTTCAGTACCTAATCAATAACAAACATTTTAATAAGAACATTGTTGACGCTAACTCAATTATTAAGTCCACTGTGACCCAAATGAAAATTATTCACTGTGACCCATAGGCCGTTACGACAGAAAAAAAATATTCAAAAAATAACTACTTATACCCAAGCCAAAATTACATTACCCACAACGGATTTTACAAATAACAAGTTCAAAACATACAACTATCATTTATATTTATTAAAGGGTTGGGAATACGACAAATTTCTAAATTACGTAAAAAAATACTTTCGTACTTACCTACTGGCCTGCGTGTGACAGCACGTGATTCCGCTCGGCGAGCGCGGCAGCGACTGGCGCGTGCGAGGGGGGTATCGACGAGCAGTAGCCACGCGTTTGCTTGTGTGCGTAAAGCATCACACGTAAGAATTATAGCGAATAATCCGCTGTGGCCCGTGATCCACTGTTACCTACTCTCCCTACTTACTCGTTGTGTTTTGTTTTAACGGACAAGACACAGAAGGGTTCAGATGGAAGTAAGTTTAGTTAGGGGATATACTGGATAATTATAAAAAAAATTGTATAGCCTTAACTAGGATCAACATTTTTGGACGTATGAAGCCAAAACATGATATTTACAGTTTAAGAACAAAACCTTTACGTTCATGGGCGTAATATAGGCTATTGCAGTTCTGTATACCTGCGGCCTATTTTTTTTTATGATACTAAGACTGAAAAACAATCGGTCTTCCTAATGATATCTAAGCAGACATGTTGCCTATTGGCGCTTGCGATTCCAGAAGAATCACAAGCGCGTTGCCAACCCTTTATTGATTTGAGGATACGTTACGTTGATATGAAATTCTCGAACGAACAATTGCAATAAAAAATCTTGTAAGTATTACAAGTTACAAGTTGTTACTAAGACCGCATACCTGTATACTCATCGGCCGTTAGAAACGCATACATTAACGCAGTGCCAGCTTCCTCTGCTCTCATACTACCCTGGTATGAGTAAAGTAAAAATGTCGGGTAATGAGGCCTCGAACTCGGACACAGAAGTCCATGTTGGACAATTGATGCGGACGCCCCCCCCGAACTTTGTGAACCAGCGGGGAAACAAAAGGACAAGGGACAGCCCCGGAACAGAACTTGAAAATTTCAAGGAAGAAATGAGGCAAATGATAAGTGATCTCATGGTCTCACAACAAAATGAGCTCAAAATTATAACGCCGACATTGCTCAAAATACAAGAGTCAAATGTAAATATAGAAAATTCTATCAGCTTCCTAGCCGCACAAAATGAAGAGCTGAAGAAGAAAGTAGAGAACCTGGAAAGGGACAGGCAGATGGACCTGGATTACATTAACCTCCTTGAGGACAAATTGAGGACATGTCACGCGACGGCCGAAAGAAACATCTGGAAATAAAAAATGCACCTAAAATCGAGAAGGAGACCCGAGGAGACTTGGTAAATATGGTGTCTAAGTTATCAGAGACCATTGGCTACACAATAGTGCCGTCCGACATCTCAGATATATATAGAGTTCGTAGCCGGCAGAATGACAAACCAAATTCACCGGTTATAGTTGAGATGGTGTCGGCCATACAAAAAACAGACATACTATCCAAATGCAAAGAGTACAACATTGCCAACAAAGAGAACAAACTAAGTGCCAAGCATCTTGGCTACACTACGTGCGACTCTCCCATTTACGTGACGGAGCACCTCACAGCCAAGGCGGCCCGCCTCCGATTCCTGGCACGTGACTTGTCCCGCTCGAAGGATTACGAGTTTTGCTGGACAGCCCTGGGTAAGGTATTTCTCCGCAAAAATAAGTCTTCACCTATAATATTGATCACAAGTGAGATGCAGATACAAATACTATTTCAAGCAACATGACTAGGTAAACCTAAAGTTTGTTGTTATATCCTTATTTCACGTTTTCTGGCTTACTATTACTGGACTATGTATTTCTCGTTGCTCAACCTTGCTTTTGTCAAAACAATTCGTATCCCATATTTACTTTGCTACAATAATTACACTCAAACACATACACACACACACACATTACACTTATATATACATTACACCTATCAAAGTGCCTTATTAGTCTTAATAGTACCTATGTCTTTACAAACATATAAAAAAAAACCACAACAAAACTACCCACCCCAGAATGCCACCCACATAGACTTTCCTGTTTATTGTAATGGATGACACACTTTCAACAATAAATCAAATAGATGATTTGACAGTAGCCCAGTCAATGGAGTGTAAAACTGAAAATATCACACAACATTTAAATTTTTGCTCGTCTGACTTTGTTATTGTTTCTCAAAACATAAGAAGTATATACTGTAATGTAAGTAATCTTCTAGTTGCCTTGAAGCAGTTTAATTTTAACGTTGATGTGATTATTCTCAGTGAGTGTCGCCTGCACCCTGATAAATTGATTCCAAAGTTAGACAACTACACCCACTTTTCAACCAGTAACCACCTCAACCAGAACGATGGTGTTGTTGCGTATGTCAATAACTCCCACTCAGTAAGGACTAGGGAAATAATATTAAATCACGCATCGTGTCTAGAAATAACA
The DNA here is from genome assembly GCA_963854355.1 of Epinotia brunnichana. Classification (NCBI taxonomy): domain Eukaryota; kingdom Metazoa; phylum Arthropoda; class Insecta; order Lepidoptera; family Tortricidae; genus Epinotia; species Epinotia brunnichana. Next base: position 29,971,588 of record OY977947.1, on the reverse strand, counting down.
ACCGAAGCCGGAACAATTCTTGGTATATATCGATCACCTTCAAATATTAACGCCGAAAGCTTTATATCTTCTTTAAATTTACACTTAGTTTCTATAAAATCTAGTAAAAACATAATTATAACAGGTGACATAAATATTAATATTGCGTATAAAAACAATGAGCAATCCTATGAACAGACCAACAGATTAAACTACCTAAATATGATGGCCATGCATGGTATAATGCCTGGTCACTCTCTTCCAACAAGAGGCAAAACGTGCCTGGATCACTTCATGCTCAAACTAGACCAAAACCACTCAAAACCGGATGTTCTCGTTCTTGACACAAGTATAACAGATCATGCGATGATATTGCTTAAGCTGGGAAACTGCAAAAATTCAAAAAACTACAAAGTAACTAAAACAAAGATAAATTTTGATAAAGCTCTAAGTATTCATGCGAAAGAAGATCTAGACATATTTTTAACTATAACTGATCCTAACTTACTAATTGAATCCTTCATAAACACCATCAGAAGATGTCTCAGTGAAAGCACTATATTGACCCTAGTACCCAGAAGTAACCGCATACTAAAACCTTGGATTACACAGGGGCTTTTACGCTGTATCAGGAACAGAAACAACATGCAAAAAAGCTCTCGGTCAGATCCAACTAACATTGTTCTTAAAATTACCTACAAGCGATACAGGAACTACTGTAATAACCTAATTAGAAAGTTAAAACATAAATATGAAAAAGAACAACTTACCAAAGCTAGCAGAAACCCGAAAAAACTGTGGAAAGCAATAAACACTATCTCTAACCGCAAACAGGACAAAGTAGAAAATACTGAATTACTAAAGATCTGTGATTCTCCTCTTGAGTCTGTAAATGCAGTAAACTTATACTTTTCTGGCATTGGGAGATCTCTTGCTGAAGTGATTACATCACAGAATCCTCACTCAGGCACCATTAACAACAGGCCCGCAACAATTGTGAACTCATTTGTTTTGTTCGAAACAGATCCTAGCGAGGTGTTTAAAATATTATTTAACCTTAAAACAAACAGTGCCCCTGGTTGGGATGACATTCCAACACAGTTTCTTAAACTAGCCAGTGATATTGTAGTCCCTATAATATCGTATCTAGTAAATCTATGTTTTAATCAAGCAGTTTTTCCCAATGTCCTAAAACAAGCAGTAATCACTCCAGTGTACAAGAGTGGGAACAGAGATGATGTTTCCAACTACAGGCCTATTTCGGTACTTCCTGCTATCTCCAAAATCATTGAGAAAATCATTAATGGTCGACTAATCAATTATTTAGATAAATTTAACTTGTTATCAAACTCCCAGTTTGGTTTCAGACATGGTCTCTCGACAGAGGACGCTATCTCTTCTCTTACCTCCCTAATAGTAAATAATGTGGACAGGAACAAGAAGTGTCTGTCTGTATTTATAGACCTCAAGAAAGCGTTTGACACTGTCTCTGTTTCCATCCTTGTCAACACCTTGGAAACTATAGGTATAAGGGATGCTCCTCTGCGCCTCTTGACAAGCTACCTTGAATCCCGCACGCAGATGGTTAAAATAGGCAATCATGTCAGTGACTAGTGCAATATAACTTACGGGGTACCGCAGGGAAGTGTCCTGGGACCTACGCTGTTCCTAATTTATATTAATCAGCTATGTAATATGCAAATAAAGTCAGGCACAATCTTTACATACGCCGATGACACTGCTATTGTTTTCTCTGGGGACACCTGGGAGGACGTGTGCTCAGTTGCCGAACGTGGACTCTCTAAAGTTGCTAGATGGCTACATGAAAACTTACTTACGTTAAACACTGCTAAAACCAATTTCATCAGTTTTACCAACAATAAGCGTACTCAACCTGATCCAAATTTTGTAATCAGAATCCATACTTGCGACAACGTCACACAAACCACCTGTTCCTGCTCAGTCATAGATAAAGTAGAAACTACAAGATACTTGGGTGTTGTTCTTGACCAGCGCCTATCCTGGCATCAACACACTGAGAGTCTTATGTCCAGAGTGAGAAAGCTCATCTGGGTCTTCAGGAATCTCAGAAATGTAGCTACCAAGACAGGTATATACTTCGCTTGCGGAATCTATCCTCACGTACTGCATCCCCGTCTGGGGCGGTGCCACGAAATCTAAATTCCTTGAACTAGAGAGAGCCCAAAGAGCACTGCTCAAAGTCATGCACCTCAAACCGTATAGATTCCCTACAAGTAAACTATATACTACTGCTGATGTATTGTCTGTCAGGAAACTATACATATTAAATACTATCCTAAAAACACACAAAACATCCGTGTATACACCAGCACCTGCATCTACTCGTCGAAGGAAACAGACTAAAATAATTAATACTCCGATGTTGAAAACTGCTTACGCCAGGAGACAGCAAAGATCACGATCGGCAAAACTTTATAATGCTATAAATAAAGTCATAAATATTTACCCTAATACACTCTACGAATGCAAAACTAAATTAACTGAATGGTTAAAAACAAAAAACTACCATGATATTGAAAATTTACTATTTCAGAACACTTAATCCACAACTCACATACTATTTCTTATTTACATTCACTCACACACTCTCTATACACAAATATACACACACAAATATACACACACACGCACACATACTCTCTCTATCACACACACACACACACACACACACACACACTTACACACACACACACACACACACTTACACACACTTACACACACGTACACACACACACACACACACACACACACACACACACACACACACACACACACACACACACACAAATAAGGCCCGCGTTACGCGGGACTATCCTCTCCTATTATTTATTAAGTAAAGTAAAGTAAATATAAAGATTTTAGATTTTAGGTTAAGCTAAGTAAGTTTGTATAATATGTGTACACCTAAAATTAAATTATTAAGATTAACATGTGGAAGAGCGGGGTCTCTTAACACAAGCATATTTTAATGCTTAAAAAGAGGCACCAACTCCAGACTATGTAAATATTTTAAGATACTGAATAAAATTATTCTCTCTCACTGAATGGACTCATTACGTGTAAGTAAGACAAAATGGTTATTTCCTATAATGCTCAGGCAGCGTCTAAAATCTGCCTATTACTATAATAATTGTTCATAACATTGATTCCTTTTTTTTAACATATGCATGACATAAAATTGTACACTTGGTCTCCCGCGATACAGACAGAGCCTAGTGCGGGGGACCCCTGGTAAAACTGTGAAATAATATGTCATGTACCACATGTGTATTTTTTTTATTATTTCTTGTATCCTTAATGTTTTGTGTGCAATAAAGACTTTATTATCTAGCTGTGACAGACTGTCGAATGGATTAACAGTAGAGTACAATAGGCAGAGGTACTTGTTGGGGTTTTAGTAAGGTAAATCCCTCAATAGTTGACGCGTCAATGCCTACCGACTACTTCTAAAGTGGATACAGCGGCGGAAAACGTCGAAAATCTGAACTCTGACGTAGTAATTATAGAGGCATCAGCAGAGAGGACAACTTTGTACCTATTGGCGTCGAGAGTCGAAACCTTCGGTGTTTGGGGTCCCAGTGCGCATGAGTTATTTGCGGAAATCGCGAAACGTCTGGTTATTGTAACTGGTGACCGAAGAGCTGGCGGCTTTCTCGCGCAACGTATCAGCATCAGCATTGCAATTAAGCGAGGAGATGCTGCCAGAAACTATGGTACAATGCCTTGAGTGTCCTTTTTACAAGCTTTATATTAATTTGCACTGTTCGTATGTACGTAAATATGTAAGTATGTAAGTTGAATGAACCGTAAGTCAATTTCAAGCGCTACACCCCCAGCAGCGCTTCAGCGGCCCGTGCGTCAGGCACGGTTGAAATCTATCGCAACCGCTGCAGCCGCAAACGCGAAAAAATCAAGCGCCATAGCTGCTGGCGGAGCACGCGCGCCCGACGTCGCAGCGCACCCGACGACACCCGAGGTAAGCCGACCGGAGCCGAACGCTGCTTCGACCGAGGAGCCGACATTGCCGGCGATTCCAGCCCCAAGGACTCCGGACGCCGATGCTACCGAAGAAAAGAGTACATATGCAGATGTTATAAAATATGACAGTAAAAGTCCGCCTAATGAAGCCACTAAAATATGGCATAATATATCATACAAAAGAGGCCGCATGCAACTAAACCCAAACCGTATGACCGTCACTGGAACTGGACCAGCAGACAACGAACTACACACGACAGAGCGCGCCAAAAAAAATTCACGCCTGCTACTTCAGAAATGACACTACCTCGGAAGCTGTTCAGTCGTACATCACCAGAAAAACCGGCATCACTAATTGTACAGTCGACAAATTGGAGCTGAAACATCAATATTACGCATCTTTTGCGATAACAGTTCCTGGAAGCAAGTTCGAGAATATAATGTCTGCCGATATCTGGCCATCCGGAACCGAGGTGAGCGAGTGGTTTCGATCTAGCGGTGGGCGCGCCGGGCGCGCTCGCCCCCGCCGCCGCGGCCGCGCCGATGCAGAGCGCCCCAGCCACACCGCCGCCGCCGGCGCAGATACACTTCAAGCCGCAACAGGACACACGGACTACAACAACTAGAACTCTCACAGTTTGTCACCAAAACATTAGAGGTCTAAATGGAAAGACCAGAGCATTAGAGGTATTACTTAACGACGACCTGTCATGTGACGTATTAATTATTACAGAGCATTTTCTTCGCAAACACGAGATTCAATCCGTAACGCTAACAGATTTCGATCTTATGTCGTATTACTGTAGGCCTAATATCGAACGCGGGGGTAGCTGCATTTATACTAGGTCTCACGTTAGAGCATTTGACAGAACTGACTACTGCGATCTGGCCCGCGAACAGATATTCGATGTTTGTGCTGTTCAGCTACTAGACTACGACCTTCTCGTAGTAGGCATCTACCATTCGAACCTAACGAGCCATTCCGAATACCTAAAGTTGTTTGACTCCCTTATGGCGAAAATAAATGATGACAAACTGACCGCCATAATAATGGGTGATATAAATATTGACCTCCGCGTAAACACCCCGACAAAAAGGCAATTGCTTGACATTTTAGCAGCACACAGTTTCGTCCAGCACATTGAGGACGTTACCAGACAGGACGGCGATAGTGCAACTCTACTGGATCACGCGTACTCAAACACCGGTGACGACCGGGCGTCCGGTGTCTGCGTGACTACCCATCTTAGCGATCACGCCGCGCAGCGACTCACCGTAGTACGCGCCCGTCGCGCAGTGATAAGGAAACGAGTTTACAGCAGCAAAAACAAGACTTCTTTTGTCACTGCGCTCGAATCAATCGATTGGAAGGAAATAGCCGACAGGTTTGAAGGAGAGTGTAAGCAATTTGCAAAGACGGTCATTAACATTTTGACTTATTTACTTGATATTCACATACCACTTAAGAATATAACAATACGCCAGAATATCAACCCGTGGATAGACTCTGAGATAACCGATTTAAAATTACTCGTATTCGATTTCACTAATATCGCTAACAAAAACCCCGGAAATACTAAAATCAATGATATCTCAAATAAAATTCTAAATTCCTATAACCGTAAACTTAAGGCCAAACGTACGAATTACATTGACTCCCTAATAAACAAAGCCCCTAATAAAAGTAAGGCGATGTGGAAAGCAATTAACACCGAATTGGCGAGAGCACCCCGCTCGCGCGTCGATTTCACCGACCGGCTCGTGGACAGCGACGGCAGCCCGTTTGCGTCCAAGCAGCAGCTGGTGGACGCACTCAACAACGAGTTCGTGACGGCGGCTGCCGCGTGCGGTGCGCCCGCCGCCGACCGACCGGGCTGCCGAGCCTCCATCGCGACCCAGCGCGTCGACAGCGATTGCTCGATAAGACTCCGCGTATTTACGCCGGACGAGGTTATAAAAAATTTCAAAACTTCTATCGCCCCAAAAGACAGTACAGACGTATACGGTCTCTCCGCTAACCTGCTTAAACAAGCGAGTCCCGCGATTGGCTTTATTTTGTCCCAGCTATTTAACAACTGTATGAGATTGGGAGTATACCCGGAAAGCCTAAAAACAGTAAAAATATGTCCTCTGTATAAAGGCAAGGGCAAAAAATCTATCTATACATATAATAAAGCTGAAGAGGGTCGAAAGTCTGTACATGAAAGATATTCGAAAAAAAATTGGCTAGGGATACTTAAAATCGATAACAGAACACGTTCCAACCGTTTTTAGAATTTTTGTCTGTTTATCTGTTTGTCTGTTTATCTGTTTATCTGTTTGTCTGTTTATGTGACCGCGCATCACATGAAAACGGCTGAACCGATTAAGATGAAATTTGGTATAGAGATAGTTTGAGTCCTGGGGAAGGACTTAGGGTAGTTTTTATCCTAAAAATCAACCCCTAAGGGGATGAAATGGGGGGTGGAAATTTGTATGGAGCTACTTAAACCGCTGCACCGATTTGGATAAAATTTGGTATTTAATTAGTTTTAGTCCCGGGGAAGGTCAAAGGATAGGTTTTATCCCGAAAATCTTCCCTGTAGGGGGTAAAATGGAGGGGTGAAAATTTGGATGTAACCCATTTTGATAAAATTTGGTTTAGAGGTAGTTTAAGTTCTGGGGAATGACATTGGATAGTTTTTATTCTGGAAATCATCCCCTAAGAGGGTGAAACGGGGGGTGAAATTTTGGATGGACTCCGTTTAGACCAAATTTGGTAGTTATAGATACAGTTTGAGTCCCGGAGAATGACAATGGATAGTTTGAATCCCGAAAATCATCCCCCAAGGGGATGAAATAGGGATGAAAATGTGGATAAATCCCATTTAGTTAAAATTTGGTAAAGAGATAGAAAAAGTCCCAGGGAAGGACAATGTATAGTTTTTATCCTGCAAAATCATCTCCTGAGGGGGTGAAATGAGGGGTGAAAATTTGGATAGAACCGATTTAGAAGAAATTTGGTATGGAGATAGTTAAGAGTCCTGGGGAAGGACTTAAAATATTTTTTAGTCCAGAAATCATCTCCTAAGGGGATGAAATGGGGTATGAAAATTTGGATGGAACCCATTTACGGGTAAAGCGAGTTGGAGTCTTGAAGAAGGACATAGGATAGTTTACTCCCGAAAATCATCCCACTAAGGGGGTGTATTTGGGGGTGAAAATTTGTTTGTGACCCATTTTGATAAAATTTGGTTGAACGATAGTTTGAGTCCCGGAGTATGACAACGGATAGTTTTAATCCCGAAAATCATCTCCTCAGGGATGAAATAGGGGGTGAAAATTTGGATGAACCCATTTAGATGAAATTTGGTAAAGAGATAGAAGGAGTCCCAGGGAAGGACAATGCATAGTTTTTATCCCGAAAAATCATTTCCTGAGGTGGTGAAATGAGGCTTGAAGATTACGATAGAACCCATTCAGATGAAATTTGGTATAGAGAGAGGTCTCAGTCCAAGGAAAGAACATAGAATAATTTTTATTCTGGAATACATGAAAGGAGGAAATCATCCCCTAAGGGGGTGAGAAATGGTGGATGAAAATTTGGATTGAACCCATTTACGGTATAGCGATAGTAAAGGAAGGTTAAATGATAGTTTTATCCCGAAAATCATCTCCTAAGGGGGTGTAATTGGGGGTGGAAATTTGTTTGTGACACATTTTGATAAAATTTGGTTGAAAGATAGTTTGAGTCCTGGAAAAGGACATATGATAGTTTCTATTCCGGAAATGATCCCCTAAGGGGGTGAAATGGGGGTGAAAATTTGGATGTAGCCCATTTAGATGAAATTTTGTATAGAGATAGTTTGAGTCCTGGAGAATGACAACGGATAGTTTTTATCCCAAAAATCATCCTCTAAAGAGGTGAAATAGGGGGTGAAATATTGGATGGAACCTATTTACGGTATAGCAGTAGTTGGGAGTCCTGGGGAATAGGAACATTACATAGGTAAATATATGTATGTGACGTTCCAAGGGTAAAGGTACCTTATGGCGGTTGTTTTGAAGATGTTTTCTAAAACGGGGTAAAAATGACGTTTTATTATGGCTATTTTGAAAACTATTCGATGTAACATTTTGTTGACGTATCTTTATTTTTAATATAAAATATTTAAATTACAAGTCAGTTAATTTAGTCCTAAGGTTAAGTAGAAAAGGTCCTTACGGCCGTGTGATATGAAAATATGCAAAATAATACTGAAAAAAGCCTGCATGCATCTATTATGGTGAGGCGGGTCATAGAAACCAAGTTTGCGGCGGAGTCTATTTTGTAAAAAAAGGCGTTCGGAGTAAGGTAATCTATAAAATCATGCAACTCAGCCATAATGACCCTTTCCTTCATACAATCCATACTAATATTACAAATGCGAAAGTAACTCTGTCTGTCTGTTACCTTTTTATGCTTAAACCGCTGAACCGATTGAGATGAAATTTGGTATAGAGATACTTTGAATTCCGGGGCCTTCCCAAAGAGTCCTTACTAAAGATAGTTTTTATCTGGAAATTCATCACCTAAGGGGGTGAAAAGGGGGGAGAAAGTTACAATATAAACGAGTTCCGCGCGGACGAAGTCGCGGGCAAAAGCTAGTCCGAAATAAAATCGTACCGCCCGATATCCCTGATCCCGTGCCCTAGCAAGTGCTTCGAAGCCGGACTAAATAAAAGGCTGCTCGCGTTTTGGTCACCGAGGAGTGTAATGTCCGACAGCCAATACGCGTACCGCGAAGGCCGGTCCACGACCGACCTAGTGAGGAAAGTCGTGTATCGCGTGCTGCGGGCGCGCGAGGCGAGACGGCACGTCGCGGTCGTATGTTGCGACCTGTCGCGCGCCTTCGACACCGCCAACCACGCACTCGTCGCAGACAAACTTGCCCACTACTGGATACGCGGCCCGGCCACACAGCTAATATTGTCATTTATGACCGATAGGGCCCAAGTAGTCGTTGGAGAGGGGGGGAGCGTCGTCTCGTCGGAATTACGAAACCTGATGGGTGTACCACAGGGATCGTGTCTCTCCAACACCCTGTTCGGTATACTTCTGAACGACCTGCCAGAGGCCATCGATGGTGCGGAGATATTTATGTATGCCGATGACGTCACGGCGGTTGTCAGCACGCCAGTTGAGCGGGAGTTGGAAGGAGCGCTCAATAGTGTGATGGGGCAACTACACATTTGGTTCCGGTCGAACGGTCTAGCTTTGAACAAAGAAAAAACTAGTTTTATGAGGTTCAAACTAAACGGCCATCCGAGTTCATCCCTGAGAGTGTGTGCAGGTGATGCCCCTATACAGCATGTTACCTGCACACGTCTCCTTGGATTCAACCTGGACAGTGCACTGACGTGGGAGACACACATCGATGAGGTATGCGGGAAGCTCGGACGTGCGTGCTTTGCACTTCGGCGCCTGGCGCGCACCGCCGGGAGACCCGCAGTGAGAGAGTGCTATTTCGCGACAGTGCACTCAATCTTAACATATGGCACGGAGTTGTGGGCCCGTGCTTCGGACTGGACTCGTGCATTCTCAATGCAGAAGCGAGCCGTTCGCGCGATGGTCGGAAAGCCGGTAGACGCCTCCGCGAGGGATATTTTCAGAGAGCTGAAGATACTGCCCCTACCGTGCTTATTTATCTACAACGCAGCAGTGTTCACGCATGACCATATAGATACGTTCAAATGTAGAGGCGTGAACACCAGCTACCCACTGCGCAGCAATAAACATAAAAATAGACTGGTCGCGGAGCCGCACAGACTCGCTAAGTCAGATCGTTCATTGTATTATCTAGGCCCATCGGTTTACAATCGCCTACCCGATGCAGTTAGAGATGCAGCCACTCCCGCCGGATTTAGAGGTAGATTGAAGAAATATCTGATGACAGAACTGTTCTACAGCTATGAAGAGTTCTTCGACCTACCGCTCACATTGTGAGATTTACATACACATTTGTAACTTAGAATATGTTACCTTATTAATTATTATACTTACCTTATTTAAGAAAAATGAGATTATTGTAGGGTTAGGTATCCAATTTCTGTATGACATATAACAATTGTTACGAATAAATATTTGTATTTATTTGTATTTGTTGTCCGTCAAAATTTGTAATCCATTTTTCAGTCACTTCCCGTTTTCCAATTGAGCTGAAATTTTGCATGCATATGTATATCGCAACGACAATGCAATATTATGATGACTTGGAGCTGATCTGATGCTGGAGCAGGAAGGTGGCCATAGGAACTCCGCAATAAAACGACACAACCCCAACGAGTTTGGGCTCGTTAGAATCGTCTCAATGAGTAGTTGATGATGGTATACAGAAAAGTACAGTCGGCAATAAAAGCTTGTACCAAAAATGAATTTATTGACAGAAACTTATTAGATTTAACTTAGTTTAAAAAATTTAATTTAGTTAATGTAAAAATAATTATCAAATTGTATATACATCAAATAAATACTTTATGAGAACAATATTCCTTTGCTATTCCGCTAAAAAATGTGCTGGCCAATCAGTGGAGATGAGATGCAACTATTCTTTGTAGAGAGGCGAAACACGTGTCGAGGTTTTTTCATTAATAAAATTAAAAAAAAAACAGATTTTTTCTAATATCCATGTAATATTAGTAAATCTTAATCTAAGTTAGTTATGTGCGTATCTACTAACTCTAAATTGAGCAACTGCTTTTATTTATTGATGGTGGTTTGCTGTAATTATTTGCATGTTTGAAAGTTTGGAGGAAGGGTGGGCGCATTAATATCGTAAGTAACTGGCTTCTACATCACCTACTAACCCTGAACTCGGAGAAAACAAATGTTATAAAGTTTTCCATGCGCAAATCGAAACTAGCTCCGACTAACCTTAAAATCTATGCTCACAATTGTAAACATCCCACAAATAACCAGTGTGCATGTCCGGGCATAGCTACCACAAACAAAATAAAGTATTTAGGAATCATAATTGATGACTCTCTCTCTTTTCGACTTCATGTGGAAGCGTTGTGCACTAGAGTTCGTAAGTTAATATTTATTTTCAAAAAAATACGTACGATCGGAGACTCGCACATAATCAAACAAGTTTACTTTGCGTTATGTCAATCTGTATTAACTTACTGCATCTCTTCATGGGGTGGCTTGGCTAAAACCACATTACTAAACCTAGAAAGGGCCCAGAGAGCAATTCTTAAGGTTTCTACTTTCCGCCCCTATCAATTCCCCACTAGCCTGCTTTATAAATCATGTGAAGTTTTAACAGTCCGACAATTATTTATATTGCACACAGTTTTAAAACAGCACGCTGAAACCCCTTACAACACTGATCATGCCAGTAAAAGGCGTAAAGATTTTGTTTGTCCTAATTATACTCAAACACGACACGCTTTCTCTTCTAGATTTTTTCTTTTCCTAGGTCCACTTCTTTACAAAAGACTTAATGCACGGCTAGATTTATATCCCCTAAACTACATGAAATGTAAATCAACGCTACGAGAAGCCCTACATAATATGTCCTATGACGATACTGAGAAGTTATTTATCGTTTTAAAATAATTTTGTTCTATCTTCTATCTTTTTATACCTTTTTTATATATAGGTTATTAACTTACTAATTATTTTGTACAACCTAGTAAATAAGAATAATATTTTGCATGTGAATAACATATTCAATTGTTAGTTCTTTTTTGCCTGAAACACAGGGTATCCTAGTTCAGGCACGTGTTATTTGCCTCTAATATTAAGATCCTAGTCTATAGTAAACACTGATGTACATTATGTTTTATCAATAAATTATTATTATTATTATTATTATTAATCGCATGCAAAATACGCAAATAGTTACATCTCATCTCCGCTGATGGACCAGCACATTTTTTAGCGGAACAGCAAAGGAATATTGTTCTCGTAGCATGTACCATGGACTTCCGCAAAGTAAAGCCTGATTCAATAAATTAATAAATGACTACTTTGTTTACCTATTATTATTATTACGAATTAAGATTAATAGTCGGGCCCAGTGTCAACCACTGGGACGACCTTATTCGGATCAAAGACAAATTCAACAACGTTTCAAAGGGATATTGTTTCCGGCCAAACGCTTCCTGCTTTATATTCCCTAAATCCGGCGAACCGAGTTCAAACCACCGTTCAACGTTAATTTGAACTTAATTTGAATGACACATCACACCGCAGAGCAGGTGATTGCTAAAAGTGAGCCAAACCCACATAAAGGATGACTCACGCTGGAACGGGCCGTGTCCGGCCCGGGCCGTTTTCTCAGAAAAACGACGGCGTTTTTTCGCGGCCGTGCCATATCTAAGCCCGGCCGAGCCACGGCCGAGGCTCGGAAGCGGCTCGGTATTGGCACGGCCCGCCCGTGGCTCGGCCGGGCTTAGGTATGCCTTTGCCGTGAAAAAACGCCGTCGTTTTTCTGAGAAAACGGCCCGGGCCGGACACGGCCCGTTCTAGCGTGAATCATCCTTAACCCGCATAGACTGACGCAATACATGAACTGTTTGAAATAAAGAAGAATATTATTCAAACTTGCCTTTCAAAATGGTGACCACGCAACTTTTATTTTATTTTTATTTTTATTTTATTTATTTTATTTATTTTATTTATTTTATTTATTTTATTTATTTTATTTATTTTATTTATTTTATTTATTTTATTTATTTTATTTATTTTATTTATTTTATTTATTTTATTTATTTTATTTATTTTATTTATTTTATTTATTTTATTTATTTTATTTATTTTATTTATTTTATTTATTTTATTTATTTTATTTATTTTATTTATTTTATTTATTTTATTTATTTTATTTATTTTATTTATTTTATTTATTTTATTTATTTTATTTATTTTATTTATTTTATTTATTTTATTTATTTTATTTATTTTATTTATTTTATTTATTTTATTTATTTTATTTTATTTATTTCAGTACAGCAACTATTTTTACAGGTTGACCTAATACAATAGCGCCTTAAAATTTATTTTCAAACACACGTGACGGAACAAATAAAGGCGTTTAGAAAAAAAAACTCTGTCTATGATAGTACTATTGTCAAACTCACCTACTTTGCCCTGGAGTAGACATATAAAAAATATATGGCATTTACTTTCTAGGCAAAAATTGCAATGTTTTACAAGTAATAATATTTTATAGCAGCATAAATAGCAAGACAACACGCCTATAAATACATTTCTTTTCAATCTATCCGTGATAAAATAAGACTTTTCACTTCTCATGCTCGCAAAGTTCGCCTTTGTGCTGGATGTATGCTGCACAAAATGCCACTTTTATGCTCTAGTGCACAAAGTAAAATTGTTTTAAAGACTAAGGTAATCGGGCCTAACAGCCACACACGCAATAAAACTTCGTAGAATAAACTTGTCATTTGATTTGATTTGCTTTAATAAATTTCACATTCGTGTTTTCCAATACTAAATTAATAAAACCAGATAAAATAGGTGTCAATTATTATTTTAAAATGTATTGAACCATGAAATGACTTGGCAGTATGAAGTACCTCAATCTAATATCACTAGTGTCGAAAATTAAAAATATATACTTTAAAAAGTTAAGTGACAGGAATGAGCTATTATTTTATTTTATTTTGCAATTATTTGTTATTTTCTCGCAATCGAAGTGAATAGCAGTGTGTATAACTCGGGCATAAATTAGCCATTTAACCCCTCGACTTAGCTATCCACCCTCGCCGGTGGCTCGGGTGGATATAAACGTCTCAGGTTAGATGGCTCGTTTTATGCCCTTGTTGTACAATCTACTATTTAATCCTACATCACGTTCCACTTCAAATAAAACATACAAGTGTTTACAAATATGAAACTGTTCGCGCTCATGTATTTACTTAGCGAGTGAAACAATTCACAAACATTTGTGAGCAGGTTTAATAATCACCTATGTAGTATTTTTTTGCCGTTCCAGTATCTCAATCTTTTTATTTATTGTTGAGAAAAAGAAAGGCTCGCTAGTTCTACAGCTCACAAAGGCACTAGTTCATTTAGTCTAATCAGTCCATACACTGTACGTTCTCTAGGGATTCAGGTTCTTGTTCTCCCGTTTGTAGGCTTCTCCGTCGTATACTCGTATGGAGCAGAGGCTAGAGACGTGCTGTGTACCCAGGCTGCGGCGCACAGAAGGATCGGTTACAAAAGTTTTGTGGACCTCGGTGCAGGAGCCATGTTCGACTTAGTGATTGGTCAACGGCGGCGATAACAGCAAAGGCTAGTCTTAGCGTCAGGTGAGAACCGGCCGTAAAACCATAAAGCCAACATTTTCTCCTGATACCATGAAAGTACAACATAAAGATATACGTATAAAGACCATCCATAACGATATGACGAAGTTAGGCATAACAAAGGAATTGACGCAGAGCCGTAATGATTGGAGGAAGAGTATCAGGAGGGCTGACCCCGAATAGGGATGAAGCAAGGATTGATGAGGAGTCCATACAATGTACGTCGTTTCAAACCGCTAATAAAGCCGACCGTTGGTGAATTAGGTTAAAAGCTAAAGCTAATTTAGGCTGAAACGTGTGAAAGGCGTAATTAACGTTAACGTGTTGAGAGATATTCCATAATAAAGTTTCTAGGAGGGCGACGTTTTATCTACGTTACCTAAAATCAGGGACTGTAAATACCCGTACCAGTTGTTTATCTTCCAGGAAACGATTGGTCTGTTTTTATGCTTAATGTAGTCTGTACAATTACTATGTAAGACTGTTTGTTTCTGAATAATAAAAATATCGGTTTTCTCCGGGCAGTTTCGGTAGCCGAACCTTTATATTTCACTACCGAAAAATATTAATAAACGGTACAGTTATGTTGGCGCAACGCGGCTAACCTTTACAATATAACAGTATCTTAATGGAATACCGGTTTTATACCGGTATAAACGTAACCGAAATCAGTTCCTGTCTAAAATAACGGGAATTGCTAAAGTTGGGATGCTCGTTAACAAGTTACTTGACACTCGTACTAAGTATGCCGAACCAAGATGAGCTAGAAACTAGAAATAGCGGAGTTCGACGAGCACATAAGTAGCACATTACTAACTACTTTGCCAGTTACTAGATCCTGATGCTGGTAATCTTGCAGCTGAATGTAACAGTACATTACTGCAGACAGACGCCGGGAAACAACTTCGTAACAGCTTCGTATCACTATCCAGCCTCCCTACGGTCGGCCGTCTATACCTACTCAGGCATGAAAAGTGCTTTTCTCAAACATGCAATGAAATAAATAAATAAAAACTCCTCAAATCAAACTAGTTTTCATGGCTGCCGTGATGCTGTGCCACAAATAGTGGAATGAAAATTTTAAAAGTATTATTCCCGGCCAAGGCCTTCATTTTCGTATGAACTTCCTTTACAGTTCTGTCGAGTTGATCCGCCCGAAACGTGATACTTTGAAGCCTGATAAAACCCACGTAATGACGACATTTCATTGCATGTTTGAGAAAATACATGTAACTATAGTAACTTAAATACCTACTAACAGTTTTAACATGGGAACCGCAGATTTGCCGATTATTTCCACCTCCTAATTTCAAGGCATCTGTGTCTATTTCCATATGTGAAAAGGCATGATATACTTATCTACACATATGCAGAGGAACCCAGAAACCCTCCGGCACAAATTATACAAAACGCAAAATGTACGAATGTTTGACTTTTGACTTTTTGTAACAACTGGTAACATTCACAATGCGCAAAATATACCTACCTACACAACGCATTGCAATTGTTAACAAGCGGAACATACAAAAAGCAAAAAGTAGGCTCATTCGCAAAATGAAGAAATCGGAAAATTTGTACTACTCGCAAATCGTACAATGGGGAACTTGCATGGGACTTAAATTTCGAATAAACTGCACTCAATCGATGCGGATATACGTAGAGATATCATACAAAGAAAAAAAAAGAAAAAAAAAACGGTTTCATTAGCTTTACCTAACGTTGGAGGTCGTTGTTGTTCTACGTCCGTAGGAATAACCCTAGAAGCCCTACACGTGACCTCCGGGTGGTGCTAAAAAAACAACAAACTCGGCAGCTGAACTGTTCCTTCTGAACCTCACAGCGCACACTGGAACTCTATCAGCGACATCGATACGAATACATATATGTACCAGTGTGTAACCGCCATACGATAAATAAATAACCTAACGTTAAAATGACGAAAATTTATTTTTTATTTTTTCGATAAAATAACGTAACAGTTACATAGAATATTAAATTAAAAATGATATTTTGTATGACAAGTATAGACTTAAACTTAAATTTTGTGGAGATAATCGCAAATTAATGACTTACTCCATAGTAAAGGCCATGCTGTGACGTCATAGCATAAGCCCGTTTAGTATAGAGCCTTTTCGGGGGGTGCCGGCGCGCGCAGATTTCAAATGCATATAACATCAGAAAAATAAATCATAACAAAGTTTTAATGCTACAGTTGTTTCAATGCTGGATTATACTTTTGTTTTTCGTAATAAAATATTAAGATGCAAGTTCCCTATACGCAAAATGTACTTACTTATGCCAATGTATAGGTATGTCAGAAATTAATCCTAATAACTAAAAATCCAGATCACAAATATTATCAGGCCTGTACAAAAAGTAAACGAAAATAGCAATTGACTTGTTTTACCCCTACACAATCAGTGCGATATGCCGCTATGACGAAACAAAGGCACGTCAATTTGTGCCTACGGAGTATTTTCAGCGCAGAGGGATCTACCTCTGACTGTCATTTGCGAGTTTTGATGCTCTGATTACCGCTGGCCGCGGTGTTTCCTAAGGCTGCGGTCTGGACGCCAGCGGACAGCGGGGCGACAAGCGGCTGCCCATACATTAAAGTCGCTCGAATTGTTACAAGCACTGCAAAGAATCGGCTACGAGCGTAGCGCGTGGTTTTCCCCGTATCCCCGTAGCGAAACGTGACTACGGCGTAGGCGCTTGCTAGGCGCGTTTTTTTTTTATTTTTATACAACGACGGTGGCAAACAAGGTTACGGCCTGCCTGATGTTAAGCAGTTACCGTAGCCTATGGACACTTGTGACTCCAGAAGAATCAGAAGCGCGTTGCTGACCCTTTATTCACTTGAGGATTCGCTGTGTGGGCAGATAGAGACATGCAGGTCCCTCACTCCCAACACAGCGCACCCTAGGGAGCTCTGGCGACCTTACTCACCACCAGGAACACAACACCACATACTTCATAGCATGCAATATTATAGCAACACTACAAAGCAGTGGTGCTATTATAGCTGCGGTCTACTGGTAAGGTGGAGGTACAGTCAGGGGTAATAATATACGTACAAAAATAAGGACATAAATATCTGTACACGCTTTTATGACATTGACAATAGAGTCGTGTACAGATATTTATGTCGTTGTTTTTGTACCCCTGACTGGTTGGGCTGCTCCACATAAGAGCGAGATGACATTCCGCTATGACCTACCTCTCTGGTTCCTGGCAGTGGAACTGCTAATTCATGTTTGATTCACAGGAACTGAGTTTTCTTTCATTCACAAAACAAGCTCTAATAACACCACTCTTTACTTGCTCTGTAAATATGTGGTGTTGTGTTCCTGGTGGTGAGTAAGATCGCCATATCGCCAGAGCTCTGAGAAGGCGCTGTGTATAGAATGAGGGACATGCATTTGTCTATACTCGTAGCGCTCGATACAATAAATCCCCATATCAGTACAGGCTCGGTAACGCCTCTGGAGTCATACGTTTATAGGCTCCTGTAACTGCTTAACAAGTGGCAGGTCATATGCCTTGCCTGCGTCATAGTATAACAACACAAGAAAAGAATTTCATGTGTATAAACTCCGCGTGTAACCTTGTGTGTTTAAGGCTTGATTCATTAAAAAAACTGTTAATAAAACAACTCAGCAGTAAAGTAGGTACCTAGTAACTGTACAGTAGTAACACACAGAAATATAATTGACTTTCAAAACAAAGTTTTAACCGACTTCAAATAAGTAGCTAAATAAAGCTTCAAGTTTGCCTATAAAATTTGAAGAGTTCCCTCGATTTCTCCAGAATCCCATCTTCAGAACTGGTTTTTGGTGACAAACGGACCAATCTGGAAGTATATGCTTTCAAACAAAGAAATAATTTTTCACCTCACTAGCTCGGAAAGTCCTTTTTGTTTGTTTGTTAACTATTGAGAAAATCGCTTTTTATCCACATGTGAAGAAAGTAGACGTAGAACGTTAAAAGTACTTTGACGTAGAACGTTAAATGTTTATTTTTGTTTTTTGTAGGTATATTTTATGACATATTTTTGTTTAACTTTTATTTTTAACGTTTTTTACTTTTTTTTAAACTTTTTTTTTACGTGTTTTATTTCTTTTTAATTTTTTTTAAAACTTTATTTAATTTTTTTGTTTTTGTTTTTTTTTTACTTTTTTTTACCCTTTTTCTTATTTTCCTTGCTGTAGTGAGGTGAAAAGATTTGTGTTATACACGGGTGAAAAGTTATTTTACGTCTCGTGTGTTGAAAGACTCGCTACGCTCAGGATTCTATTTTTGAACCACTCGCTTCGCTCGTGGTCAATCATAGATTCCTTTCGCTAGCTCGTGTTTCAAATGAACACTCGCAGGTAAAATACAACTTTCCCCCCTTGTATAACAAATAACTATTTCAAATCGGTTCATAAATTACGGAGTTATCGCGTAACATACACACATAAAAAAAAACATACAGACGAATTGAGAACCTCCTCCTTTTTTGAAGACGGTTGAAAAATTACACAATAACCTCAGTGCAATTAGCTTTTAAAAATGATCTTGTGTTCTTGTAAATTAGATAACCGCCGTGCTCCAAAAAACACTGACTGACCATATTTAACTCACAGGATGTTAACCTTGACTGTCAATTTTGCCCTAGAGCGTAAAATTGCCCACATACAAATTAAACGTGGTAAAATTAGACCGTTTCACGGTTGTCATTCCAAGTTTGAAAGCTATGTTATAAGGTTATAACAGTTTCAACTTTCCAGTTTTGTTTTTATTTTAGGGTTATTTGAGCAGTTAATTTTAGCTTCTATGGTAACTGTAAAGTTGAACCAGCTGACAGCACGTACAAATCTCTTATATTTAAATACCTCCACCACCATTATCCCGATAATATTTCACTTCAACTTGAGGAATACTCCCTTGTGAGCACCAACTTGAAAGTTCAGGAGCTACGAAGCACATTAGGAAACTAAAAGATCGATCACTTAAGAATACTTATCTGAATGATGCTATCTGGCATTTCGTCCCATGTGAGTAAAATAAATCAGAACAAGAATATTGACACAAGTTTGTGGAACATTTTATTGAGAGCCGATCAATCCAAGTAAAAATAAATATACCTATGGGTTTTCCACGGCAAATTGAACTCAGTTTGGTCGATTAATATTTAGGATTCGTAGAGTCCTTGTTGCGTGGTTTGTTTACACAATTAGACAGCGTTGTGTAAGAATAGATTAAGCGACACAATGTTAAAAATTTGAAAATGAGCGTCAATGATCGAAAAATTAAATGGTCGTGGTGTTTATACTTTTTATGTTATCACTACATAGTATAAAACAAAGTCGCTTCCCGCCGTCTGTCTGTCCCTATGTATGCTTAGATCTTTAAAATTACACAACAGATTTTTAATAGATAGAGTGATTCAAGAGGAAGGTTTATATGTATATATAATAACTACATGCATGTACTTATTTTATTATACATGTAAACCCGTGCGAAGCCGGGGCGGGTCGCTAGTGGAGTATAATTTTAAATCTGAAGCTTTAAGAGTGCTCTTCAAAAAAGCGCTCGCTCAGAATTCGGTATTTTGACACGCGTAGTGCGTTTGTGTGTGTAAATACTACTACCACCCACACAAACGTACCTAACCCCCACATGCATAGCGAGATCGCACCAGCCGCGGGTGCCGTCCCTTTCTAGCTATATGTAAGTGCGATCGGGATAGAACTAACCGCGGAGCTTGCCGATGCAAATATCTGTATAGCGCACCGTTGGAATTCACTCCGTGACCGATATTGATACTTGCACTAAAAAGTGGTAAGTATTACTTCGCTAACATGATGTTCTAGAACATCATGTTAGCGAAGTTAGATAATTTGAATAAAGTAAGTATTTGATTTTTGAGCACAAGTTTTCTATTTGTATTAAAATACTATGATATGACAAAGTATATTTAGTTTCGTTTTTTTAGTATAAAATAAACTAACGAGTTTTAAAGTTGTCAGTAATAAGAATAATAATTTTTTTTACGGATATTAATAGTTTGCATGTTATCTGAGTCTTATTTATATATAGTAATGTAGTGAAATTATACCAGTAGACCCTCTACTAGGAAATTACTGGGTACTTACGTATTCATTTCTTGAAGAAATTTTTTTTTGTTATGGACAGTAAAAAAAAACTGCCCTTCATAGAAATTGCTATGTCCGTTTCTTACCAAAGGAACTGAAAATTATAAATTATACAAACACAGCTTTTTATCTAGAATACAAATAATTAATGCGTGTTATTCAAAAGCCTAAAACCTCAGATGATAAAAAGGAATAGATATGAAACGGGGGCTTGGCGCGTGTCGGTGCGACATGGCCAAATGGGCATGTCACTGCCCACCGCATGTTAGTCGCAATTTGCCGTGAATCTGAAATGTTTTTCCACGTTTACTCAAAATGCCGAATTGTAGCGTGGTTACATGCAAAAATAGGAATGAAACTAAAACCTACATGAATGGTGGAGTCACGCACCACATGTGAGTATTAGTATTTTCACTTAAGTCAGTAAAAACTAATATTTTAATAAATAAACGCAACGCTGCATCATTTCTCGGGATCGAACTAACATATCGAACGAAAAAGCATATTTTTGTTCTATGCGTTGTACATTGAACGTTCAATACAGTAAACCACGGCGCAATGTATTAAACCACTATGGATATGGACGATGCTTGATTTTTTTAGTGGTACGGCCGCTGCTTGGCGTCGCAAACTAGAGCGGTGCCAAAGTGCAGTTACAATTTACGCGTAATCGATAAAATAGAAGTACGATATTATACTAGTTATTTTATTTCGACTACTTTCGCTGTTTTATTTTATTTAATTACTTGTTTTGGTTGGGTGCCTATCTTAAAGGTAACTAATAACATACTAATAAGATTAAAAGGCACAAAATGTTTACGGTACCTACTAATAAGATTTTCACTAAGTTGCAGTATGAACGGTAAATAGACATATTAAAATTGTATGTACAAGTATATAATTTAGTTGCAAATGGCTTCAGAACAACTTTAAATGTGATATTATTACCAATAATTTATTTTAAATGAGTATTTTTTACTTTCATTTGAAATGTGATAGTTGAAGAAGAAATCTCGGTTTCTTATTACAGTTTTCCAAAGAATCCGAGTAGGTACTAAAAAAATGGATAGATGCTACTGGCAGAGGTCCTAACTGGTTTCCTGTACAGAGAAGAGTTAATGTGTTCGTAACATTTTCAAGAAAAATGTTTCCAACCACTTAATAAGAGCCGTACACTTTTCGAATATTTGACACCTCGCTTGCTTGAAACCTAGGTGTAAAATGTATGGTAACACATCTTCGCAAATCTTTGGTGGATACTCGCCCTTAGCCTTAAATCTCGTAATATGAGTAATGGACATAATATTATTTCGCGCCAAAATGCGAGTCGGATCGGCCTGGTACCTACAGGTCAAAAATATCGATGTGACCAGAGTTTTAAATGTATGTGAACACGAACTTATAAAAAGCCGTTTATGTTACTCTGTAGGTATTCGTCAATATTTTTTACTTTTGCGATTTATGGTAAGTTAACAACCCGTGTTATTTAAACTTGTAGCTAGAAGTTTAAATACCACCACATAAACTTACCATGTCGTTGAAGTTGTTACCCATCAATATCTTAACATAATATTAATTTTAATATCAATGTCGATAAAACATAATTTTAACGTTTGTCGCCCCCCTAGTGTAGTGCGTTTAAGCCAATCACAGCCCTTGTTTGCATGTTGCCGTAGACTCACTGGCAACGCCCGAGGCTTTGTTTTTACACGGTTCAATGTGTGTGCCTGTGGGCGCTGCGTTGGGAGAAAACTGGGGACATCGGTTTTGGTTGAAATTAAGCAGTACGGCACTTCTCCCTTTTTTTATGTTCTGAGCATAAAACCTATGTCACTTTTTAGGATTCCGTACTCAAAGAGTAAAACGGGACCCTATTACTAAGACTCCGCTGTCCGTCTGTCTGTCCGTCTGTCACCAGGCTGTATCTCATGAACCGTGATAGATAGAGATTTGAAATGTGATGTATTTCTGTTGTCGCTATTTATAACAAAAAATACTAAAAAACAGAATACATAATTTTATTTTTATTTTAGTTTTTATCTGTTTCTTTTTCTTTTACAATCTTACACAAATCGACCTTGCCCCAAACTAAGCAAAGCTTGTACTATGGGTACTAGACAACGATAAACATACTTACATAGATAAATAAATACTTAAATACATAGAAAACATCCATGACTCAGGAACAAATATTTGTGCTCATCACACAAATAAATGCCCTTACCGGGATTCAAACCCGGGACCTCCAGCTTCGTAGGCAGAGTCACTACCAAGTTACTAACTAGGCTACAGGGGGTTACATACATTTTTTGCCGTTTAAAGATATAGATAATGGTACGGTACCCTTCGAATCCGACTCGGCTGGGCAGCATTCGGGAAGCTACGGCACATCTTTTCGTCCAATATTCCGCAGTGTCTCAAGACGAGAGTCTTTGACCAGTGTGTGTTGCCAGTGATGACATATGGCACGGAAACGTGGTCGCTTACTAAAGGCCTCATAAGAATGAAGAGCCATTGCCCTTTGAGTGACTTTGAGCCTATGCTATGCTATGCTGGGAGTTTCTCTGCGCGATCGCATCAGAAATGAGGCTATCCGCAGCAGAACCAAGGTAACTGATAAAGCCCTCCGAATTGCTTAACTTAAGTGGCAGTGGGCGGGGCACATTGCACGTAGAACCGATGGCCGTTGGGGCGGAAAGGTTCTCGAGTGGCAACCACGTACCGGAAGGCACAGCGTGGGTAGGCCCCCCGCAAGGTGGACTGATGACCTGGTAAAGGTCGCGGGAGTCCGCTGGATGAGGGTGGCGCAGGACCGGCCATTGTGGCACTCTTTGGGGGAGGCGTATGTCCAGCAGTGGACGTCTTTCGGCTGATATGATGATGATGATGATGATGACTCGGAAATGTAATAAAACCACGTAAAAATCTTCCTTTCCAGTGTAAACCCCCGGTGTGTGTTATTATTATATATAAACGAAAATAATTACTAAATGCAAGGTAGGATCGTGCTGTACTTAACAAACGCCATATAAGCTTGTTTTTTAAAAAGTTTTTTATTCATCTTGTTATTTTCAATAACCCTGCATATTATGTCGCTGGTTCGTGGGTACTTGTACAGACAAATCACACAAACCCAAACAAGATAGGTCTATCTATTTTAGTTAAGGAGTTCCCATGACCACCTTCCATCATCAGATCCTGGAAATCATCCATCACCAAAGTGTTTACCAAGACAAAACAGATGAGCTCAAACTAGATGGGTTTATCTAGTTTAGTTTAGGAGTTCCATGACCACCTTATAGCTCCATCATCAGACTCTGGAAATCATCCAGCACCAAAGTCTTGCCGTGCCATGACCAAATAAATGAGCCCAAATTCGATGGCTTTATCTTGTTGAGTTTAGGAGTTGCTATGGCCACCTTCCGACTCCATCATCAGACCAGCTCTATGATATTATGTCACCGAAGATACGCAATTGTACCTAATTTGAAGATTTCACCCAAACTCCCATACATACATACATACTAACAAGGTGGACTGATAGTAACAAGTAAATAAATTAAATCTATCAAGTATCACGATCACTCGTACAATAATAATTTACTATAGAACGCGTAGTTTAGACAAAAGGATCCAACCCACAAGACATCACCATTGAAATGTATGACTTTTGTTTTAGGGAGAAGGTTCAATTTTAAATGTTACGTATCCGGTGGGTTTGAGCCTTTTCGCTACACTACGTCATATATGGCAGCTATGCAATTCATAACTTGTCTCGATTAGCCTCACGAATGTATCCCCAGTATAGTTTGACCCCGAGGTTGGTAACAACTATGCCTAGTCGGAGATCAAAATAATATTATTTTATCTGAAGAGTGGCCGGTTAGCTTCGTGAATAGCCACAAATAAACACACTACACGTCTGTCTCGGAGGGCTATTCAGCCGGTACTGAGATATATTCCCGCGCGACGGTAAATTTATACTAGTTTTGAATAATTATTTATAAATATAAATTTTAATAAAAGTTATATTTTTTGGACTGGATCTTGTTGGTACAAGCATGAACTTTAATGTTGTGTAAGATTCAATACAAAAATTATTCAACAATAATGAGAAAATCCTTGAGTTTTCAGTACAATTTTGTTGACAAATATGGTGTAATTGAGAACAGTTTACATATATATACGTGCAGAATAAGGAAAATTCGAGGCGGCTAGGAGCAATGGCAACATATTACGCTAGTGAAAATAGAAAAAAACAAGTAGGTTCTCATATAACATCATGGAGTATTAGGGGCTCAAACTTATGACTATGCGCTCTCTTCAGAAAACTACTGTCGGTAATCGGGTATTTTCGGTTAAAGTATTCAGTTCTTCGTAAATTGGAGGCGGCTAGGACCAATATGAGGAGTTTACCTATGCAAATAAGTAATCAGGATCTAGAAAAAGCTCTCCGTTTCTTAGAATTACAACGTCAAAAATCCGTCATTCTCGCTTATTCCTGACCAAAAAACGAGCGCCCTCTTAAATTTGTATTTTGTACAGGTAATTAAAAAAAAATATTATGATGTATGTTAGATTATTTAATGCATTAATTTGTTTATCAATAACGTACCATACGACATTATTGTCGGTTGATTCTTTATTACATTTCTTATCCTAATAATTCAAGCGTAAAATCGGAAGAGTGGTGTTATGTATTAACGAATTTAACGTCATTGTAGGCGGTTAATTCGATACTGAGATCCAAAAATTAATAGATGATAAAAAACAAAAACGAACTATTTGCAACTAATGGGCATTTAATTCGTTTGTGCAAACTAAAATGACAGTAAATTAAAGCTAGTAGATGGCAATAGTCATGCTCAATTAAGTAGCAAACAGTTATTCGTACCCTCAGACTGACCAACTTTGCAATAGACTGTAAATTGGCCTCCAAAAGTTAGGGATACATAACCATTAGTAAAATTTGACGGTGTTTAATACGAATTTAAGGTTTGATAACCTTTTAATAACTGTTTCAACCTTCCAAATTTATTCCGTAATGGCTATTTTGATCAGTGGGGATATTGTCTCTAGGGAAAAGTAGAGGATTTGATGGCATTACATATTCTCGGGATAAAAACTCGTAAGTACCTATACTTACAGGGGCATACCGTCTCGAGGGAAGCCGGACTTATCAAGCTGGTTTAAGTTTTCAGACATTCGGATATAATCAATAGATTATAAAGGATGACTCACGCTAGAACGGGCCGTGTCCGGCCCGGGCCGTTTTCTAAGAAAAACGACGGCATTTTCGCGCGGCCGAGGTATACCCAAGCCCGGCCGAGCCACGGCCGAGTCTCGGAGCTCGGTGTCGGCTCGGCTGCGCAAAAACGCCGTCGTTTTTCTTAGAAAACGGCCCGTGCCGGACATGGCCCATTCTAGCGTGAGTCATCCTTTATCCTTGAAATCATCACTTATAAGCTAACCTAACCTAACTAGTGACTCTGTGAGCAGTAAAAGTCGCGAGCATGTTATTTTTTTTTTTTTTCAAAAAACAGAATAGGCACAAAACAACTATATAACTATTGAACCTGCGCACAAAATTTCACGAGAATCGGTTTAGAAATTGCGGCCTTTAGAGGAGAACAGCCGGACAGCCGGATATCCGGACATACGAAAGAATTTTGGCCCAAGCTGAAATGGAGAACTCCGTTTTGGCTTCGCTCGATCGTTCAAAGATTCCAAAGATTTATTTATACCTACTTATCTTCTTTACTTGACATCTTAGGAGTCCCCGGCAAGCTCGGTTTTCCATACGAACGTAGTTACGCTCTCATTTTATAACGATAGTTTGCTCTGAAACTTTGCACTTAGAATAAGATAAGTTATATACCATAGTAAAAAAAAATGCGAATTTAAGTTTTTCATACAAAACTTGTTTTCGGTGTATTTCGTTTGTTTTATAAACTGGAGCCATATAAACGAATTACAGACTTTTAACCAGGTACCCAGCTCTCGGGGGAGGTCTGGTTTATGTGGTATTTCTACCCACTAAAAACTCCTCGTCAACCGCCATCTGCACTAAGTAATTCGGAGGACTCTAGGATCTCAGGTTGAACGCACTAGAGCCCTCCTTGCGCTTTGCCCCTGCTGGCTCGTTCTGGGCATCTTCGCCGCCTTCTCTGGGGTGGCCGAGTGCTGTGGCCCCCGCCACAAAAAATCACTGGCGACCCTGTTGACCCCTTAAGTCGCCTTTTACGATAAGCGGGGGAGACCGTAGACCTATTCTTGCCCGAGTCTACACGGGTTACAGACCTAGAAATACCTCATGCTTGTCATTATGTATGCAAAGTTTCGATACAATCCAACACGTAAGTAGTTTTAAAATGAGAACGTAACTGCGTTTGTATAGGAAGGTGAAATTCGGCTAAGCTTGCCGGGGACTCTTAATTAATTGCAATAAAGATGAACAACAGGTTCTTAATAATTGAATGAAGCCGCCAAACATCAGTGGATTTTCTATAAATAGCGAAAATATCACGAAAATTAAATTCCACATGGTTTTACGGCTGAAATTGATAGTTTTATAGAGGGGCAACTCGTAAAAAGATATTAGGGTATGCTCTCTTAATAACGCGTGAGGGGGAAATTTACATACATTGAATTGGGAAAGCAATCTGCTATAACTTGCTGAAACGATAATTTTGCGTGTAATAAAAAAGGGATATCTACTAACTTATGTACAGTAAATTTATTGGTCAAGGCAGTTTCTCAATATGAGACGGTGGACTAAAATATATATGCCTTCAACTACCAGCCGAAAGTTTCTACGGATACGTGCTACCCACATCATCAGTTCAGCTCGGTGGTGCAATAATAATAATAATTTATTCACAGGCAAAACGTTACCCAAATACAAATTACTTACGAAAGAAATTAAGTTACCGGCAAGTAGCTTAAAATGGTTTGCAAATTTTGAAGGAAAACTTACTGAGGTAGGTAGGTAACAATAAACGTAAAGTTACTGTCAATACAAACAGTACAAGTTACATAAAATCTTGTAAGAAATGCACTCCTGACGCTCGATATTCAAAACTGGTGAATTAAACGAAAGTAACCCTTCTGCCGTTCCTAATAAGACGTTTTCCTCTTAAGCAACAATTTTCTACTAGTGGGTTATTGGCGCCAATGCCTTTCCAATTTTGGAAACGCTCCAAAAATCATCTGGCTAACTGTAGAGATGGAGAATTATTTAACACCGTTTTTATCGTTATGCCAATTTGAAAGGGATTCTTTGGCAACGGCTTGAAATACTCACGCAATTTAAGAGTGACTCATATAAAATAACCCGCCAAGTTGATTCCTTGCTAATCCTACTAAACAGAACGTCGCATTACATATTCTGAGACGAAGTTTTTTACGCCAGTTCTTCTCGAGGCAGAGCTTTTAAAAAAACTTAATAGAGGACTTCTTAATTTGGTCGGTTTATTTTAGTTAGGCTAAACATTAGTAACCAATTCCTAAGAAAAGTGATATACAATTATAGCAAACTGCACGACAAAATGTTCTTAGCGGACACAAGACGACGTCAGCGCTGGAAAACCCCAAAAACATGTTCAACATTTGCCTAAAAATTCCACGCTTTCATTTCCCCACTAATCTTCTCCTGAAAACTTTTAGTAAGCTCCACCATGTCACAAGGCCCCCCAGTAAATCTTTCCTGACAAAGTGGCTCATGCAACTAGATTACCACGAAACTGAACTGCTGCTAGTCGTGACAAAATAAGTATTGTTACAGCAATAAATTATAAATATATACCCTTACCATATATGTATATATAACCACCTTAACACACTAGAGAGTGTGTTAAGGTGGTTATATACTCTCACTCTCTCTCTCTCTCTCACACACACACACACACACACATAATGTAAACCAAATGTTAAACAAAATTGTAAGGAATATTAAAATAAGCAAAGTTGATGTAACTAAGATACTGCATGCTCTGTACCACTTTATAATAAGTACCTAAAACTAACTATACGTGTGTAAAAACTTCGATACGAAACTGGGTCCTGTAACACAGGGTTTCCTAGCTCGGACGCAGGGTCGTGATTAGCATATTGTGTATCTTTTTTTTTCCAATAAACTTTTTTCAATTTTTTATTTTTTTTTCATTTTTTTCAATGTTGGCAGCGAATTAGCCGCCAACTATTGGCCGTTAACTTCACGCCGGTACCGGTGGTAGTTATCGCCATTCATAGGTACGCATCAGCGTCTATACATCAGTATGTCTAAATTAATGCTTTTAATAAATAACCTGAATTTGACAATAGTGATGTTGAGTCAAATCAGTAGTTCTGAAGAATCTGATACCAAAAAAGCTCTCATTGAAAATGTAACTAATAATAACAATGTTAGGTCAAGAAAACATTCACAAGTTTCGCAACAAGGAGCGCATACTTCACTAAAAGTGATTTTATAAAGGTAAGTTTCAATTTCCTCGGTGAGAAATTGTTTTTAATATTACCTGCATGAATTAAAAAGTTATAGCTGTTTTGCATTTTATATTAAGGGTCTGATAGACGGTAGGACCGATTGCCCGTCAAGGTTTTTATTTACTTATGAGACATTTTTTTGATAGCACATTTGCTACACGCAAGGGGACCTATTTGTCTAATCGCATTCAATTAGAATTCGTTTGAAATTTATCGCGCGCACTCCATTTGATGTTTACACGTTACCTTGGTATTTACGAAGTCGAGGTAACTACAAAAGAAACACCGCGTTGGGTCTGGAATAATTGCAACCCTTTCAGCTAGTAGTTGAAGGTATATTGTAACTTCATGGAGTAGATTACGACTACGCAAAAAAGTCAGTATACAGTCGGAAATAAAAGCTACCTAATATTCCCTCTACTGACACTGTTGGCCAGAGTTTGGCTAACTAATAAGGGATCTAATCCAATTCCCCTCGAACCTGTTGTATTGTACGACAGTGTAGCGAGGACATAACCCGTCCGCTGTTGATAGTGGCGTGGAGCCAAACACCTTATGCAAGTTAAAAGGCAAGGCTGATCACAATGCAAATCAAGAACCTGAAAGAACCAGTGTAAGTATGACATCTAATTACGGATAGTTGTTACGAATGTAGGGCTCAAGACAGAGTGGGAATATCGGGGAGGTGGATTAGGACAAGTTGTGAACGGAGCTGGACCTAAAACCGTTGACTCAGGAAAATCTTGCCAGCTAAGAACTTAGTATGTAGATTTTATGCAGTCGCCTGTTAGTGTGGAAATCGTGTCGAATCTCATAAAAGTCATTTAGAACACGTGTACACTTCCGTAGGCATATTAAGCTGGGTCTTCACTTAGGTTATACTTGGTTTTTTTTAGCATTAGAGAGACCTTTGCAGAACGAGATATAAGGTTTTTTATCGGGCACATTCTGCGGATCGAACAGTGAATACGAGTTAATAAATATCACGTATTTATTATCATGTTTTATTAATACATACATTACTCAGTGTTGTGAACAGATAAGAAACATAATAAATAAATAATAATAAATAAATATTACGGGACAATCTTACACAAATCAACCTAGGCACACGGTAAGCTCAGTAAGGCTTGTGTTGTGGGTACTAGGCGATGATATATATTAGATACATACATATAGATAGGTACTTATATACATATATAACATCCATAACTCAGGAACAAATATTCGTGATAAATACACAAATAAATGCCCTGACCGGGATTCGAACCCGGGACCCCCCGCTTCGTAGGCAGAGTCACTACCCACTGGGCTACGGAGGCCGTTAAATATAATATTAGTTAAATAATATTAGTTAATTTATATTCTTAGATGAAAAGATAAGCATTTTAATAAATTGCGTTTGCAATTTTTCATGGAAAGGTTGTACATTAAAAAACCTAAAGAGGCAGATTTATCACACAATGGTCTATTTTTAAACGTCACTGTCACTATCTGTCAACTATCACTCATGTGAGTTTTTCATTCGAGTTCATATTGTTGTCGGTTGAGTCGGTTGTGATTTCTATTGCTGTAAGCTTACTTAAAGATTGTTGTTATCGTTTTTGTTGAATTTTGTTCGTTCAGCTATCGGTAAATATCAAATGATATGTACTCGTATGACCATAAGTTCTAAGAAATTCTGTGGTATCAGTCGAAATCGACGAAGGAAGGTTTACGACCACTGCTTCTTTGTTTACCCGTTTGACAGATAATTCTAATCTTAAAAAAAAAAACTAATTATAGGTACCGCGCTTACATTCAAACAGATGGACGTAATATTTTAACAACATTCAAAGCGATTTTGAAACTGAGCGTCGCATTGAGCTCCACCAGCAGCCATCAGTGTCTACTACGTCGGTGAGTACTTAATGCACCTCATTTACCTATGTTATACAATACTTGCCCATTGGTAAGTATTGTATAAAATACACACGTGGGCACGTGTATTGTACACGTGGGCGACTGGTTAGATCATTTTACCAAAATATTTTACCCTTTTTCCTTTCGCGTTTTTCCCCATTGCTAATTTGCACCAGGCTTATTCCTTGTGGCTATTTTTCCAGTCGCGAATTTCCTCATTTGTAAATTTAGCCAAACGCAAATATTGCTAACGGCCTACTTCTACATTCGTATTTTTTCTTCTAGACTTTTTCTCCCACTCATTTTTTACACACGCACAATTTCATGTTCGACATTTATCCTGAGTTCCCCCTCATGTTTGCCCTCGCACTGTTATTGCCTTAATATTTTTTTTTTTTTTATTTATTCCGAAAAACATTTTACTCAAGACTTCCTTAAAACTAGAACTCGACTCCCTAAATAGGTTGAAACCTGTCCTAATGGATAAGCAGTGTTAGGAGTAACACGTTTTATGTTTATGAACATGATTTTTTTAGTGCATGATGTTACGGGAAAATACTTCACTTTAGGATACCAGCGCCATTTTTAGGGTTCCGTACTCAAAGAGTAAAACGGGACCCTATTACTAAGACTTCGCTGTCCGTCCGTCCGTCCATCCGTCCGTCCGTCCGTCCGTCCGTCTGTCTGTCACCAAGCTGTATCTCAAGAACCGTGATAGCTAGGAGTTGAAATTTTCACAGATTATGTATTTCTGTTGCCGCTATAACAACAAATACTAACAACAAAATAAAATATTTTTTTTAAGGGAGCCTATACTAGGCTATAGGAGGCTCCCATACAACAAACGTGATTTTTTTGCCGTTTTTGTAGATAATGGTACGGAACCCTTCGTGCGCGAGTCCAACTCGCACTTGGCCGGTTTTTTGTTATTGAGTATGTGGTTAAGCATGTCTTCTGGACCCCAATACGGCCGGGAGACACTCTCTTAGGAGTCGGTCTCCCTAGTAATGACGTCATCAAAATCGCTGCGACCGTGTTTGGAAAAGTTTCAATTACATCCAAACCATGCAACCTATGTAGCCATGGCCTACGTGTGGTACATACACGTAGGCCGTGTGGGGTTTGAAAATAAATTTTCTATAACTCATTAATGAGGAATAAAAAAGGCTGATGTACCTAAATGAGGAATGGGATAGGTAAAAATTGTGTATGGTAAAATGATCTAACCAGGCAACGTGGGCGGCGTTATACGCAAACTTTTGCCTAATTGCATTTGAGCTAATAATGCAGAGAATTGGCGACATTGGCGTATTGGCAATACTTACTCAAACACAAATAGTCCAGTTTGCATTGCACGAAAAGTTTGTACAAATAAAGTAGGTAACGTTAATTTGTAAATTGTGTAGTAGTTTTATATGAATTACTTTCTTGATTCTAACCGATAAGTAATATTATTCCATGTACTTTCCGTTCCCTCCAGAGCGTAAAGTCATAAATTAAAAAAAATCCAAGTGCTTTTTTAAAACATATTTTACGCTCGAGTGTTTTCTTTCCTTCCAGGAA
The DNA here is from genome assembly GCA_963854355.1 of Epinotia brunnichana. Classification (NCBI taxonomy): domain Eukaryota; kingdom Metazoa; phylum Arthropoda; class Insecta; order Lepidoptera; family Tortricidae; genus Epinotia; species Epinotia brunnichana. Next base: position 29,939,207 of record OY977947.1, on the reverse strand, counting down.
TTAATTTGCGTAACAACTTTCATATTATTCTTAAGACTTTCCGCATTTCACGAGTGAGATCCTTAAGGGGCTCCTAGCTCCGAATTACATTTTTTTTTTATACTACGACTGTGGCAAACAAGCTTACGGCCTGCCTGACGTTAAGCTGGTTCCGTCGCCTATGGAAACTTGTGACTCCAGAAGAATCACAAGCGCGTTGCCGACCCTTTATTCACTTGAGGATTCGCTGTGTTGGCAGATAGAGACATGCAGGTTGCTCACTCCCAACACAGCGCATCCTAGGGAGCTCTGGCGACCTTACTCACCACCAGATACGTCACAACACACCACAACACGACATACGTCATAGCATGCAATAATATAGCAACACTACAAAGCAGTGGTGCTATTATGGCTGCGGTCTTCTGTAAGGTGGAGGTACTTCCCCAGTTGGGCTGCTCCTCATACGAGCGAGATGACATTCCGCTGTGCCCTACCTCTCTTAACATTCGATCTGGAACTGTCAGTTTTTCGTGTTTTGGGCATATCGTATTAACAACAACGAGGTTTACCGAAATGGTACCCCTTGTTTACTTCAAAACTACCGTATTCGAGTTATATCGCACCAAACTTTGGCAATTTTAGGCACAAAAACCCAGTTTTTAGGGTTCCGTAGCCAAATGGCAAAAAACGGAATCCTTATAGATTCGTCATGTCTGTCTGTCTGTCCGTCCGTATGTCACAGCCACTTTTTTCCGAAACTATAAGAGCTATACTGTTGAAACTTGATAAGTAGATTTATTCTGTAAACCGCATTAAGATTTTCACACAAAAATAGAAAAAAAAAACAATAAATTTTCGGGTTCCCCATACTAAGAACTGAAACTCATTTTTTTTTTCAACAAACCCATACGTGTGGGGTATTTATGGATAGGTATTCAAAAATGGTATTGAGGTTTATAGCATCTTTTTTTTCTAAACTGAATAGTTTGCGCGAGAGACACTTCCAAAGTGGTAAAATGTGTGTCCACCCGCCCTGTAACTTCTAAAATAAGAGAATGATAAATCTAAAAAAAAAATATGATGTACATTACCATGCAAACTTCCAATGAAAATTGGTTTGAACGAGATCTAGTAAGTAGTTTTTTTTAATACGTCATAAATCGTAAAAAGCAATTTATTTAACGGAACCCTTCATGTGCGAGTCCGACTCGCACTTGGCCGCATTTTTTGAACGTAACTTTATTGAAAATGAGCAAAAAAAAAATCTCTCGTTGGTTGTTAGAGACATCAATAAGGAACCGTTATATGTAGTTTTGATACATAAAAGTGCATACTTAAACAACATACTTATATCGAAAACAAAGCTTTTTTGGACCATGTTTGAATAAATCATAAACCAAAAATATTCATAAAAAAACACGTGGAAACGTAGATAATGGTTTGAAGAACCGATAAAGGTTTTGCCATCAATATATCTATATTAAACGAAGGAATATCAACTCAAAACTCGACAAAAAGCGCGTGGCCCCTTAATAAGTATTTGGTAGGAACTTAATTTGTTTCGTAATCATCATGCTCCTAGCGTTATTCCCGGTTGTGCCCTAAAGGAGTCCGGGGTCCGCTTTGACACCTAATCCCAAGATTTGGCATAGGCGCTAGTTTTACGAAAGCGACTGCCATCTGACCTTCCAACCCAGAGGGAAAACTAGACCTTATTGAGATTAGACCGGTTTCCTCACGATGTTTTCCTTCACCGAAAAGCTAACGGTAAATATTCCGTATATAAGTTCCGAAAAACTCATTGGTACGAGCCGGGATTCGAACCCACGACCGCCGCTTGACAGCCGCATGCTTGAACCACTAGGCTACCGTAGCTTAATTTGTTTCGTATTAGACTGCACTAAATCCTGTTATAAGCAACTGGCCAAAGGCGTATTTGGAGCAGCCGCCTTACAGATAACACCATAACTTGTTGTGTAGGATATGGCGTTGTGTTCCTAGTAGTGAGATCGCCAGAGCTCCCATTATCACCAATGGTCTTTAAGTATATTACAGACTACACAAGCAGTGTCAAGAAAGGAGACAACGTCTTCCATGGCTGTGTGTGTAAGCCAATGCGAGAGCGGCATACACGACCGCAAGCTTGGCAGGTGTAATATTTAGGCTTGTTGCGTGGTGTTAAAATTGATAACGTCGTGTTGCTAAATGGATAGTAAATCATCAAATGATTGTAATAAAGTATTATACAAATCATATAAAGATATGAAACTTGAAAGTTTAGAAAAAAAAGATTTTTTATTTATTGTCCAAGAGTAAATTTAAACGCAGTATTTCGCGACCGAAACAGCAATTTACTTAATTTTCCATGCAACGGTTAGTACAAATTGCACGGTGTGACGTCATACTTTAAAGCCAATCAGTATGAAGCGTTTCGGCTGCTGTCAGCGAGGTCCGTGTTTAACTCGATTTTTCGGGTATTAATGTCCTTTAAATGTAGTTGCTTCCATACAAACTTGTTCATCTACAAAAACTGGTTCGAATGGCATCGTATACAAATTTAAGGTCACAAGCCCATTTGCCCGCGGCGAACAGGTGCCACGTTGATGCCATTTGGCTCTCTTTACTGCGAGTGCTTTAAACCACGCTTCATCATGAACTTTACGGCCATCGAACACCAGTTTGCGCCATTTGTCCCTGTCCACGGCAAGGTCCTCCCACTTGTGAACCGGGATGTCGAATGCGTGCATATCTCGCTGGGATAGTACAATCACGGAGTTTAATTGCTGAGCCATTTAGAGCTCACTTTATACTGGACATTTCAAAGCTTTGAAGTGTCCAGTATAAAGTGAGCCAAGCCAAAATTAGTTGACACCTAAATGGCATAACAATTAAAGTCCGTGACCCTGTGTTGGGAGAGCGGTACCTACAATTAATTAATCAAGAAAGGGTAGACAACGCGCTTGCGATTCATCTGTTCACACGCGTTCATAGGCGATGGTGTCTGCTTCGCATCAGGCAGGCCATATGTGCCACCGTCGTAGTATAAAAAAACCGGCCAAGTGCGAGTCAGACTCGCGCACGAAGGGTTCCGTACCATTATCTATAAAAACGGCAAAAAAATCACGTTTGTTGTATGGGAGCCTCCTGTAGCCTGGTTGGTAGTGACCCTGCCTACGAAGCCGGAGGTCTCGGGTTCGAATCCCGGTAAGGGCATTTATTTGTGTGATTAGCACAAATATTTGTTCCTGAGTCATGGATGTTTTCAATGTATTTAAGTATTTATTTATCTATATAAGTATGTTTATGGTCGTGTAGTACCCATTTTACAAGCTTTGCTTAGTTTTGGGACTAGAAAAAAAAATATCTGTTTTATAGTATTTGTTGTTATAGCGGCAACATAAATACATCATCTGTGTGAAAATTTCAACTATCTAACTATCACGGTTCATGAGATACAGCCTGGTGACAGACAGACAGACATACGGACAGCAGAGTCTCGTTTTACTCTTTGAGTACGGAACCCTAAAAACCTCATCATATGTTTAACCACATAAAAGAATGTTATCCCACCAAGTAGATTCTTAACATTTATGGATGTAAGAACCTTTGAAGCCTTCATAACGAGTGTCTAAGGAATAACCGTTTTCGGTTGTTAGCTATGCAAATAACCTTTTGAGGTATTTACCTTGTACAAAAAACGTTTCCACATTCCGCGGTCTCTAATCAGGGAAAAAATGTCTGAAATGTGATGTGACAACAATTTCACGTACCCACACACTTAATTAGAGAAAAATTGCGGGCCACGAAATGTTTTGTGATTTGTCTACGTGAGATCCTCGACTTTATAAGAAGCCATGTGTCCTTTCAAAGGACTCTTTTGTCATTCAGCCCCCCCTTCCGCTGCTCTAGTCTCGTTACGCGTATATCCTTGTGTAAATGTGTAAACAATTATTGCAAAATCTTGTAACAAAATCAAACTGTTTCTTGCATGTGTTGATTGGATGTCTGGGATCTATACAATACTCGTATATATCAGAAGTCAGATTGCGGTCCGTAATTCTTGCAAACGGAACTTCACTGGGAGTCCACTCAATATTATAGCTGCCTCAAGAATTTATTATTTGAGGTTTCATTGTGTTGACATCTTCGGGAGCTCTGGCAACCTTACCTACTCACCAAATACCCACAAATAAAGTAGTGTTGTTATTATGGCCGCGGTCTTCTGTAAGGTGGATGTACTTCCCCAGTTGGGCTGCTCCAGATATGAGCGAGAAGATATTCACTCCGCTGTGCTCTACCTCTCTAAAAAATATCTTCTGGCGTATGAGCCAAAGTTTGTTTAGGATATTTGACTTTTCTTTACGTGACAGATGTTATTTTAGATTTGCCGCAATCTTTCCTGCTTGTAACTAGATCCCGAGTCCCGACAAGAACATCTGCACAAGATCAAGAGTCTATTCAGCTCGAAGTACCTACTGTTAAAATCTTGGTATAACATTATTTTTTTACTAGTCGGAGAAACCTCACACATCTCAATCGGTTAAGGCGTTGAGTGGTTGGTGGGATAAAGAAACCTATGTACATACTAAGACCCTAAAAACAATACTCTTTTCGTTGGGATGAGATATGACACCTAGCTAGATCGAATGTTTGCCCCCGTAAACCCTCATATTGCAAATTTCAGCGAAACCGTTAGTGCCGTTTTTGAAAACGTGATTACAAATAAAATATGATGACAAATATTGCTCGTTTAATAGTATAGGCTCGTTTAACAAATAAAAATCAATAATTTAATACTGTTATTGTTTAATTGAAAGTAGTGTGAAGTTTGCCCAATGGAAAACATTATTTTCAATAAGTACGTCTAATACGTCAACTCAGACAGACCTCCAGCTCAGCCTCACCTCATTTGCTTTGAATTGTCAACTGTTTCTTTGTCACAGGATAAGGACGGCTTAAAGGGAAACACCTAGCGAAGATTTTCGAAGGATTAGAAGGTCCATAAATCTTAACTATTTGGTTTGGTATCAGATTCACATTTCGTCGGGTGACAAGCAAAAGTCACTACAAAAACTGTCACTGCTCTTCAAAACGTCGTATCTCGGTACGTAGTCGATATCGAGATACGACCTTTGATTTAAGTTGTTACTTAGTGAGTTTTGCTTGTCACCCGACGATTTGTTGTGCACTGGTTCATCGGATAGGCGACGCGACGTCCGCATCGGAAGCACCGCACAAACATGTCGTTGATAAATAAACACATTTGAGGCCACGCAACTCTACGTATGAGTACGAGTACGTGTTGCAGCTTTTTCCCGATTTGTAGTAGAAATCGCTCGTAGAAGCATGACTTCTACGTGAGTCATTGGCGTTGAATGGGTTAGGACTCTTCTTGACTTGAGTTGCAGCGGCAGCAGGTCACGATAGGTAGGAGCGAGATGCTGCGTTCTGATCTCTCGCTCACACGTACGGCACTGCCGCTGTCGCCGCCGCTCTTCTTCTTTTATTTTTTGGGGTTCTGGCCAACTGTGTCAGCTCAAATTTGCCAATATCAAGTAGAACGAGAGCTGCTCATGCCCTGCGAACAAATGGACAACACAAACACAAAGAGTCAAACACCTCTGTTAAAATATTACAAGTTTATTCTAGGAAAGGGGGAATTTGGCGCAAATGGGAAGCCAATTGATGAAAGTTTGTTACATAAGTTTCTTAAAATATCACGCCGTTAGCCTGCGAATGTCAAATAACGCTTTGTATGGCAATCGAACCACCTTTATTTGACGTCGACCGTACAGACGTAAGCGTTTCCATAGTCGCATCGCAAGACGGCACCACCTCTCGCGCCACTGCACGGGTCGGCTGTCCACAAACAAGGATTTCGAATTGACACATTTAGTGCAAATGTAAATTTAATTTCCAACCAGTATATTTAATTGTATATACCCCTGGGTTAGTAGAGTTAAGAATATTTGTTACGAGCTACCTTTCGGTAGGGAATTTGTTCTTGTGGATGATGCGATTAGCCTGGCCTTAGGCCACCTAACAAAGAACTATTTTCTAGAACTTATAAACCAAAATAGCGCAGCAATATATAACAAATCCTAGTAGTAGGTAGTGATCTTACCTGCCAAACCGCGTTCGAAAGAGTAAATATTTTGGGTAAATATGTTCCTAAGTCTTGAATATTTATAATTAAGTAACTGTCCGCGACACACGCGACACCGGCACCGCAGCGAGAACACTCATCCTCAAGAAGAACTCCCGAAAAGTTCGAAACATGTCGCCAGTAGTTCAACCGTTTAATTATTAGTATTAATTTAACATGTCTCACGAAAGTTTAAATTAGGTGAAACAATCTTTGAAACCAGGTAGTCGCCTGATATTTGTATCATCATCATCATCACGTCTTGCGGCTGATGTGATGATGATACAAATATAATAATAATAATAATAATAAGCCCGCAGGGCAGCTTGTGGCGAGCTGTTGGGGAGTAACGACCCCACGGACCCGAGTGCTCCCGAGAGTCGGTCAGGGCCTCTGTCTACGGCGTGTCTTCGTCGGTCGGAGTGGAACCCTAAGGGGGACCGCAGGACTCTCAGCTCTGGCTTGCCTTCATTGGCCGTCCAGAGAGGAGTCGTCAGAGCTATATGCTCCAGGGGTGGAAGTGTTAAAGGGCATAACGCCGCGAGTAACTTCGGAGAAAGCGCAGCACCACCTCTCGACACCCCTGAGCCGCTCACCCGGTGTTGCTCCTGGCCGTCTTTTCTACGGCACTTTCAGGGGCCCATCTTATAAGTGAGTGGCTAGTCACCGCCTGCCTCGATAACCTTGTAAATTACAATGTTATGGCAGGTGTCCGGACCTCTATGCAATAGCCCAATTTTATTGCCCATCCAAATCTCATCACCATAGACCCAGTTCTCTATCCATTTTACCCACAATAGCCCCAACGCCTGTTGGGACCGGTTCACGGGTATCTACCGATGTACCCGTGAATGGGTTCTAGCAGGTGTACTACATCACATTAAACTTCGTCTCCATAGGGCCTCTACGTGTTGGATCTATATCCCCACGCACGCCTTCCAAATGACCGGGCTTTGTCCCGTGAATTTAAATCGGAGATAATAATAACTTTATTACACAAAAAGACACTGTTACATAATAGGAAAGCGATATCTGGTGAGTCCCAAACTAGGCTGAGCCTGTATCTTGGAACTCATGGAGTTATCAGTTACATCTGTTATCTATAATTATAATGAGTAATGAGCCACAAGAGAGAAGTTGTGTTATAAAAAAGAAAGTTTATAAACTGTGACAAACATTATTTTAAAGTATTAAACCGAAAACTTAATAAATATATTTGTACTCAAAATTTTAAAAGTTCCTAGTAGGTAATTTATTTGTAAAACAGGTAGGCAAGCGAGTTTCTGTGTGATTGTGCGTGTATGTGTGTGTATGTGTGTATAAGTGTATGGATATTAGAGCGAGTAACATACCTACTAAATAAGTGTGAGACTCCTAGATACATGGTTGTAGGAGACTTTCAGTGTCAGCATATGACAGGGTAGTAAACCATTGTTTGATAGTGGATTTAAATTTGTAAACTGTGCATTCTTTTAGATTACAGGCTTTGCAGACGGCATTGTAGATAAACGGATGTGAGTGAAATGCAATACGTTTAGCGTGTGCGGACTTAACGAGGGGCACTGGTATCCTATATATTCGTTTGTTTATTACGTGATCTTCCAAAGAAGACTTCGCAATACTGCGGTGAACTCTAACAGCTGCGCTGAGGATGAATAACTGCCTAACTCTAAGGTATCCTGTTTCTCTGTATAGCGTGTCTGTTGGGAATCGAAAAGACTTCTTCAGCATAACCTTAATGACTGCACGCTGCGCGCGCTCAAGTCCAAGCAGTATCGTCTTACCAGCGCTGCCCCAGACTCAATATGAATATATAATTTGTTTACTCATACCATATTACAGCTAATAGCAAGGGTCCAAGCCGCGGGCAAACAGAGGTACAGACGGACAAACGGACATGTCAAAACTATACGGGTTCCTCGTTGACTATGTAAGCATAATAACGAAACACTTTTCTTATTTTCTGTGAATGATTTCCCAGTCTGCAACCACGATTTTATATGCATTGTTTTTATGAACATTGTTTTCAACCAGCTTCCACGTTCCTTTTCTTTATTTTTATTCTCATTGGGAGCCATTGTTACAATAGTAACGTCACATCGGACAATTCATAAAACTTTTTTTCTCCGTGAACTCGATTCTAGTATTAAAATGATCCCTAGGTAGGCACTACAACTTACCGTCGGGTCGCGGAAGAGTGCTTCGGCGTGCCCGTAACCCGGCACCTTGGTGACGAGATGGAACACCGTGGGGTTTTAGTCGGTAGTTCGGGCAGTTCCCGGGAGTCTGCGAGATGCGCAAAGGCATTTCCCCACGTAAAAAAAAAAGGTACTACATCTTAGAAAAGTTGAAAAAACCCCGACATTTACATTTCAAAGTTCAATATCTCAAAAACTGATTTTGTTGAAACATAGCTAAGAACCATCTCGGTCACGTCAGCTTTAGGACAAAAAAAACCGCATTAAAATCGGTACATTCGTTTAGGAGCTACGATGCCACAGACACGTCAAACTTTTTGCGGAGATCATAGTGGATCATAGACGAGTTTGGAAAACATTGGGAAAAATATCAGAGGCCGCCAGCAACTAGATGGTCGGGACCAAGTAAATAATCCAGACACCGAAATTTTACTCGGTCGCTAACATTGCAACTGACAGCTAGATGGAGACAGTTCATCCGTTCCAGATTTGCATCCCACCATGACCACGATCTTCAGACATGAAGGACCAACTAGAGAGTGAGAGAGAGGTTCATAATTTTTTTTTATATTCCACGACGGTTACAAACAGGGGGGTGATCACGTAACGTTCCGAACGCGCGTCGGTACGATTTAACTGTCAATTTTCCCTATAAAAAGTGACATTTAGAGCTACCCGACGTTCGTACAATGCGTTACGTGATCCACCTGCGGTGTACCTACGACTAACTCACTCACTTTATTGATTTGAGAATTCGCTATGTTGACACAAACGCGGTAGGGGCCGTCCACCATTGACCTGGTGGTCCTTGATAAAGAGAGACCTCGAGAGAGCCCAATTGCCTGAAGCGACAACCCAGGACAGACTGTCCTGGAGCAGAAAAGTGAGGAGACCCGACCCCAAATAAACTGGGACCAGGGACGGAAGAAGAAGAGGACAGTAAGGCGTCTATTAGACGGTCGCCAACAAGCCCCTCCGACCGAGCGACCTTGGTCCGCACGGACCGTGTAGACTGTTGTTTGCAGCAAAACGTCATACTACAACGGCCCGTGCGGACCAAGGTCGCTTGGTCGGAGGGGCTTTTTGGCGACCGTCTAACACACGCTTAAGAGCCAAATGCAGATCACTCTCAACACGTATCCTGAGTGTTGCACCACCAGGAGGAGGAGGTGTTGTGGTGTTGCATACAACACCACATACTGACCGAGAAATTGGTGTCGTTATTATGGCTGCAGAGGTCTTCTGTGAGGTGGAGGTTTCCCAGTTGAGCTGCCCCTTATATGAGTGTGATGACTGATGACATTCCGCACTGCCCTACCTAAACTAAGGAAGAGCAAATGGTGTTATTATGGGCGCGGTCTTCAGTAACGTGGAGGCACTTCACTAAAGCCTTGATCGTTCTCACCAGCCGCCCGTCGCACGCGGCGTCTATATGCTGTGTTCGTAAATGTTCGGGAGCGGTCGTTCTCGCCCGCCGTGTGTTGCACCCGCGGCACGCGACCGCCGCCCGCTGCCCGCGGCGTTCTCAATTGTTTTGAAACATTGTGACGGGTGGAAGCTCTTGGTTGAGATGATATTAGTTCTTGGCTCTTGGTTGATATCCGATGTGCTCTAAACACTATTTGTAATCGAAAGCCAGACTTAAACTGGTTCTTGTATAAGTACTCGGTAATGATTATGAATAGGTCACGGGTTCTCTCGGGTTTCACTCTAAACAATCGGGGAAACGGTCAAAATTAAAATCTTGGCGAAACCAAGCAACATTTGAATGCTTCTTTTGAAACGGGCGAAACTAGCGAACAATGATAAATAATAGAACAGTCTTAAATGAAACATTGTGATATGCCCAATGTTGTGTATGGAGGTTTCAACAAATAAAGACCTTATGACTTTGGGATAAGGTTGCAAGCGGATTTTACACTGATTGCCACTTCAATAGGTTACCATTTTAGATGGGGAAAGTAAGTTTATTTAGTAAAAACAAGAAAACAACATCATAAATAAAAATAAACTACAAATAATTATAAACTAATTAAAAACTAAATTAACTTAACTTGCCCAGTCATAGAAGAAAACCCCGTCCAGCAGTTCCGTCTGCGGCATGGAGCCCATAACGCTGGCGGCGTTACCTCTCTGTATTGCTAATGAAGTTATATTTTAGATACATAGTCTAAGTGTACTCGTAGCTCAGCGGTAAGCGATTGCGACGATGATCTTAAGGAAGGAGGTTCGAGTCCTGTCCTGGGCAATCTTTTTCTATTTTATTATGGTTTTAAGGTATGTTAAAGATTTCGTATTTAAGAATAATATCGTTTGCGGGTGTCAGAAAAATAAAATCACTTGAGCTTGTACCGGCAAATAATGCAGACATCCTCCACTGGTTTTGTGATATAGAATTTAAAATGTAAATACCGAAATAGTTTAACGAACTACTATCGAAATAGCTGGCAGAATTTGGACATCCGACTAGTGGCTGTGATTTAATTGTTTATTGTTTTTGTGCGCCGTTCATACTACAAAAAGGGGTAAGTGTTTGTTTGTAGTGTTAAGGAAAGTAAAGTTAAAAAACCTATTTATTACATATTTCCATGTAGACCGTTAGCAAATACTTACACGATTACGTTTCCTTTGTAGACTAACGACACGCCCTTTTTGTACACGGCCGTATCCACAAGGCTGAGCTAATTGGAATACTTACCTACTACATTGGTTAGGCAGAATATATCCAGTCGAACATCTGACGAAAATTCTCCTGGCGCCCACTTAATTATAAGCTAGGTTTAGTTATTAGATAAATAAACTGTGTATGAAGTGCCCGTTATTTTAACACCCAGGACAACCCATAACAACATTAATTTAGCTTGTATTTGTATATTCTAAAAACAAAAAAGATTTTTTAAGTACAGTTCGTGAGCATTTACCAAAGAATGTGAGTCTTTACTTCTCTCTTGCTTACTCTTACATGTTCATATGCCCAAATAAAAGATTTTACCCGAACCCGAAGACAGGTCTCAAGGATTTTTTTAATACCATGGCAGTAGCTAGCAGGCATATGACCTGCCCATTGGAAAGCGACACTGTCGCCTATCTGACGCGTTTGCGACTCCAGGCCCCGTAGCATGGATGGTATCACGCGATAAGTGACAAGATAGAGCATCCGTCCCTGGCTGACACCGTTCGATAGAACGAGACGACGCTCTTATCCTGTCACTTATTGCGTGACAAGGCCATCCATGCTATGTGGCCAGAAGAATCACAAGAGCGCAGCAGACCCTTCATTGATTTGAGGATTGATATCAGCTAGAGACAGAATTCGGTCCAGGTGCTCGGAGGACGGGGATATTTGAAAGAAAGAAATAAAGAAAATAAATTAATTTCGCAGATACAAAATTACACAATAACTACATTTAGACACTTCGTGAAATGCGATAAAGGAGTCCGCTTAGCACAATGTCGAGAAACAGAGGATGACTCGACGCTGGGTTGCTATTCTGTACGCGCTCATGCGCCTCGCTCCATCCGTCACGCCTAACGAAACTAGAGACCTCTACCTACGCTTAGTTACTAGGAATCGCGGCGTCAAGATATATTTGTGGGTGAGCGTTGAGGTGAGCTTAAAACAAGTTACAGAATAGCGGGGCTGATGTTTTGTGGATCCCTGAGTTGTACCTCACAGGACTGCATTTCACCTACCTATTTCACTTATTTCACCCCGCGGCTCTAGATTATGTATGCTTTCTGTGTAATACGCAGGCGAAGCCGCGCGGACAGCTAGCCAGAATAGGATGAAGTTAATAACAGAAACAGTACATTCAGCTTGGTATTCTGTTTAAATAAATATTGGAAAACAATTGAGGAACGCTTAAGAACTAGGTATTTTCGTACTTTTGGTAGAACATTTCTGAGCCATATTTTTTGCCAATTAGGTAATTTTATTTTCAAGTTAGAAAGAAACGTTCATTCCTCTTGATTCGTAGAAAAAGCTAACAAGTTTCCGTAATGAAAATACGCTTCAAATATTCAATGCCTTGTTTTAGGAAAAAGTGAACAATGACAAAATATTCCGCATAGTAGGAATGTGCTAAACAAAGAAGCTTTGTTTTTTCCGTTTTAGATTGTTTTAGTTATTTCTTTATAAAAACAGCAAATCATCTAGTCCCCGGGCCAGGTTCTTTCGTCAGCCATTAACTTACGGGCGATAACTTGTAAGAGGCTTCAGAGAGTGAATGCGCGTGGCAAAGACAAATCAGAGTCCAATTCAACGTGGAGTCGAACAGAACCGCAAGAAGTCTATTTGACTTGATTCTGTTATGATATTGATACGTTATTTGCTGCGCACTCGCTCCAACACGTTAGGCTTGGTGCGCGTAAAAACGAACGCGGGTAACAAATGTCACACCGTGTCATACCAATATGTCGCGTCTAAGGGCGGGTTGTACAGCCGCCATCACATACATAGGTACACTATAGGTGTTCAAAAATATCGGCACATGCACCCTAATGTCCAGAAATTGAGAATCGGGTCCAGTAATTGAGATTAATGACCCCTATCATCTATCGCTCGGTGAGTGGATTCTGTAAAGGCACAATTTGTCTGCGCCCCATCACGATGACGGGTCTCGGTGAATTCATTAATCATTGCTGTGTACTGAAGTGGCCTCGAAGTATAGGTGATTCTGGTATCTTAACCCTTAAATGCATGTTTTTTTTGTTAAATTCGCGGTGACCAGTGTAGGGACTTACGCGCCAAAGATTGAAATTATGACACTACAAAAAAAATAACAGTCAAAAGTTTGTGGATGCGTTCAGAATCTAACATGTAAATGTCACATTTATTTAACAAAAGTAATCAATGTCATTTTGGATACCTGCATATTGAGCCACGGTTCATCAAAATATACGATGTAGATCTACACCATAATGCATTTAAGGGTTACAGATGTTGATAGACTTGAGCATTGTAAAAGAACATTGAGCATTCGCCATTTTTTAATTTGTCGAACGAACAACAAACAGAGCTAAGCATAGAGCCGATCATCGCTACGGACATTTTCACGATCATTCTAGCGAACGCTCTAGTAAGGTGTGAACGCTCTAGTGGGCGGAGAGGTACGACGGCAGAACAATAATAAAACTACTTGGTTGTGCAAAAAACGATTCGAAATAATAATTGTTTAACGAGGGGAGTAAGTGGAATATTGCGAAAAAGGGTCTATTTTGATGACTCGAGTTTACAATATTCTTACGCCCGTTTACACATACACAATGTTTTTCATCACATTTGCGAGGAAATAAATAACTACAAAAGACAGAAATATCTATGTTTCATAAAATCGCACCAAACAAAAATTGACCAAATTGACAACTTCACTTCCAGATCAGTGTGAGCGGAGCGCGTAAATAGCTTCAATATTTCAACCAATCACACAGCAGTATTCTTGCAGCGCGTGGCCAACTAGATTTTTTTCAACCACTCACAGAGCAGAATTCTTGTAGCGAACGGCCAAACAGATATGCTTAAACCAATCAGATCACACGCAAGCTCATTACTTCCTCGGGAGTTGTTAAAGGGTTGCGCATGTTACGCTAGATCACAGCAACCGCTTGTTTGCCCTCAGAACTCCCACGGGACAATTTAGGCCATTGTTCTTCTGTATACAGGTATCCAAAGACTAGCACGGGACCGGGATAAGGGGCGTACTCGAAGAGAGGCTTATGCTCAGCAGTGGGCGATTACAGACTGAAAATTCTGATGATGATACAGGCATGGAATAACACTTTTTACGAGCAAGTGTGATGAAAAGCATATTTATGAGCTTTTGACCTGTAATGTAACATTTGCTTGAATACTCATTACAAGTGAATGTTGTCGTTCGCTCGCTAATGTTTTGATATGATGTGATGTGATTATTTCAGAAAACGTACGAACAGAATTTTTTTTCTTTCGCAGACCTTTCGAAGAAACATTGTTTTTACCAACATTTCTTTGAAAGTTCTGCAAACTTGTAGTTTCAAAAGCATGCAAGCAAAAGATTGCCTCTCATTCTAGTAAAACCTCAACTCTTTAGTGCACTACTAGAAATGTTAGGTAATGACGCTATATGTATTCAGTTTCTTTATGTAATAATCAAAATATTTTTTATCATTGCAACCAGCTTTCAAAGGCGAAAACTAGCCTGTACCTATAAGGTAAATAGCTTTAATTTTAGTTTTTCGTGTGTATCTGTGATAGTGTACTTACATTGTACTTGTTTTAATGACAAATAAAGACATTTTACAAACAAACAAACAAAGATAATGACGCTGAACTATTAGATGAGTCGGTTAGAAGCGGGACACCATAAAACCGGTAATTTTGTTTGAAAAGAATACCGGTATAGGGACCGTATACCGGTATATCCTGTTCAGCATCAGGTTTACAAACCCCAGTGAGCCTCGTCGGGTACACTGATCGTGTGTCCTTCGATTTTGATGTGTCATCTCCTCGGGAGTAAGTTAATCATCTTCTGGAGGTCAATCTTACTCAACATTTTGCATTCCAAACTACTCCTCAAATAATATTTAGTTAGTACTTATCATTTTAATATGAGGCTATCCGAACCGAGGTAACTGACATAGCCCTCCGAATCGCTCAATTTAAGTGGTAGTGGCCGGGCACAATGCGCGTAGAGCCGACGGCCGTTGTGGCGGAAAGGTTCTCGAGTGGTGACCACGTACCGGAAGGCGCAGCGTGGGTAGACCGCGTAAAGGTTGCGGGAGTCCGCTGGATGTGGGTGGCGCAGAACTGATCATTATGGCACTCTTTGGGGGAGACCCATGTCCAGCAGTCTTTGAGCTGATATGATGATGATGATAGTAGTTAATGCGAATGTGTGTTGTGTGATCTGTAAACTTTTTCCCCTTGGAGAGATCTCGGTATTAAAAGTATCCTGAGGGCCTACCGCGAACGGCATTCGAAGTTTTCCCTCTCTGTTGCACTTACGTACGAACTCGTAAGTATGACAGAGAGAGGAAACTTCGAATGCCTTTCGCGGTAGGCCCTCAGTCATTGAATCGAATTTATAAATTATCATTATATAAGCTAAATTTTGTCTTATTCCATCCAGCCGTTTTTGCGTGATTAACAGCATCCATCCATATACCCAAACGTTCACTCTTACAATATTATAGCAGCAATGGTGCAAATTGTCGAGTCAAATTGACTTCCTCCTCATATCAATTAAATATACAGACTCGTACCACCATTAATATTGCCAACATTATTTTTCGACTGTTAGGTATCTTCGCAGCGTATATTCATCATGTTCCAAAATGAATACTTGTGTAAATATTTTGCGTAGAAATTGCGGTAGATATATCTCTCATAAATTCTGCTTTGGACGCGCGTAGACATTACAAACTTTAATAAAAACCAGTATGAGTGCTAAATAAACAGTAAACGACATGTAATATTTCAGAAAGCCATTTAAAGACACGATGTTAAAGGCAAGCAGCTAAAATCAACACTGTGGCAAGACTACGAATAAAGTCGGCATTCTAAATAGCGGGTAATCATACAACTTTGCTGGAAACTAGTCGATTTTTTTCATTCCTTTACATTTTCACAGTAGGGCAATATCCAACTGCAATTTTTTGTCAATATTACCGCGATATTCAGTATGGATATATTATATGATTTCAATACCGTCAAAATTTGCGATAAAAATATTATGGTATGAGGTAGGTATTGCGTGAAAATACTCACTGTGTACAGTCGACTACGAAGAGATGTATGTTTTTTAATGTTACAGAATGATGTATGTATTACCTACTTTATTACTATAGCAGTAAAGTCTATGTATAAGTGTTTGTGTGTGTATTTATGTATGTGTCGGAGAATCGAAGCTGGTTCCAGCCAGACACGCCACCATCGCGCCACTGAACGCAAGCATGACGTCATCAGTAGTCAAGCTTGGATGCGGCCGACGGAGCGCAGGGCATTCTACTGCCAGAGCTCGTGACGAGCGGACGTGTCTGTTCGATCGTACCTTATCGAATTAATTGTGCCTGCCTTTAATATTGTGATTAATATAGTGAGATTCATTAAATCAGTCTGGCTATTTTACTGCTGCTTGAGCTTACCCAAGATGTCTGAACCTGATGAAAGGGCTCGCCCACTAAGCCCCCGGTCTCAATTCTACGCCGTCATATGGATACATCTCTTTGTAGTCGACTGTACCTGTAATATGTGCCAATGTGTTTCGACATCAACTCGATCCTACATTGCAGTCCTGCAAGCTATAAGACTGAGCGAGATAGGTAGATGAATTCGGTATTTGACAAAAGTCAAATCAGCTTCTTTTTATGAAACGTCAAACACGCTCCGTTAGTATGGAATTTGTAGGGATTACTATGTTGTGACGTCACAAACAAACAACGTCGTTATTGTTATCATCATCATCATATCAGCCGAAAGACGTCCACTACTGGACATATGCCTCCCCCAAATAGTGCCAAAATGGCCGGTCCTGCGCCACCCGCATCCCGCCTGTTGTCAAATACCCAATTGGCATCAAAAGCGCAACGTAATGATATCGTACAGTCGCGGAATGAAAAGGTTGACCACTTTAAGGTGGTTCGATTGCCATACAAAGCGTTATTTGACATTCGCAGGCTAACGGCGTGATATTTTAAGAAACTTATGTGACAAACTTTCATCAATTGGCTTCCCATTTGCGCCAAATTCCCCCTTTCCTAGAATAAACTTGTATAAACTAGATTAATTTGAGAAAAATAGTTTTCACAAAATGTCACGTCCCTAACCAATTTCTCAAGTGTTTCGAGAAAAGCGCCTTCTTACATTAACAGGGACACAGGAACAGTTACATTTTGGAGGTTAGCTTGTTTGTAAAAAAACAACCAAACTATTTTACAACACTTCATCTACGAAGAGTAATTTGAGAGCACAGTATAAATATAATATTAGATTACCGGAAATTAGTACTTCTATATACAACAAGAGCACATTTCTAATGGCAATCCGTGTATTTAATCACCTCCATAAAAGCTATGGAGGGCAACTGTTTTAAAGTTAATTTAAAAAATTGGCTCATCTTTATTTATAACTTGAAGGAGTTTTATGCATGTTAAGTATTTGGTATTGTCTATTAACACTACTGTGGTTAGTGTATACTTAGACCGAATAAACCTCTTATAAATTAAATTAAGTATTGCATGCCTGAAACAGGTAACTGTTGGAACTATTTTGGCATTACTACCTAGGTATGTACCTATGCAACACAGTTTGCAATAAATCTTTCTTTCTTTATTTCTTTCTCAAATTAATCTAGTTTATACAAGTGTATTCTAGGAAAGGGGGAATTTGGCGCAAATGGGAAGCCAATTTATGAAAGTTTGTTACATTAGTTTCTTAAAATACCACGCCGTTAGCCTGCGAATGTCAAATAACGTTTTGTATGGCAATCGAACCACCTTAAGATCTGTTTTGCTTGCTAAGTATAAGTTATCAGTATCTGCTTTATAGACCGAGTGTCAGACACATTCCATCATAATGAATGTCATTTCACTACATGGCCTACCTACAGATACGTCCACTATGAAAATTTACCTTTTAAATTTTGGAAAGGCGAGTTGAGAAATAAAAACGAATACAAGAAAAAGCAATGATGACATTGACAGGAACTGTCACTCACATTTATAGTTTTAATCATTTGATCAAACTTGACACAATGTAATGGTAAGATCAAACTAATAAAAAGGTAGGTACTATTAATAGTCAAGGAACATTCGACTTAATAAATTTGAGCTTTGTTGTCAAACAGTTAAATATAATTTTCAATACAACACTCTCGTCTGTAACACAGTTTAAAAAGGTAACATGTGCTTGCAACGCGTAAATTAATTTATTTGAAAACTGGTCAACCTTTTCATTCCGCGAATGTAAAACTATGCGAATTGTCTTACTAAATTGCCCTCCTGAAAAATAACTAGTGTGGTAACAGATATTGTAGATTACAATGGGGAATTGATGAAAATTTTAGAAATGCCTGATTATTTTTTTGGTGATAGGAATAACCTTCCTTAGCACCAGAAAAAAGTTGCAGACTTGTCAGCTGCGTCAATTATTTTTGAAAAATATAAACAGTTTCCTCACTTACGTTTTGTGGTTAGGACGGCGAATGAGACACTTTCCTTGATCCGTCTCATATTACAAAAAATATTTAAACATCTGACCCTGGCAATGACCAATATAGCTGCTGCAGCTGTCAATATCATTGCCAGTGTCAGTTTACCACTGATTTTTATGATATTTTTATGTAATATGAGACGGATCAAGGAAATTGTCTCATTCGCCGTCCTAACCACAAAACGTAAGTGAGGAAACTGTTTATATTTTTTTTAAATTATTGACGCATCTGAAAAAAGTCTGCAACTTTTTTCTGGTGCTAAGGAAGGTTATTCCTATCACCAAAAAAAAATCAGGCGTTTCTAACATTTTCATCCATTCCCCATTAAGGTATACTATACCCTATTTACGGAACTAAAGCTGGACCCATGTCATTTGGAGAGACAGCCCAATTTAGGTCACAATCATCTTCAAAGTTTCGAAGTCAAATTATACGGACATGGGTTTAATTATTGTATAATCATCATTGATAGAATAAAGCTGTGTACACAATACAAGTACTATTAACAAAACTCATTATATAAAACAGTAAAGAATATACATAGAATGGTCATTCGGGATGGGCATACAGGGTGTAACATAAAAGAGGGATTAAGCGCTCAAGGCCTTATTCGGTATCGCGTTACTGAGAGATTTTTTCTGACGCCTTTTTTTACATTTGTATGGAGCAGGTCGCCCCAGTCAGCCAACGCTCCATATAATACAAATGTAAAAAAAGCGGCCAAGTGCGAGTCGGACTCGCACATGAAGGGTTCCATGAAATAAATTGCGGTTTACGATTTATGACGTATTAAAAAAAAACTACTTATTAGATCTCGTTCAAACCAATTTTCGGTGAAAGTTTACATGGTAATGTACATCATATATTTTTTTTAGTTTTATCATTCTCTTATTTTAGAAGTTACAGGGGGGGGGGACATTTTACCACTTTCGAAGTGTCTCTCGCGCAAACTATTCAGTTTAGAAAAAAATGATGTTAGAAACCTCAATATCATTTTGAAGACCTATTCATAGATACCCCACACGTATGGGTTTGATGAAAAAATTTTTTTTGAGTTTCAGTTCTGAGTATGGGGACCCCTAAAAATTAATGTTTTTTTTCGATTTTTGTGTGAAAATCTTAATGCGGTTCACAGTATACATCTACTTACCAAGTTTCAACAGTATAGCTCTTATAGTTTCGGAAAAAAGTGGCTGTGACATACGGACGGACAGACAGACAGACAGACGGACGGACATGACGAATCTATAAGGGTTCCGTTTTTTGCCATTTGGCTACGGAACCCTAATAAAAAATGGCGTCAAAAAAAATTCTCTGTTTTTTCTTATCAAAACACGATACCGAATAAGGCCTTGAGCGCTTCTCCCCCCTTTTATGGTACCTACATATTGTATGCTATAGTGTTGTCTCTCAGCCGCACCTGCGTTCTTTGTAGACACGGGTGGAGCCGCGTGAGCATATAGTCTATACTTCTATTTATTTTGCTATCCCGCTTAAGGCATCTCACAGATAGGCGTGGCGCGGCCTGGCCACGGCGGTCAATTGAAAAGTTGTCATTAGCTGTCAAATTTACTATGGTCCGCCACCGCAGGCCGCGTCAGTGTGATGCAGGCTTAATACCGTGCAGAACAGTTCAGTGATAATGAGATGCACCTACGAGTATATGATACTACATTAGATTGTATATTCATGGCTCCATAGTAATCTTTATTGGGCATGTGAATTTCCCGGGCCTGCATTCAACATTACTATACATGTCTAATAAGTAGGGTTAGGATTCTGGTGGCAGTTTAGCACAAGTAATGCAGTGGAGTCGTCATTGTATTTTTTTATTTGAATAAATGAATAACTGAAAGATAAATCTATATTGCAGTGCCGGCCAATAATATATCACCTTTGCGTTTTATTGTATGAACGTGTATAGAGTAAACAATTTAGGTTTGTTGAAACATCGCATATTTTACTAGTTATACAAATTAACATAATTTTTGACGACAACTGCAATGCAATACGGTTTACAATGATGATTTTATACTATAACATTTAAATAAATTTTACTTCTTTGCTAAACTGTTTAACGTATTCAAGAGCTTGAACAACTTGCAACTGGAATTAAGTTTCAAAATCTTGCACATTATCTTCTTCTGATGTTAAACGGTTGTCAAGATTATGAAAATCATATACTATGGCAATTTGTTCCATATTAGCTGGCGTTATACGGTTTCTCGACTTGTGAAAAATCCATTTATGTGTCGAGAACGATAGAATAATAACGTCAATTATATAAGAGTTCGTTGCCGGGACTTTTTGGTCAACCATCCAGGTCAAATAGGTATGTAATATAAGTTATATTAGAAATTCTCCACACTCATTGAGTTTGGGATGGGTTGGGTTGACTTCTTTGCGCCAAAAAGAATGGCGAAAAGTATTTATCCCAAACTCATCCCAACCCAAACTCATCCCAAACTCATCGCAACCCAACCCACTCATCCAGTTGGTATGGGTATATAATAAACTTTTATTAAATTTTGAGCAATATTTATGTATACATTTTTATTAAAAATATATCAGTAATTACAAAATATCTCTATCCTCCATAGAACAAAATGTGATTATTAAGAAACTACTGGCCACTTGTAAATTATCTCCTCGTGCGACTTGTTTTTATCTGTTACGTCTTAGACTTGTCAATTACATTGACGTTTTCACTTGAGAGTTTATGCGTTTCCTTTAATATTTATATTAAAAATAATTATGGCAAATGTTCTCTTCTTTAAACCAATTGTAGTCATATCCATATTAAGTATATCGTTTGACATGACTTTGACGTATATTTGATCCACTGTCCGCCCTTTAGTGATTACTGTGCAACTTGTGCAAGCCGTCTTGAATGAGGTAATCATGCAGCGTGCTATCAATATTAGAATATGAAGTCCTAGTTGAGAATATGCATTCGTGCTGCGGCCCAGGATTTCATGTAAAACTCATTTCGTAGACCTAAACATTCTCACCTTACCCTTAGTTTATATATATTTGAAGTAGCTTTGTTTGTGAAATTAAATCCTAATGAGTTTCAGTATCTTTCAGTCAGAAGATTACAAATAATTTGTTTCCGGCCCCGTCTAAAACAAGACTTATGTCTGAAAATATTATAGGAATGGCCCCGAATTTTTTTAAACATCTACCTGTTGATATCAAGCAAAAATAAATTGTTTTAGATTTTAAGCGGGCTTTAAGTGTATTTCTAGTTAAAAAAGCTTATTACTCAATCAACGAATACTTAAATGATAGGTTTAATCTGCTATAATGAACATGTTTAGTCATAAGATCTTTGTAAGCCTTGGGGCAGAACATAGCTGGACTAATTTATACCTACCATCTAGCACAATTACATTATGTGCATACGTATTGTTCACAAATAAATGATTTGAAGCTTGTTCATATGTCAAAAATCCAACTCAGGAGCACTGCTAGCGAAACTTGAATAAATGTATTTCAATATCTACGGGCTGCCAGTTTGCCTTTAGTTCATTCAAAAGGAATGTGACGCAAAGTGTAAATAAGTATAATTTATCTTTGGCCAGATACTGGTTCTTATCAACTTTTGTTAATTACATCACAGTTATCTATTTAATTACATTGTTGGAGTTATCACGTGAAGATTTGTAGATTTGCTCCTTTTTAGGGTTCCATACTCAAAGAGTAAAACGGGACCCTATTACTGAGACTCCGCTGTCCGTCTGTCTGTCTATCCGTCTGTCACCAGGCTGTATCTCATGACCCGTGATAGTTAGACAGTTGAAATTTTCACAGATGATGATCTATAAAACTGATATTTTTGCCGTTTTTTATAGAGAACGGTACGGAACCCTTCGTGCGCGAGTCCGACTCGTACTTGGCCGGTTTTTATTTAATAATTAGTGTATAAAAACATATTTACCAGGGTCTCACAAAACTATCGAAACAATTATTTAAATTACTGTTTTACACGGGTCTATCGCGATATTTATTTACCTTTATTTCTGACGTTTCGATACAGGTTGCACCGGTCATGGTCGCAGATAACTGTCGTCCCAGCAAGTTGTCAACAGAGATATGGGTTTACAATATTTCACTACCCAGTAATTTCAATACCTAGCTACATGCCATGCCTGTAAGCAATAACGAGTAAAATAATCCGGTAGATAATTTCAACTGGTTAATCACCGCCGAAATAGCTCAGTTGGGAGAGCGTTAGACTGAAGATCTAAAGGTCCCCGGTTCAATCCCGGGTTTCGGCAGCTACCTTTATGCATTATATTAAATGGGCAGCAAATATTATTGCTGTTTTTTTTTAGTTTTGTGAACAAAAATCCTTGTTGAAAGTCCTTGGTGTGAACAAAAATGTACGTCTGTAAAAATTGCAACTTCACGATGTTCGCTAAATATTGCATTGTACCGATCTTAGGTACATACTTAAATATGCCAAATATCAGCTCAATCAAGTTTACAAATTAAGAAGAGCAGCTTTCTAACATTAGTAGGTATTTTACTGAAACTAAAAGCTTCTAAAAAGACTAATAATAGCCGATTTTCGTCCGTCAGTGGAAGAAGCCTTTTGACCAATAATAGGACGTTAATAGACTAATGATGATGATAATGATGATGGTTAAGGATACGAAGAGGCCTAAATAAATAAAGCAAAATATATATATAAAAATACTTATATTTTTTTACAGAAATCTGAACTTACGAGTAGCATTAATAGTTAAATTAACAAATATTATTTATAGAGGTGTTTATAAATTAATCATATTTACATTTATTAGTACTTAAAAGCGATCGGTCCCCTATAATAAAGTCGCATCTATCTTATTGCTACCTATGAAACAATAATATACACTAAACTATAATATTTTATCTATCCAAATATCATATGACTACCATAAAAATTTACTGTATTGTTAAAACAAATTTCTTATCTGTGTCTGTCTATTCTTGCTAAATAATAACATTAATAACATCGATTTCGATAACATTGTTTCATTCAAATTTCGAATGTCTCTGAAAAACGAAGAAATTTGATTTAACCTCTATTCTAATATCAGTTGAGATGACGTTTAAAGTTCAAAAAACCAAATTGAAATGAATTGTCAATTTGCATACAAATTTGACAAATGTCGCACTTAAGTAAGATATCGAACGATATGATAGTTGGGGCCGAACTCTGAATTAAAAAAAAACTATCACAGCTGCCAGAAAACAACGCCGCAATGCCGGTCATAATATGTGGCTCCTGAATGCATCATGGAGGCTTATGATATGTGAATAGATAAAGTAATGTATGTAACTGTACATGAAGATGATGATGTCCTCCCAGACGTATCCGTCGACGGCGACATCCTGACAAAATTATTATCTAAGATTGGGAAACTTTACGTGCATGGGCTCGAGTGTGAGGTGAAACCAAATTAGGTTTTGAACGTACCCTCGTGTGAGGTGATTATAAAACTCGCCTTCGGCTCGTTTCATAAACGCACACTCGTTTTTAATGCCCTTCATTATGTACAGTCACATAAACTACTATTTTGTGTCTTGTGTCCAAATAATAAATTATTAAAAAACAAATATTTGCTTCTGAAACCACTATATAATATTATTATTTCATAGGTAGTATAATAATACTACCTATGAAACAATAATATACACTTAACTATAATATGTTGTGTGTCTTGTATCTAAATAATAAATTATAAGAATCAAATGTTTGCTTCTGAAATCACTCATGAACTTTGCTACAGGTATTGTTAGATATTAAGTTTCATCATTTTAAACATGTTTACGAGTAGGTACTTAATGCATTTTGTAACACCAGTGCCCTGTTTTAAGAAGGTCTAAAAGGCAACTCCGGCCAAATGGCAAGTTGTTATGGGTCAAGTGTTGCCAATTTTTATCTTCTTGGCGACTTTTATTTTTCGTCAGGATTGGATAAAAGGAAGAGCTTGCGATTATGTGCAATATTAATACCATAACCAATATAACCATGTGTTGAATCCGACGCGGCTGGGCAGCGTTCGGGAAGCTACGGCGCATCTTTTCGTCCAATATTCTGCAGTGCCTCAAGAGAGTCCACCAGTGTGTGTTGCCAGTGATGACATATGGCACTGAAACGTGGTCGCTTACAATGGGCCTCATAAGAAAGCTCAAAGTCACCCAAAGGGCAATGGAGAGGGATATGCTGGGAGTTTCTCTGCGCGATCGCATCAGAAATGAGGCTATCCGCAGCAGAACCAAGGTAACCGATATAGCCCTCCAAATCGCTTAACTTAAGTGGCAGTGGGCGGGGCACATTGCACGTAGAACCGATGGTCGTTGGGGCGGAAAGGTTCTGGAGTGGCGACCACGTACCGGAAGGCGCGGCGTGAGTAGGCCGTAAGGTGGACTGATGACCTGATAAAGGTCGCGGGAATCCGCCGGATGCGGCTGACGCAGGACCGGTCATTTTGGCACTCTTTGGGGAGGCCTATATCCAGCAGTGGAGGTTTTTCGGCTGATATGATGAACCATTTACTAAGGTTGATGTAACTGGTGACCGAAGAGCTGGCGGCTTTCTCACGCAACTTAGCAGCATTGCAATTCAGTGAGAAAATGTCGCCAGCCACCTCGCTGAATTGCAATGCTCGGTACAATGCCTCGAGGGCCTTTTTTAGATTGAATTTAATTTTAAATTACTTTTGTTATGTTTATTATCTACTTGACATTATATACTTTTGAAAATATTTATGTTCTAAAAATTCCACTGAGTTACGAAGATACGTTTCGTCACTCAATGCCTCTCATCATATCAGCCGAAAGACGTCCACTGCTGGACATAGGCCTCCCCCAAAGATTGCCACAATGGCCGGTCCTGCGCCACCCGCATCCAGCGGACTCCCGCGACCTTTACCAGGTCATCAGTCCACATTGTGGAGGGCCTACCCACGCCGCGCCTTCCGGTACGTGGTCGCCACTCGAGAACTTTTCCGCCCCAACGTCCATCGGTTCTACGTGCAATGTGCCCCGCCCACTGCCAGGTGCCTTTACACCTACTAAATTGGCGGACTGTATGCAAAAGAAGGTTACTTACTCCGTACTAGATTTTTTGTAACCTTTCTTGTACCTACGCCAGTCAGTAGAGTGATTATTTGTAGCAAAAGGTGGTATAGAAGATTTTTTTTAAATCGTGTATAAGTACCGACAAAACCGAGCATATATCAAGAGATACATCTCGGGACAACTTTTGGCAGCTACAAATCTTATAAATTTTGGGACTTCGTTTGCTTCAAACCCACTAACTAAGTATCTTGAAATAATTTACAAAGTTGGGGAAAACTTCATTTTTGACCATGGTTTTTTACTATGTCGCTGAACTGAATTGTTAAGTTTTGGTACCTACTCATTAGACGTAAAATTTTATGGTTTTTAATTTGTAAGTAATTTTTCGCTAGGATGCAATGGTATAGAATTTGCGAGCGAGAAGCCAAAAGTTGTCCGAAGATACCTCCTGTACCTAACCATTTTTGATATATACTCGGTTTTGTCGGTATGTAACACGGTATAAAAAAATAAAACCTTCTTCTTTTTCTTTTTGCAACGTACCCCCCTGCTTTGAACCCCTACTGACTGGCGTATTGATAAAAATTAGAGGAAACTGTCCAAAAATATCCACTTTTATCCAATTCTGATGAAAAGAAAACATTGTCAAGAAAATAAAAATCGGCATAATTCGTCCTTTCTATAGAATGTAGGACTCAGAAAATTATGTTACTTATCTACATATAAATAAATATTTCAAGCGAACTAATGGTCCATCAAGTCCTCAGTCTGTTTCACTTGCATATACAGCACTTCGCTGTTACTCCTGCATTTCTTCTCAGGTAGCTCCTCTTCTTTCTCTGAAGATTCGTCTTGTCTGAACTGGTAGCCTCGGGACATGAAATGGAACACGGCTATGGACACAAACATCAGACCCGTGTAGAAGAAGAATTGGTCTTCCTGGGGAAAGAAGAAAGTTCAAATGTACATAACTACCTACAAATCAGTTTTCAGTTTGCTTTTATGCCATGAACAAATATGTTTTCTTACTTTCTTTCAAATACAAATAGATTGAAAATAAAATGAATGATGAACATCTTTATAACCTGTGTTTTGACAAATAAATACTTAGAACTTTGAATGAATGACGATAGTTGGCGTATAGTCTCGTCACAATGACGGTGATGCCGTCGACCGCCTCCGTCAGGATCTACAGCCGTCATCACCGCATGCTCTGGTGACGTATTGTGAACGCAAACTCGTCACTCAACTTACCTTTTTATAGTTGACGAGGAGCCTCATCACGATGATGATGATGATGCCGACCGATCTACAGCCATCATCACCGCCGAACTCTGGAGACTCTTTGAATCCAACTCGTCACTCAACTTACCTGCCTATAGTTGGCAAAAAGTCTCGTCACAATAATGATGATGACGTGCCCCACCGCCTCCGTCAGGATCTACAGCCGTCATCACCGCCTTTAAGCTCTGGTGACTCTGTGAATTTAAGGTGGTTCGATTGCCATACAAAACGTTATTTGACATTCGCAGGCCAACGGCGTGATATTTTAAGAAACTTGTGTAACAAACTTTCATAAATTGGCTTCCCATTTGCGTCAAATTCCCCCTTTCCTAGAATAAACTTGTATAAACAAGATTAATTTGAGAAATTGGTTTGGGACGTGATATTTTGGGAAAACTATTTTTCTCAAATTAATCTAGTTTATACAAGTTTATTCTAGGAAAGGGGGAATTTGGCGCAAATGGGAAGCCAATTGATGAAAGTTTGTTACATAAGTTTCTTTAAATATCACGCCGTTAGCCTGCGAATGTCAAATAACGCTTTGTATGGCAATCGAACCACCTTAACTCGTCACTCGACTTACCTGTTTATAGTTGGCCAGGAGTCTCGTCACGATGATGATGATGACGTTCCCCACCGCCTCCGTCAGGATCCACACGGCCGTCATCACCGCTTTCATGCTCTGCGGAGACTCTTTGAATGCAAACTCGTTTCCAGTCACCGCGAAGAGGACCTGTGTGAAAATGACGTTAATCAAGAAGACGCACATAAAGTTTACGCTGTTTTCGTCAACGCTTCAGCGTTATTCTCGTATCATGTCATTAGTCATGTTCGTATATTTTAGCACGGTTTCGGTAACTTTTAATCTTGACTGTGCAAAAAGCATTATTACTTGAATAATTGTATTTTTGACACCGATTTCCCTACGGATAAAGGACTTTTGAAATTTTCATAATCATAAAAGAGAACAAACGAAATATATATAAGAATATGTTTATTTTAAAATGATGTCAAACAATATCCTGACCGTAGAAAAGATTCGCCTCTAAACCTTTTTAGGGTTCCGTAGCCAAATGGCAAAAAACGGAACCTTTATAGGTTCGTTATGTATGTCTGTCTGTCTGTCCGTCCGTATCACTTTTTTCCGAAACTATAAGAGCTATACAGTTGAAACTTGGTAAGTAGATGTATTTTGTGAACCGCATTAAGATTTTCACACAAAAATTGAATAAAAACATTAAGTTTTGGGGGTTCCCCATACTCAGAACTGAAACTCATTTTTTTTTTATCAAACCCCTTTACGTGTGGGGTATCTATAGATAAGTCTTCAAAGATGATATTGAGGTTTCTAATATCTTTTTTTTTTTACTGAATAGTTTGCGCGAGAGACTCTTCCAAAGTGGTAAAATGTGTGTGTCCCCCCCCCCCCCTGTAACTTCTAAAATAAGAGAATGATAAAACTAAAAAAAATATGTGATGTACATTACCATGCAAACTTCCACCGAAAATTGGTTTGAACGAGATCTAGTAAGTAGTTTTTTTTAATACGTCAAATCGTAAACCGCAATTTATTTTACGGAACCCTTCATGTGCGAGTCTGACTCGCACTTGGCCGCTTTTTTATAATTACAACCAGACTATTGTTCTAAAAACAAATTTTAACTAATACCCTTCGTTGAGCGAGTTAAATAAATATGTACCTACGCAAATCATTCTTAAACTTGGTAAGACAAAGGCTTATCTGCTATGAAGTTAATAGTGAGATAGAACCTTGTTTCTCTAGGGACACCAATTTTAAGCTACAACGCATCTGAGCATCTATTTGCAGGTCCACTTTCGGGTTTAATTTTTAAAATGGTCTGTCGGTTTTCGTAATAAAACCCGGGCACACAATTTATATAATACAGAAGGGAAGCCCAATTTCAGAACGTGATTTTAAGTATTCTCAGGCCAATTTGTGGAGTTTTCGGTTCCATTTTCAGACATTTATGTAGTGGAATTTGAACCATGAGGTAGGGTAATTTATTAGAGTTCCCAACTAGTGATACTACTTGGCTACACGATTATATAAGATTTTGTTGAAAGAAAATGTACTTATCAGAAAATTCCACGAATAGACGGCGTATTTCACCATGATGCGAGTCGTATTGGTTCTCACGTTCCCTTTGAGTAAGCGCGGTCAGGTGTGAGACGCGCTGATATTGAGATGAGATTGGAATGCAATTAAAATAAGATTGAAATGTCATTGAGATGAAATTGAATTAAAATCAAAGTAAAATGAAACTGAAATAAAATATGTAGAGATACCTACTATAATTGAAAGTGAAATTAAATTGTACCCATGTAAAAATTACGCCCTGTAGGGCCATTATTATTCTGAAATATCAAAAATCCAAACGCCTTTATCTGCTAAACAAATATTTGGACGCAGATGATGTAACAGAATATATAAATAGGTTAGGTTAGGTATGATGCTAGCTTTACAGGATGCATTCTTTAGTGTAGTGTAGTTTAGTGTAGTAGTTGGTACATTCGGCCTCTTTAGTTGCTGAACACCTAAGTACCTTGTCATTTTCACTCGTTTGACAACTTCATATGGCAGTTTAACATGACGTTTAATGCGACACGGTACTGTAAAGGTGGTACCTACACCTTTACAGTCTAATGATAGCCTTACCTGGTAGCTTAATAGTATATTGTGATACAAGTGAGCTATGTTGATCATTACATTAGAGGCTGATAATAGAGCCGAGGATGTAATTATCAAAGGTCACGCGTGTCATACGACGTTTTTCAACACATTTGCGAATCCTTTTCATAAAATGAAAATGTTACAGGCTCCAAAGTTGTTTCCTTTAGTTATTGATGACAACAGGTTTTTACTCACATACATTTGTACATCTCCAAGAATGTACAGTGGCGTCAATTATATTTATCACTTTTCTATTCACCACGAGTCAACATTTTTAATAATAACCAAACACGCATCATCAATGTTTACAAATATTTATGAAATTACTTATAATGGCGCTCAACTATTTTTTTTCATGTCGTGTCGTCGAAAAAGTATTTGAATTAGTTAAGAATGGTTGCCGTCTCTGTCAGACGAGAACAAATGATGGAGAGTTATCATTGAAATCGCGGTAATTACAGCAAGAGGCTGTAAACTCGTAAGATAATAATAGTACATTGTGCATTAAGGGCCGTAAGAAGGGGATTACTAACGAGAGTCTATTAGAAGCCCGACGCCAAAGACGGAGGGCTTTTAATGAGTCGAGTTTGTAATCCCCTTACTGCCCGTGATACACACAATATTTTTCATCACATTTGCGAGTAAATAAATAACTACAAAAGACAGAAAAATCTAAGTTTCATACAACCGCACCACTCAAAAATTGACGAAATTGACAACTTCACTTACAGATTTGAGGAGGGCGAGGGGGCGTGGCGCCGCATGGCCTGCTAGATTTCTTTCAACCAATCACAGAGAAGAACGCGCGGCCAACTAGATTTGCCAACCAATTTATTTGATTTGTTTTTAACCAATCAGATCACACACAAGCTCATAACTCCCTAGGGAGTTATAAATCCATAACTCCCGCGGGAGGTAAATCGGGTATAGCTGCTCTATAAACTTGCCTATAATACACCCTTTACGAGCAAGTGTGATGAAAAATATTGTACATACCGAAGCTATATACCGAACAGTTTTAATCCAGTACCGCACTCCCCACACTAGGCGCCCTACAGTACAAAGGTGTTAAGCACCTAGTGAGGCTGACCATGCCGTTACACACAGGCTTGAGTGTATGTACCTATGACTGCACGATATTAATTGTACTGTATGAATCGGATCTACTGTGTCTAGTTTTCTTGTTGCCTTAATGCTTTCATTAGCCTCATTAGAGACTGAAATGTTCTCGGGTACTTAGAGAAACAGAAAAGCCAGTAAAATCCTCATTTAAATGGATAAAAATGTAACAAAACTTTACCACACATTTTACTTTAATTAACGGTGAAAATAAACTAGTGTACAATTATAATGAGAAAGTTACGGTAGCCTAGTGATTCAGGCATGCGGTTGTCAAGCGGCGGTCGTGGGTTCGAATCCCGGCTCGTACTAATGAGTTCTTCGGAACTTATGTACGGAATATTTACCGTCAGCTTTTCGGTGAAGGAAAACATCGTGAGGAAACCGGTCTAATCCCAATAAGGTCTAGTTTTCCCTCTGGGTTGGAAGGTTAGATGGCAGTCGCTTTCGTAAAACTAGTGACTATGCCAAATCTTGGGATTAGGTGTCAAAGCGGAGCCCGCGGCTCCTTTAGGGGCACAATCGGGAATAACGCTAGGAGGATCATGACAGTTATAATGAGAAAGCAATGACTTTGTGACAAATTATCATGGCCGACGGTGTTTTGACGAACAAAAAGAAAGTTTTTTACCGTTTATATAAGACTTAGAGAAGTGTAAGTAAATAAACCAATTGCATATGTAAACCTAGTAACATGTGTATCTAATAAAATAGTTACCGTGTTTCTACATCTACATACATTCTCAATATACCCTCGGTTTTGACAACAAATATGCTAAAATATACATCTCCTGTAGTGATCTAGCTACCGCACCTTAACTGAATGAACCCTGCGGAAGGCCACTCTAGCTGTGTAATAAAGCTAGCATCATACTACTGACTTGAATAATACACTTTTCAAAACAAAGTTTTAACCGACTTCAAATCAGTAGCCAAATTGCTTCAAGTTTGCCTTTAAAATTTGAAGAAAACTCTCGATTTCTCCAGGATCACATCATCAGAACTGGAGGTTGGTGACAACGGGACCAATATGGAAGTATATGCTTTCAAACACAGCAAAAAAAATTGTAATCGGTCCATAAATTACCGAGTTATAAAACATACAGACGAATTGAGAACCTCCTCCTTTTTTGAAGTTGATTAAAAAAGGAGAAGACTATATGTTCCACTGTTTTTTTTTTATGTATTTTAACCGATTTCTCCGTCAATTAAGGACCGATTTCCAAAATTATTTTTTGATTCGAAAGAGTATACTTCTGAAAAGTCAGGATCTGATGATGGGATCCCAGGGAAATTGAGGACAACCCTTAAATTTTATGGGAACGCGTGTAGTGATATCGATATTTTTTATATTAACTCGTATATTACCCTCGGAAATGGCAATTTTGGTGAAGTGGAAATGATGATGAAGACCACAGATGAATTATGGAACTCCTCAAAGATGTAAAGTAAGTCCAAGATTCTGACATGATTCCGTTGAAGTAGCAACTAATGAAGTAAGTATTCATTCTCCCTTGTTCCATCTAGTCATACACTTAGTTCTACATGTATGACTAATAAGAAAAAAAAAACCGCTTAATTCTACATCCATGTATGACTTCTTTGAACACGTAAAATGGTACTTTTTTGTTCTGTCTAGTCATACACCTACACGATGGAAAATTTAACGATTGCAGAGATGAGATCCAATGTCTGGATTTTTCATGCTCTATATTTACCAGATTACGTTTTATATTGAATCTTTACTGACCAAATTACTAATTTCACAAATTCCGAATTTTCCACATTTATTTTTGAGTGAAGTTCAAAGTAGTTTCAGAGAGATTCTAAGGCAGGTCGGTAAACACTGACGCCTGGCCATCTTATTATCGGACACCCACTTGTAAGCTTCTCTGAATACGATTTCGACCATACTCCGATCTCACGGCTCAATCGTTGGCAACTCGTTCAACAGGTTTCTCAACACTTCTGGCGCCGGTGGCAGCATGAATGAGCACAAAATGGTGCAAGGACGTCCCCAACCTCCAAACAGGAGACCTCGTCCTCATTAAGGAGGATATTCTGCCGCCCCTTCAATGGCGAAAGGCGCGAGTATCCAAGCTTCACCCCGGCGCAGATGGCGTAGTTCGCGTAGTAGAGCTTTAAACTTTAAACTAGTTCCGGATCTTGCCTGAGATCAGTAGCTAAGGTCTGCCCCTTATCCAACTTAGAGTCCTAAACGCGAAAAAACGCTATGCAGTTTAGTTTAAGGTTTTTTATTACTTCCATTTTTTACTTAGAATATAAAGAAAATCATCTTGCTTTCCAGCAACTTCAAATATTTACGTATCATCTAAAGAGCTTAGTAGCTCTTTGGGGGGCGGTTATGTTTAGTATAGACTATCAATATTTCAAATGTCACCTTTAATGTCACCCACCACCAAACCTTTCATATTCCTATCCCTGGAAAACGCGGGTAGAATGAAGACATCAACTGACAGCACTGTCAACCAACCAGTTCAGCTCTAGACACGGTTCGGGTCGGTCAATGTCGAGTACTATCTCCATTCCGTCACTCGCTCAAAGCTTCGAACTAACCAATATCAACCACATTTTACCATCATCGGTAGCGTTAATTCGCTACATCAACGCAGTAGTATTCTAAGAAGAAAAGTGCGTAAGACCGGCAGCCATCACCATCTTGCAGCCAGCGCTACGTTTGAACCAGGTACGCGTTTTCCACCACTTTCCCTTTTTGCTACTTCATTTCTAGGTACGACGACGAGCGAAGCGAGGAGGAGTGTTAGGAAGAACTGCGACCCTACAGCGCGCGAGCCGCGGTAGCGGCCGGCGAAGCGCCAGAACCGAACAAATGCAAAAAGGACATTTCCCACATTGTTTTTATTTCTTGTCCTTTTTGCATTTGTTCGGTTCTGGCGCTTCGCCGGCTGCTACCGCGGCACGCTCGCTTCGCTCGCTCGGCTCGCGCGCTGTAGGGTCGCAGTTCTTCCTAACACTCCTCCTCGCTTCGCTCGTCGTCGTAACTACACCGACCTGCCTTAGAATCTCGTGTAGGTGTATGACTAGACAGAACAAAAAAGTACCATTTTACGTGTTCAAAGAAGTCATACATGTATGTAGAACTAAGCGGATTTTTTTTTCTTATTAGTCATATATGTAGAACTAAGTGTATGACTACATGGAACAAGGGTTCATTCTGAGATCCTTGAGGAATCTACGGAAAACTACTCAAATAATATCACATTATCAGCCCACATATAGCGACTTGGGTTTTTCTATAATAATTAACGCTCGGAAGGCAGTTCATGTGGTAAATTGGAAAGGAAATGTGGAAATTTTCGTGTACCTATGTGGCTTGGCGAAGTACTGAATTGAAGTCGGTTTAAAGTTTGCTTTTAAAGTAAGCAATGTTCAAAAACCTGCATTTCCGTCGAAATGCCAATAAAAGAATGTAATTTCTTACAACTCCGATACAATTTTTGACGCATTTTCACTTTCTCATTTCACTTATATTTTTCTTTCGACAGTATGCAATTAAAATTCCTATTTAACTTGAATTTTATGAGTTGTTCCCGACAGTATTGAAACAGCCGTAGCACTCAGAAACTCGTATTAATCATGGAATTTCGTCAGCACTTTTTTACATTTTGGATCCCTTCCCTGGGGAGCGGAGTCCTGACTGTCAATCAGAAACGTTCATTTCACGTTCCGATTTTATTTCAATGTTTCTTGCGCACGTTGTGACACGTTATCTCAGCTCAGGACTCGGATACCGGTTTACTCAAACCGCTATCATGTACTTGACGTAAAACAATGGGGAATGGATGAAAATTTTAGAAATGCCTGATTATTTTTTTGGTGATAGGAATAACCTTCCTTAGCACCAGATCAAAGTTGCAGACTTGTCAGCTGCGTCAATTATTTTTAAAAAATATAAACAGTTTCCTCACTTGAAGGAAATTGTCTCATTCGCCGTCCTAACCACAAAACGTAAGTGAGGAAACTGTTTATATTTTTCAAAAATAATTGACGCATCTGAAAAGTCTGCAACTTTTTTCTGGTGCTAAGGAAGGTTATTCCTATCACCAAAAAAAAAATCAGGCGTTTGTAAAATTTTCATCCATTCCCCATTTCATGGTTTAGATCAACAAGCTACCAGACCGTGTTTTGGACATGTCTGAAAATAAATTTAAGTCCTTTGTAAGGAAAACTTTGAAAAATAGAGCCTTTTACAGATTGGACGAACATTTACCAGATAAGGATATATGGACAAATGTCAATGCCATTACTTAAGGCGACGTGAGCTCCAAAAACGGATTTTTAAAAAATCGTAGCTGTTGTTTGGATTATAATACGGCTGCCTTCAATTTAATAAGCAATCTTGAGGCTTTTTTCGAGGGAAATCAGCTATTCGAATCCTGAGTTTTTGACTTTCGCTCGATAGAAAATAATCACGAACATATGTAGGTCTAAAATACACTTAAAAAAATCGTAACAAATTATGCACAACAGCTAAACACATAACAATTGATCTTAAAAATCGGCAAGGTCATGTTTGAGGGAAATCAGCTATTACTTTTTTATTTATTAAAACGCGCAAAGAAATAAAATTAAAAAACATGATATCCGCGCTTCCAAACACGCACATCCATCTCGCTCACGCTTATGCTCAGTGAGAGGGAGAGAAGACCACGAACCTACGTCCCCTTAAGTCACCTCTTGTATAAAACTACATATGTATGTAAAACTTGACATTCAAAAAGTGTTCGCCATGAATTTATTTTGAATAAATGATTTTGAAATTTGAAATTTAAGTTACAAAAACTGTTTTTTTAGCCGGCATATGATGTTTTGTATAAAGGTTATTTTTCGGAGTAACCGGTTTAAAGCAATACAATGGGGTTAATACGGGCGTGTTTGGGTAGCACTCTCCACGCGAGGCCCACCACGCCACTCGTCGAATCAACCGGTAAATTTAGGTTAATACCAAGTTTTTAAAACTTCCGCGTTCTAAAGAAGAGTTCGGAAGTAAGTCAAAAAACCCGTATTTACTAGTATATTTAAAACCGGGATTCAAACCATAGAAAAACATTGAAATCTAATTGGAATGAAACATTTAAGTCTCAAATTGACTCCCTGTTACTGTATATCAAATATTGAAATTTCCGTCAGCATTGGATAAAATTACCAATAATTCAAGTAGTCAATATTTCTAAAAAAAATCTCATGGACTGCCTGAATAGCGAAAGAACGCAAACAAAAGCTAGTAGAGTAAAACCAATCTTAAAATAAACGCCTCTCTAGTAATCCTCAGCGAAATATTCATATATTTCTTCTTCTTCTTATTTAAGAGCTAGGTTCTTGTCGGTGGAGTAATTTCCAACTGATTCTACATTCGGCCTTGCTTTTTATTTCTCTATATGATGAAGCGTTTAATTTATATATAATTACCAAAAGAAAAAAATATTAACACTTTAGAAATTGTATGTTAAGAGGAAATATTTATTGCAGCATAAATATGTCCTCTCACATAGGTATTTATTTATTAATTTATCGTATGGCGGTTACACACTGGTACATATATATATGTATTCGTATCGATGTCGCTGATAGAGTTCCAGTGTGCGCTGTGAGGTTCAGAAGGAACAGTGCAGCTGCCGAGTTCACGTGTAGGGTTTCCAGGGTTATTCCTACCGACGTAGAACAACAACGGCATAGGTATTGAAACGTGACATTTAGTGGAGAGGCGTTAATTTTAAAACTGGTTTAACTCTAACTAGCGCAAGCTGCAAAATTACCAATCAACTTTGTTCTGTCTCTAGTTATTGGCCACATCTTCTGGGTAACTTTAAAAAAAACTGTGATTTGATGCGTTTATATTTTTTTAATCCAGCGCTTGTAGGATTTTGTAGACATTTTCAGCTCATTTGTAGTAAAAACTCGTCACAAAAATATAATTACCTCTGCAACTGCCATGATAAGGAATTGCGGTAACAGCCACGCCATAGTGATCGAGTTTGGTTCCGTCATCACAATCACATTTGATTTCTGAAAAACAAACAGTTATTAGCACTTTCACTGATAATAGAGAATCAAAACCCCTTAAGAAAATCATATGTAATAAGTAAAATAATAGAAAAAAAATTATATTGATATGTAAACATTTATTGATAATAAACTTAGAAATTAGCTAAGCTTAGCAACTAATCTTAAAAACAATAAAATTACTGATATAATACAGTTTAATTTTTTTTTTTTTACCCGCCTAGCCGCCTACGCCGTAGTCACTTTCTGCTACATACGTGAACGTGTTATGGTGGCCTGGTACACACTGAGCAAACGAATGACCAACGAACGCGAAGCATTTATGTGACAGCTATTTGTTAGAGTGAGATACATAGCCGTTCGTTGGCTTCGTGTGAAACTAAGATATTAAGATTGGTAAACACGTAGCGGGCTACGCCGTAGCGCGTAGCAGCATTTTTCCGCTATAGCGGCATAACTCATATATTTATGTGAGTACTTTATATCTAGAGCGGTTAAACACGGCGACGTTTTGCGGTGCTCCAAAGGTAAAATAAATAAAGGTGATTTTGTTTTGACAGAATAGATGTTCTATGGGCCTCATAAATAAATATTTGCGGACAAATATTTGCGGACAATCTTACACAAGTCAACCTAGTCCCAAACTAAGCAAAGCTTGTACTATGGGTACTAGATGACGATATAGATACTTATATAGAGAAACACATACTTAAATACAGAAACATCAATGACTCAGGAACAAATATTCGTGCTCATCACACAAATAAATACCCTTACCGGGATTCGAACCCAGGACCTCTTGCTTCGTTGGCAGGGTCACTACCAACTAGGCTAAAACGGTTGTCCGATAAGAAGGCTCAAACTCGCTCAAAGGGTAATGGAGAGGGCTATGTTGGGAGTTTCTCTGCGCGATCGCATCAGAAATGAGGCTATCCGCAGCAGAACCATGGTAACCGATATAGCCCTCCGAATCGCTAAACTTAAGTGGCAGTGGGCGGGGCACATTGCACGTAGAACCGATGGCCGTTGGGGCGGAAAGATTCTCGAGTGGCGACCACGTACCGGAAGGCGCGGCGTGGGTAGGCAGGTGGACTGATGACCTGGTAAAGGTCGCGGGAGTCCGCTGGATGCGGGTGGCGCAGGACCGGTCATTGTGGCACTATTTGGGGGAGGCCTATGTCCAGCAGTGGACGTCTTTCGGCTGATATGATGATGATGATGAGATGTTCTATGGCGAATGTCGCGCGTTCGTGAAACGAGCGTTTGTAAGATCCTAGTTACTGTAATTTTAGTCAGAATATATCGTAGTCTCAACAAAAGTACCTAATCGGTCGTCTTTTACCACTACATAACTGGGTTTAGGTGGTCGACCTACGAGTTAGTTAAAAAAGTACTACTAGGTACTATGGAATTTCTATTATTCTTTTTCGCAGCGGGTCAGCCGTATTGTGAGTAATCTAACTTTGATTTTGTTATATTAAGTAGATTGATAGAGCATTAATTTGTTTGCTAAAAATACACAGAAACAAAATAGTACTAAAACAAAATCAGAACAAACATTCGGTACCGTAAAATGGGGTGAGTAGGTTCAAAACTGACATTCAAATCTCGATAACATTTTATTTTTACATATGCAAACTGAATAGTTTATATAATAAGTGTTCCGGACGATTGTATTTTAGTTTTAATTTTATTTTGGGCAGTTCCATTTTATAACTTTGACTATAAACAGGAAAACCCACCTCACCCCGTGAGATGGGTTTACATACATAGGTGATTTTGGAAGATTGTTGGATCGTTTTTTTTTTTATTATGCGTATTACTATAGCTCCATTTTAAATTGGAATACATTGTTTTTGTAGCAGTAGCCTTAAAATCCCATCTCACCCCCCTTTCAACCCTTCTCTCCCCATTCATAACTCAACTCTCCCCGCGAACGCGAACGTGTAAAATGGGATGAGTAGGTCACCCTATTTTACGGTACACAATATGGAACACCATAACAAAACAAATTAGAAAAAAACCGGCCAAGGGCGAGTCGGACTCGCGCACGAAGGGTTCCGTACCATTACCAATAAAAATATTTATTTTGTTCTGTTTTTAGTATTTGTTGTTATAGCGGCAACAGAAATACATCATCTGTAAAAATTTCAACCGGAACTATCACGGTATCAGTGAGATACAGCCTGATGATAGACAGACGGACGGACGGACAGCGGAGTCTTAGTAATAGGGTCCCGTTTTACTCTTTGAGTACGGAACCCTAAAAACGGTTAGACATACAACCTGCTGTGTGCGTTGCAAAACAAAGGGTTCATGGCTGAGTTATACGCTTCGTATTGAGTGGGTTTTACGTTACCCCACGGCATCTGGCTGTTATATTTATAGGGAATTGGTAAAAATGTAACCGAAGCCCTAAATTTTCATATTTTTATGCGCCGCCGTTTAAAAAACTTGCTTACTGAGCGCCTGTTCTACAATTTCGATGAGTACATAATATGTACAGGAATAAATGTAAATTAATTGTTTATGATGTGTTACACTTGGATTATTTTGTTTCTAATATTAGTAATATTTGTAATGATAATTTAATGAAATTATGATGCGACTAGTTACTTATGTATTGGCTTTATAAAATTAATGATTATGAGTAAGCCGAATATCTTGTTTTGTCTTGGTAAGTTTAAATAGTAGTCTTTTCCCACTGTTCGTCTTA
Organism: Epinotia brunnichana; assembly: GCA_963854355.1. Taxonomy (NCBI): domain Eukaryota; kingdom Metazoa; phylum Arthropoda; class Insecta; order Lepidoptera; family Tortricidae; genus Epinotia; species Epinotia brunnichana. The sequence continues at coordinate 29,899,765 of OY977947.1, read as the reverse complement.
TCCCAGTAGACCGAATTTAATGCTCATCTGGATTGCTGCATCTGCTGCTATCGGATTGGACCCGCATCCCGTATTCCGGACGTTATTTAGTGTAAAAATCTTTGTTAATTAAAGAAATAGAGCACGTATCGTGAGCTTCAAACACAGAGGATGACAACTCTAGTGTATTAATTGTTTTACGTCACACCTGGCCATAGAGCGCTACGCGTGCGGAAAATCCCACTTTATTGCCAAGGCAGACTGTTCAATTCATAGTTAAGTATAGGTTAGTGTGCGAATTTCACGCTAGATGTCGCTGTTACGTGCGAAAACTAGGTAACGACATGTTGTCGTAGAATTGCTTAGTAATTTTAATTTGTTTTTGTTTGTTGAGAGATTTGCTTGGAGATTTAAGACCATTATAGCGGTTACAAAGTATTACCGACTTTAATTCCTGGAACCTACGGTACACCCTTGTACATGGTCCATCGAATCGGATATTTTTGGAAGTGGTGTAGTAGTTCAGTGCGCGTGAGCAGAGCTACTCTTCGCATCGTTTCCCATAGTAGCAGTGGCTTGCTGTTCAGAGGGAAACGATTTGAGTGGCAGTACGCAGCGACGGTGGCGCCACCTAGCGGAGCCAAGCTGAAGCACAACAGGTGTTACTGCCAGGAGGACAGCGGAGAGGGCGCTAAAAGCAGAGCGCGTCACAGCATAGCAAGGTGGCAAATAGGTGTATGTGTGAGTGAGGTGTCAAGTGCAAACCGTGAGTACATTTATATTATTTGATACGAGAAATTGAACTTTATATCAAAGAAGATCAAAACTTTAACGTCAGTTCAAGTTCATCAAGAGTTTTAGTAATTTTCAACCTTATAACCAAGGAGTGCTGGACTTAGTGCAATAACTTTAACTTGTAATATTTAGCTTCATATTTAGAACTTAGAATATTAAGAGAAAAAACGGAGGTACGGGGAATCCATGCTGGATTTCGTCCAAGTCCCAAACACTTGTAATTTTTTCACAAATTTACCTCGAATTTTTCTAAGTGTCGTCAGGTAAAAAATACACTGGTTTTTTTGTTTTTTTTTTTTCGTCAATTGTTTTTGTTTGTTCATCAAATTGTTGGGCTACTGCTACTGTTGTGTTTATGTTTGGTAGTTTATTCGGTCTGCTCATACAAATTATAAAACTTGCAAAAGATAAATAGTTGTTTGTTGTTTATTTAATTTGAGTGTTTCAACATGGAATCTTTGCTGAGTTTTCAATCTGATTTGTCAACTCGTATAACTAAGTCGAGAGCTAATTTCAAAAAGTCCCCTAAGGAACGTATAACAGAGTATTATGTTGAAAGCAAGCTCGAGGCATTGGAACAGCTGTGGTATGATTTTCGGCAGGGTCATAAAGAACTGCTGCAAACAGCTGAAGGCAAATTATTACAGGCTACGTCATATGTAAAAAGTGATGTTTATGAAGCAACCGAAGAGCAATACATGTCATACAAATGCGAGTTAAAACATAGTTTAGCAGAGCTTAAGGTCCAGTACAATGTAAATAAGGTAAATATGAGCTCGAATGAAGATGTAAACACTAAGTCTTCTCTAGTCAAGTTGCCCAAGATTATCATTCCCACATTTTCAGGGATATATACGGAGTGGCCCACTTTTCGAGATTTATTTGTGTCAATGATACACAACAATAATGCGTTAGATAACGTCCAGAGATTGCAATATCTTAAGGGATTCTTGACTGGAGAAGCTGAGCAGCTGATTCGTCACACACCTGTGACGGACGCAAATTATGATCAGTGCTGGAAACAATTAGTCGAGCGTTACAGCAACAAAAAATATATTTCAAGTTGCATTATTAAGCGCCTACTCAGTCAGCGGAATATAACCACTGAGTCGGCAACTTGTTTGAAAGAATTAATAGACACTTCCTCCGATTGTTTAGCTGCTCTTAAAAATTTAGGTATAGATGTGGACGCTTGGGATCTGATTGTGGTCCATTTGCTTTCACTAAAATTAGATAGTGAAACTCGAAAGCAGTGGGAATTGCAGGTAGCAGTTAATGTGCCGTCAGATTCCTTGCCTACGTTCAAGGAATTTCAAACGTTTTTAACCCAAAGATATCGAGCTTTTGAATGTATTGAGCCGAAACATGTAAATAGGGTAACGACATTTAATTCAAAAGCATCAACCAGTAGTAAGGGCTACACCAAAGTGTTGCACGCGACCAATATAGTAAAAATGTGTTGTGAATTCTGTGGCGAAGAGCATAAGTTATGTTTTTGTAAAAAATTCGCCAACTTAGATTATGAGAAAAGACACGAGTTTGTGTCTAACAATAGGATTTGTTATAACTGTTTAGGCAGCAATCATGGGGTAAGATTCTGCCAAAAAGCCACCAATTGTAGAGTTTGTCAGAAAAAACACCATTCCTTGCTTCATCCAAAGGGTGTTCCAACTGGTCACTCAGGTTGTTCAGGTCAGTCAGTTGGAGAAGGTTCAGGTGAGAGAGCGACCGGCGGACACTCTAAAGGAGGGTCCAGTCCGTCTAACGAGACCACACCGGTAGTGACTTGTTTCTCGAAAGGTCAGGTAAGAAATCAAGTTTTGTTACCCACGGCAATCGTGAATGTGGAGTCGAAAACCGGTCAGTACCGGCCAGTTAGAGCTTTGTTGGATCAGGGCTCACAAGCCTCATTTGTGACAGAGGCGACAGTTCAAAGGTTGGGATTGCAGAAAACATCTGCCAACCTTACAATTTCGGGAGTTGGAGGTGAACAGCGTTCAATGAGGTCAAAAGCAGCAGTGACGTTAAAACTTCAGTCACTAATGGACCCGAGCTTTAAAATGGAGCAAAAATGTTTCGTTTTGACAAACATCACAACTTTGCTCCCAGAGAGGCAAGTATCGGTTCAGGATTGGGTACAATTAAAAGACTTGTGTTTGGCGGATAAGAATTTTGATTCACCTAGTAAAATAGATATTTTACTGGGAGCAGAAGTCTACAGCCAGATCCTAAAGGAGGGTGTATTGAAAGGGCCAGCAGGGTCCCCGGTAGCTCAGTGCACCGCCCTCGGCTGGATTCTGTCTGGGCAAATGGACACTGCAGGTACAGATAGCAACATATCCGTTTTCCATACACAAGTAGAGGACAATGAAATAATAAAAAGATTTTGGGAGTTGGAAAACGAGCCTTTATTGAGTTCACAGATTTTAACAAAGGAAGAACGGATGTGCGAACACGTCTTCTCAAACACAACACGTAGAGACGAAGATGGCAAGTACGTCGTGAAATTGCCGTTCCGTGATGAGGAGCCGACCTGCAAAAATGGAAAGTCACGTGAGATTGCAATAAAAAGATTATTATCATTAGAAAGAAAGTTTATAAAGGATAAAGTACTAAAGGAAAGATACACAGAAGTAATAAATGAATACTTACAGTTAGATCACATGGCGCTGGTACCGAAGGAAGAGCTTGGTAAAGAAAGCTCAACCTACTTACCACATCATGCAGTTATCAGGGAGGACAAGGCCACCACCAAGGTCAGGGTTGTCTATGACGCGTCCTGCAAGAATGAAAACGGCGTGTCATTAAATGACAACTTGATGGTTGGACCTACATTGCAACCAGACTTACGACATTTGATCATGGGTTGGAGAAAACATCCGGTATGCTTAATAGCTGACATCGTCAAGATGTACCGAATGGTAAAAGTGGCAGAAGAAGATTGTGATTATCAACGCATAGTGTGGAGAAATAACTCAGAAGATCCAATACAAGACTACAAACTGCTCACAGTTACCTTCGGCACAGCTTCAGCTCCATACCTGGCAGTTAAGGCACTCAATCAGGTCGCCATAGATCACAAAGAAGCATACCCAATGGCATCAGAAAGAGTCGCTAAGGAGTTTTATATGGACGACCTAATGACTGGTTGCCAAACAATAGAAGAAGGAATAAGACTTTGCCAAGAGATGAATGCACTATTAAAAGAAGGTGGATTTATTCTACAGAAATGGTCAAGTAACAAAGATGAATTGCTGCAGGTCATAGAACAATCAGGGAAAGGAGAACATAACAAACAGGACAAAACATTAGACTTCAAACAGGACAATATAGTAAAGATACTAGGACTCACCTGGAACAGATGTAGCGACGAATTTCAGTACTCAGTAAAGCTGCCTCCGTTGTCTGCACCTGTAACAAAAAGAAAAATTATATCTGACGTTGCGCGGCTGTTCGACCCCCTGGGCTGGATAGCTCCATGTGTGATAAAAGCTAAGATATTTATACAGCGATTGTGGATAGCGGGGACAGGCTGGGACGAAGAACCACCAACGAGGATCTTAGAAGATTGGGTTACTTACCGTCAAGAATTAGCTCAACTTACAGACTTCTCGATTCCACGGTGGATGTTCACAAACGCAGATGACCTCGTCACTGAATTGCACGGGTTTTCTGACGCATCCAATGTTGCATACTCGGCGGTTGTTTATATGCGCGTTGTGAATGCGAACGGAGAAGTCCATGTCGTCCTAGTTAGCGCTAAAACCAGAGTGTCACCCGTTAGGCAGATCAGCATTCCGCGCTTGGAACTTTGCGGCGCTGTTTTGCTGGCCAAGCTATTAGTAGAGGTTGCTGGAGTCTTGGATATCCCCAGAAACCATATAAGGGCTTGGACTGATTCGACCGTAGTACTTGCATGGTTGAACAAGCATCCAAGCAATTGGAAAACATTCGTGGCCAATCGAATTTCCGAGATTCACTCCACATTGGAATCTTCGCAATGGTGTCATGTCTCCACGAAGGACAATCCGGCTGACTGCGCTTCGCGAGGAGTTCAGCCGTCGGAGCTTGCAGAGTTAGAGCTGTGGAAATGCGGCCCGAATTTTCTGTGGGAAACAGAGTTAACTTACAAAAAGCCGAAGAACAATGAGACAAATGAAGAGCAATCGTTGAGAGTTCACATTGCTAAAATAAACGTGTCAATCTTGGAGAAATACTCTTCGCTGCAACGACTTATTCGAGTTGTAGCGTATTGCAGACGATTTATCACTAAAAAGGAAATTATAAAACAAGGTCAAAGCATTAATTATTTGAACAAAGAGGAATTAGATGAAGCATTAGTAACTTGCATTAAACTAAGTCAAGCTACAGAATTTGAAACAGAAATAAAGGAAATGCAAACTTACGGACAAGTTAGATCCAAATCGTCGAAGTTGTTATGTTTAACCCCCTTTATCGACGAGAAGGGATTGATAAGTGTGAACGGGCGAATAGCTAAATCACAGGAATCCGAGAGCATTAAAGAACCCATAATATTGCCACACAGATCACATTTTTCAGAGTTAATAGTCGACAATGCTCACAGGAAAACGTTGCATGGTGACTCAAGAGATGTTGCAAAACTTCTGGAGACGCTGGTCTAATGAATATTTGACGCATCTCATGCAACGTTACAAGTGGGCCTTCAAGACACCTGAACCTGAAGTCGGGGACATTGTTTTGGTGAAGGAGGACGATTTACCTCCTAGTAAGTGGCTTTTTGGTAGAATCCTCATCAAGCACGCCGGCTCAGATGGGTTGACTAGAGTGGTGTCGTTAAAATATAAGAATTCAGTTGTAAAACGTCCAACTTCAAAACTTTGTGCTTTGCCAATTAATGAATAAGTATGCAATATATATCAAGACTGTTGAGCTAAGCAGGAACACCTGTAATAAATGTAGATGTTATTCACTGTGTCAATCAGTGATTTAATTGTTTAGTCGTAAGTTTAGAGAACAACTGTAACTTTAGCCCTCGCCAAGATCATATGGATCAATGTTGTTATGGTGGGCGATCAGTGAAGGACATTCTGTCCTTGGTGGGCGATATGTTCAATTCATAGTTAAGTATAGGTTAGTGTGCGAATTTCACGCTAGATGTCGCTGTTACGTGCGAAAACTAGGTAACGACATGTTGTCGTAGAATTGCTTAGTAATTTTAATTTGTTTTTGTTTGTTGAGAGATTTGCTTGGAGATTTAAGACCATTATAGCGGTTACAAAGTATTACCGACTTTAATTCCTGGAACCTACGGTACACCCTTGTACACAGACGTAAAAAAATGTTATTTTTATTCTTGGGGCTAAAACTGATTTTTGACTATACCACTGAACAGTCAGCATCAAAAGTAGCTACGCAATCGAAGATGTCAAAAGTTCTTATTCCCTTTTAATAAAGACTCTTGACGTCTTCGTTTGCGTAGGTACTTTTGATGCTGACTGTACAACATTTAACGGCCTCCGTAGCCCAGTGGGTAGTGACTCTGCCTACGAAGCTGGAGGTGCCGGGTTCGAATCCCGGTCAGGGCATTTATTACTTATTATTTATTACTAGGGTTACTAGTAAATCTCATTAACACCATGTTTTCATGCGGTGTGTATCCTAACGTACTGAAAAGCACTCGAGTGTGTCCAGTGTACAAAGGAAAGGGAGAAAAAAGTGCTGTAGATAACTACAGACCGATCACAATTGTACCTAACATATCAAAAATAGTAGAATCAATTATTTCAAATACTTTAATGCTTCATCTTGAGACAAATGACCTACTGACTAACAAACAATTTGCTTATAGAAAAAACAGATCCACCACGACAGCTGCATACGAAATATATGATTGCATAACAACGTCGTTGGATGCTCGAGATAAGGCAGCAGGGGTATTCTGCGACTTATCGAAAGCATTCGATGTAATACATCATGAATTACTTTTGGAAAAGATAAAACAGTACGGAATCACAAATAATGCCCACAAATTATTTGCATCCTTTTTAGAAAACCGACACCAGACTGTTGAGGTCAAAATAAAAGGCAAAACCATCAGATCTGAGGCAAGTAGGCTGGACCTCGGAATTCCACAAGGTTCTGCGCTGGGAAATACCCTATTTCTTGCCTTTATAAATGACCTCCCTACCTCTGTTACTGAAGGTATGATGGTCCTATTCGCCGATGATACCACCGTGGTAGTAAAAGCTGATACGTACTCACAGCTTGAAAAAAGAGTAAGTAATACGTGCGACCAACTTCATGAGTGGTTCTCGGCAAACGGCCTGATCCTTAATGTTACGAAGTCGAACGTGTTGTTGTTTGCAGCAGGAAACACAAAAAATATCCCGCTAATACAAAGTCCAATACCGCGCTGTGACTCGTGCAAGTTTCTCGGGTTTACCATTGACACCACGCTTAAATGGAAGGAGCATGTAAACAACCTGTGCGAAAGGCTGAGCAGCGCTGTATTTGCGCTGCGTAAACTTAAGCCAGTTGTTTCCAGTGATGCATTACTCCAAATTTATTACTCATATTTTTTTTCTCTGATGTCATATGGTATTATATTATGGGGAAACTCAACAGACTCGGACCGAGTATTTAAATTACAGAAACGAGCCTTACGTATACTGGCAGGTATAACTCCGAGGCACTCATGTAAACAGCTTTTTAAACAATATAATATGATGACCCATTATTCACTTTATGTATATGAAGTAATAATGTTCACACGTAGAAATATAAACTTATTTAAAAAAGTGAATATCCCCGGCAGAATCACCCGTCAGACGGGGCGATTACAGGTCGTGCCGCGGCGCCTCGCGCTCCTCGACAAGTCACCGCGCGTAATTGGCCCCGCTTTGTACGGAAGACTACCCGCCAGTCTCAGAAATGAATCATCAGATGATGGTTTTGGACACCGACTGAAAGACTTTTTACTGTCAATGTCGCTGTACTCAGTAAAGGAATTCACAGACCAAAAACAATATTAGACAATTCTATTTTGATGCTATTTAAAATTAATATTATTATTATTTTGTATTTTTTTTTTCTGACTTTATCATACTCGTAATCTAGGATGTCCTAGAGATAAATTATTTATTGTGTTGTTATTATGCCTGTAATTTCTGATTTAAGTATATTTTTGTACATTTATTTGACATGAAATTGATATGTTTTGACATAAGTACGTATATTTTATTTTTGTTTTTCTAGTTTAGACATTATATTATATTTTTTGACATTATTACATATGATCAATATTGTTTTAAATTTGTAACTAAGTAATTATATATTAATTAATTATTATTGCTTGAAATTATTGTAAAAAAATTGTTGTATTTAACTGACGAGCTTTCTGTGAATTCATTATATTTATGTACAAAGAGAATTTGTAAAATATTATGTCAATTTTCAATCAGCAATAAATGAATCTAATCTAATCTAATCTATTTGTGTGTTTATCACGAATATTTGTTCCTGAGTTATGGATGTTATATATGTATATAAGTATCTATACGTATTTATCTATACATATAATAAAGCTGAAGAGGGTCGAAAGTCTGTACATGGAAGATATTCGAAAAAAAATTGGCTAGGGATACTTAAAATCGATAACAGAACACGTTCCAACAGTTTTTAGAATTTTTGTCTGTTTGTCTGTTTATCTGTTTGTCTGTTTATCTGTTTGTCTGTTTATGTGACCGCGCATCACGTGAAAACGGCTGAACCGATTAAGATGAAATTTGGTATAGAGATAGTTTGAGTTCTGGGGAAGGACTTAGGGTAGTTTTTAACCTGGAAATCAACCCCTAAGGGGATGAAATGGGGGGTGGAAATTTGTATAGAGCTACTTAAACCGCTGCACCGATTTGGATGAAATTTGGTATATAATTAGTTTGAGTCCCGGGGAAGGTCAGAGGATAGTTTTTATCCCGAAAATCTTCCCTTTAGTGGGTAAAATGGAGGGGTGAAAATTTGGATGTAATCCATTTTGATAAAATTTGGTTTAGAGGTAGTTTAAGTTCTGGGAAAGGACATTGGATAGTTTTTATTCTGGAAATCTTCCCCTAAGGGGGTGAAATGGGGGGTGAAATTTCGGATGGACTCCGTTCAGACCAAATTTGGTATAGATATAGTTTGAGTCCCGGAGAATGACAAGAGATAGTTTGAATACCGAAATTCATCCCCCAAGGGGATGAAATAGGGATAAAAATGTGGATAAATTCCATTTAGTTAAAATTTGGTATAGAGATAGAAGGAGTCGCAGGGAAGGACAATGCATAGTTTTTATCCTGAAAAATCATCTCCTGAGGGGGTGAAATGAGGGGTGAAAAATTGGATAGAACCGATTTAGATGAAATTTGGTATGGAGATAGTAAAGAGTCCTGGGGAAGGACTTAAAATAATTGTTAGTCCAGAAATCATCTCCTAAGGGGGTCAAATGGGGTATGAAAATTTGGATGGAACCCATTTACGGTATAGCGAGTTAGAGTCTTGTGGAAGGACATAGGATAGTTTACTCTTGAAAATCATCCCCTAAGGGGGTGTAATTGGGGGTGAAAATTTGTTTGTGACCCATTTTGATGAAATGTGGTTGAACAATAGTTTGAGTCCCGGAGTATGACAACGGATAGTTTTAATCCCGAAAATCATCCCCTCAGGGATGAAATAGGGGGTGAAAATTTGGATAAAACCCATTTAGATGAAATTTGGTAAAGATATAGAAGGAGTCCTAGGGAAGGACAATACATAGTTTTTATCCCGAAAAATCATTTCCTGAGGTGGTGAAATGAGGGTTGAAGATTTCGATAGAACCCATTCAGATGAAATTTGGTATAGAGAGAGGTCTCAGTCCAAGGAAAGAACATAGAATATTTTTTATTCCGGAACACATGAAATAAGGAAATAAGGGAATCACATAAGGGGGTGAGAAATGGTGGATGAAAATTTGGATTGAACCCATTTACGGTATAACGATAGTTAAGGAAGGACATAGGATAGTTTTATCCCGAAAATCATCCCCTAAGAGGGTGTAATTGGGGGTGGAAATTTGTTTGTGACACATTTTGATAAAATTTGGTTGAAAGATAGTTTGAGTCCTGGAAAAGGACAAATGATAGTTTCTATTCCGGAAATTATCCCCTAAGGGGGTGAAATGGGGGTAAAAATTTGGATGTAGCCCATTTAGATGAAATTTGGTATAGAGATAGCTTGAGTCCTGGAGCATTCTCCATGATTTTCGGTATAAAAACTACCCGTTGTCATAACAACGGATAGTTTTTATCCCGAAAATCATTCAATTTTTCACCCCCTATTTCACCTGAAATGGGGGGTGAAAAATTGGATGGAACCCATTTACGGTATATAGCGGTAGTTGGGAGTCCTGGGGAATAGGAACATTATATAGGTAAATATATGTATGTGACGTTCCATTCCAAGGGTAAAGGTACCTTATGGCGGTAGTTTCGAAGATGTTTTCTAAAACGGGGTAAAAAATACGTTTTATTATGGCTATTTTGAAAACTATTAGATGTAACATTTTGTTGACGTATCTTTATTTTTCATATAAAATATTTAAATTACAAGTCAGTTAATTTAGTCCTACGGTTTAGTAGAAAAGGTCCTTACGGCCGTGTGATATGAAAATATGCAAAATAATAATGAAAAAAAGCCTACATGCATCTAATATGGTGAGGCGGGTCATAGAAACCAAGTTTGCGGCGGAGTCTATTTTGTAAAAAAAGGCGTTCGGAGTAAGCTAATCTATAAAATCATGCAACTCAGCCATAGTGACCCTTTCCTTCATACAATCCATACTAATATTACAAATGCGAAAGTAACTCTGTCTGTCTGTTAACTTTTCATGCTTAATTTGGTTGAAATGAAATTTGGTGTACTTTGAATTCCGGGGCCTTCCCAAAGAATCCTTACTAAAGATAGTTTTTATCTGGAAATTCATCACCTAAGGGGGTGAAAAGGGGGGAGAAAGTTACGATATAAACGAGTTCCGCGCGGACGAAGTCGCGGGCAAAAGCTAGTCTATTATAAATATCATCGCCTAGTACCCACAACACAAGCCTTACTGAGCTTACCGTGGGCCTAGGTTGATTTGTGTAAGATTGTCCCAGAACGGACAAATTCGTCTACGTTTCCCCGTTTATCTAGGATATTAAAGGGAAATATTGCACTAGTTTTACTTATTTTGATCAGTAAAGTGCTTTTCAACCACAAAAATACTCTTTTTTGCGCTGCTAATTTGTTTTCCTTGAAATCGCATGACGATTAAGGGCTCGGCCATATGTCTGCGGTGCCACGTTTCTCTGTGTGTCCTCTCAATGTGGCCAAGCCCTAACGCACGATTTTTCAAATCTTACATGGAATAGGGTATAGTACAAATTGTATTTATGAAACATAATTTAAACTACTTACGTATTGATCACCATCCTTATCCACAACGACGGTGTACACCCCTCCGCCACTCATCGCAACACCCTTCAACACCACTTCATCCCCCGCCCACAGCGAGTACGTAGACGCAAACACCTCCATCTGAGTTGACACCCCTGATTTTACAAACGTTTCCACCTCGTCCCTCCTTTCGTTGTAGAATCTTATGTTAGCGTGCACCCGATGCGATACTAAGAACCTGAAAAGTGCATTTTTCATGAATAATTGGAAGGTTTGAAAGCGAGCATCGTTCGTGATTTATTGCTCGCTAAAACTTCACGTTTTAAGAAATAATATAAACTGCAATTTTATTCGAGTTTGTTACTGGAGGTTATCCTTTATTTTGAATGAGTTTTTTTCAATGAATCAGGGGACCGATTTTTGACTTTCGAGCGCTCGAATCTTTCACTCGAAAACAGACTAAAATTACGAAATGCTGTTTTCAAATAGCAATAGAAAATTGAAAAGCGAGTGGTATTGACCACTCGTATTCAATTATATCGGTAGAAAGTTAGTGCCTTCTATTTTGACACTAAAATCGTATTTACTTTTATTTAATTTTCGAGCGCGCGAAAGTAAAAAATCGGTCCCCAGGTACTGTTTGAGTGAGTTACTCGAGCGCTCTTGAGGCGTCCTTGCAGAATAACCATTTGAATTTCAAGTGTGAATGATAGTATACAATTTAAACCTCGACGCCAACGAAAGGTGTTATATTGAGTTTAACATGTATCTTGTATTTATTAAATAAGTGATTTACCATTTTCTTGTAATCAGAATCACTACCTTTTACGGCACCAAACGAACGTTTCTTTTTGGCCCATTGGTAGATTGGTAAAGAATTAGGTCAACTTTAAGTCCTCCATTTGTACCTTCTCTGTGCAATAAATTATAAATAAATAAATAGAAGATCCCTAATGTGAAGTGTGAACCGATTTGAACGCGGTTTTATCTTCTGTCTTGTCCGTTGACGGTTCCTACCTATGTTAGTTGTGTCAGAGGTGTTTTTATGACCACGAAGGTGGCAAATAAACAATACGACGAGCTAATGGTTAAGCTGACACCGTGGCGTATGGACACTTGCGAGCCCGAGGAGTGACATTCAGATCTACATGGCGTACGTTACAATGCGTCACGTGATTGACCTGCTGAAGTCATATGCGCGTTGCCAACAGTTTATTAATTTGAGGATTTAAATAGATATTAGAGAGATAATAGAGAAAGTATTAGGGCTACGGTAGCCTAGTGGTTCAGGCATGCGGCTGTCAAGCGGCGGTCGTAGGTTCGAATCCCGGCTCGTACCAATGAGTTTTTCGGAACTTATGTACGGAATATTTACTGTTGGCTTTTCGGTGAAGGAAACCGGTCTATTCCCAATACTCGTAAGTCTAGTTTTCCCTGTGGGTTTTGAAGGTCAGATGGCAGTCGCTTTCGCAAAACTAGTACCTATGCTAGGTGTCAAAGCGGTCCCTGGGCTCCTTTAGGGCACAACCGGGAATAACGCTAGGAGGATGATAAGCTAAATGAATTGCAAAATCAGGCTGTGAACTCCGCCATTCCGCATTTTGACGCGAAACGTGCTTTTGCTTTTTCTGAATTTTTAGACGCTTGCCACGGCCCCGCTATATTATTAACGCTTTAGCGCCACATTATCATAAATAGTGACGTGGAAGACATTAGCTAGCGAGATTAAGGCGCCGCACGTTCATGGTCTTCTCTCTCTCTCATTGAGCATAAGCGTGAGCGAGATGGAAGTGCGTGTTCGAAAGCGCGGAGGATATCATGCTTTCAGGAATATTTCAGAAAACGAGGTGAAATTTTAAGAAATTTAAGTAAGTAAGAAAATAAAGTTTTTGTTAGGTGTTGTTGTGTCTTTATAAAGAATATTATAATATTTCATCTTTTTCTGATAAAAAATGGAGCAGTAGGTAATATGGTTACAAGTGAAATAATAGGGTTCACTTTAGATTTTCTTTTCTCTACTTTCTTTTGTTAAAAATGGATTTCTACGACCACATTACTTCTCATATCTTGCAGATTATGATATATCTTTTCCAACCTGAAAATTGTTACGTTATAATGTACAAAATGGTTACAGAACAACACGAAAATTTCAAAGGTGGAGCCCCGGAAAGATTACTTTGTGTTATGTAGGCGACAGAGGGAAAAGACATGACTTGGTATATTTTAATGACACATTGTCCTTCATATCATCATCTCCTCAATATTATTATCATTATCAAACGCTCGCTGCACGCGGGGCCATAACATGCGCGAACGGGATACCTCTGTTGCGCGCTCCGTAACACCAATCATGGCAGGTAAGTGTAATTGCGCAACAGAGGTGTCTCATTCCCAGAGTTTTATTGCCTCAGGCACAGCGAGCAGAGCGAACGAAGTTCTACGTTTCAGCTTGGGAAATTGTTATTTGTGTCACAAGTAGGGTTGCCATACGTCCGGATTTGTCCGGACATGTCAGGATTTTTGACCCTTTATCCGGATTGCGGCCGGACTTGGCAAGTGTCCGGATTTTCAGGAATGAATCAACGCGAAACATACGAGTCGACTAAACTCCGCGAGCAGCTGCGATGCGATTCGCGCTTCGCGCGCGGGCGCAGGTCACGCGTGCGCAGGGAGGGGGCTACGGGCTCGGGCGGAGGGAAAGAGAAAGGTATATCCACTATACAGTACACCGCAGAGCGCAGCGCGCCACCGGTGCGTAGTTCAAGCTACGCCAAATCTCTGTTACAATAAATGTCAGGATTTGTAGGGTGATGTCCGGATTTTTGTCAGGACATTTAATTCTTCCGTATGGCAACCCTAGTCAAAAGGGAGCAAAATAGTATATTTACGGCGAGGGCGGTGTATTGAATCCTGAACTTAGCGAGGGACGTGAGTGTGCGTGCGTGAGGGGGCGGCGTGAGCGTAGTGAGGGATTCAAGTGTTAGCGCCCAAGACGAAGATAATTTTGTGTGAAAATAGAGTGACACATGCAACTTTACACAACGACTATAAATGAAAAAATGCGCAAAAAAAATTTTTTTTTTTTAAAAGGAAAAATATGTTCCTTTTTAATTCGTTTACGATGAAATTACAATCGATTATTTTTTCAAGATCTGTGTTCAATTGGCACATTGCGTAAATGCTACATGCCAATGAATAAAATAAAAAGTGGCCAAGTGCGAGTCGGACTCGCACATAAAGGGTTACGTAAAATAAATTGCGGTTTACGATTTATGACGTATAAAAAAAAACTACGTGCTAGATCTCTTTCAAAGCAATTTTCGGTGGAAGTTTGCATGGTAATGTACATCATATATTTTTTTAGTTTTATCATTCTCTTATTTTAGAAGTTACAGGGGGGGGGACACATTTTACTACTTTGGAAGTGTCTCTCGCGCAAAATATTCAGTTTCGAAAAAAATTATATTAGAAAAATCAATATCATTTTTGAAGACCTATCCAACCCCACACGTATGGGTTTGATGAATTTTTTTTTCATCAAACCCATACGTTACGAGTGTCAGTTCTGAGTATGGGGAAACCCTAAAATTTAATGTTTTTTTTCGATTTTTGTGTGAAAATCTTGATGCGGTTCACAGAATACATCTACTTACCAAGTTTCAACAGTATAGCTCTTATAGTTTCGGAAATAAGTGGCTGTGACATACAGACGGACAGACAGACAGACAGACAGACATGACGAATCTATAAGGGTTCCATTTTTTGCCATTTGGCTACGGAACCCTAAAAAGTAGCTTGAACAGTTGCATTTTGCTCCCTCTCATCATGGACCAAAACTTACTTTTCCGAATGATAAAAGGTGTGAAAAAAAAATCGTATGTCGGCGACGGTTCCCCACAACAGGGGGGTGATCACGTAACGTTCCGAACGCGCGTCGGTACAATTTAACTGTCAATTTTCCCTATAAAAAGTGACATTTAGACCTACCCGACGTTCGTACAATGCATTACGTGATCCACCTGCAGGTCGCATTTGTTTGGTAGGTACAGTTTTTCGGTTTTTTTTTTTAATTACTGGTTTGCGAGTTCTACGACTCACAGATCGACTAGTAGTATAGTTTAGGTGTACTTTAGACAGTGATCCTTCTGTATTGTGAAATATTCAAATTCAATCTCCACTAAGGACCCAAAATAAGAGTATCGAGTATTGACAACAAGGAAATTCAATAAAGAGCCGATCGTAGATTAGCGCCGCCATCCCGGCCGTTTCCGGTCCCACAATGGCGGCGTTTCCTGTCGATTACGTACACAATTCACGGACTTATTTCCGGTGGAATTCAACGTCGTACTTGAGTGACTTTGGTGACAAATAAGTATAGATATTATGCTAAGCCGCCAATTATAGAATTGAGATGCCAAGATTCGAAAAATACCCTATTGTTTGGGTGATATAGTTTCGGAACGTTCCTCCGTTGAAATGACAAAAAAATAAATGCGAAAGTTACTTATATGTCTGTCTAACTGTTACTTTACTTACACGCTTAAACCGATTTAGATGAAATTTGTTTGGACATTGTTGACCCTGAGAGGGAAAAAGGATAGTTTTTATTTATGAAATGATCCTCTTAAACAAGTTCCACGCGGACGAAGTCGTGGGCAAAAGCTAGTACTTAATCCTCTATTGCGGAACTATACGCGTATCATTCCTTTTTACTCGGCTACGTGACAGCAAAGCCCGGCTACAGCAAGTACAAGTAATAAGGCGCAGATTAAGGCTTCGAGCACACGAGGTGTAGCGCGGATCGCGTAAACGCACGTAGGAGCGACTTGTCAGTTATCACCAGGTCACGCGTTTTAAAATCGCCTTTAGACAGCCTCGCCTTGCCTATTAATTGTTACAATAACTTGGTATAGTTGGAATAAGACAGCAAGCTCTCAATCCTATATTAAGTTGGCATGATTTTAAGTGTGCTTGATCTACATCGTCATTGTAAAGTTTCAATACGCCTTGTAAATTGTTGGCTCTCGTTATAGATAAATTAACGAGAGCATGGAATTGCATATGTAGTAGTATTGTATGTTTACAGGCATTCTATATTTGAATTTTCCATTTTCTCGTACTATCAGCATAAAAAGAGGTTTGTTATATATTGAAGAAGTAAATACCAAAATAATGTCAGTGTCAAATTGTGAAGAAAAATTAAGAGAAAATTATTCTCCTTTTGTTGCAAACGGTACAACCACTACAAAATGCAATTCCATGTTCTCGATAATTCATCTATACGAATATTTGTTCCTGAGTCATGAATGTTTTCTGTCTAAGTATTTATTTATCTATATAAGTATGTTTATCGTCGTCTTGTGCCCATAGTATAAGCTTTGTTTAGTTTGTCTCTAGCTAGGTCGATTTGGGTAAGATTGTCCGCAAATCTTCTATACATTATAATAAAGGTGAAGAGGGTCGAAAATCTGTACATGGAAGATATTCGAAAAGAAGTTGGCTAGGGGTACTTAAAATCGATAACAGAACACGTTCCAACAGTTTTTAGAATTTTTGTCTGTTTATATGTTTGTCGGTTTATGTGACCGCGCGTTTATATCTGTACATGTACCTATGTTTTACAAATAAATATATTCATTCATTCATTCATTCATTTATTCCGGAAATCATCTCCTAAAGGGGTGAAATGGGGGTGAAAATTTTGGTGTAGCCCATTTAGATGAAATTTGGTATAGAGATAATTTGAGTCCCGGAGAATGACAACGGATAGTTTTTATCCCGAAAATCATCCTCTAAGGAGGTGAAATATCGGATGGAACCCATTTACGGTATAGCGATAGTTGGGAGTCCTGGGGAAGGATATATGGTAGTATTTATGCCGGAGATCATCCCCTAAGGGGGTGAAATGGGGGTTAAAATTTGGATGGAACCCATTTACGGTATAGCGATAGTTGGGAGTCCTGGGGAAGGACATAGGATAGTTTAATCTATAGTTAGATGTGATCTGACTTATTCAGATGAAATTTGGTATAAAGATAGTTTGAGTGCTGAAAAACGACATATGATAATTTTTATGTCGGAAATCATCCCTAAATGGGGTGAAATGGGGGTGAAAATTTGGATTGAACCCATTTCGATGGAGTTTGGTACAGATATGGTTTGAGTCCTGAGAAAGGACATATGGTAGCTTTTATTCCGGAAATCATCCCATAAGGGGGTGAAATGGGGGGTAACAATTTGGATGGAACCCATTAGGATGAAATTTGGTACCGATAGAGATAGTTTGAGTCGCGGAGAAAAACAACGGATAGCTTTTGTCCCGAAAAAAATCCCCCAAGGGCATAAAATAGGGGGTGAACCTATTTGGATGAAATTTGGTATAGAGATAGTAACCGGTTCCGGGGAAGGACAATGTATAGTTTTTATCCCGAAAATCATCTATGAGGGTGAAATGAGGGGTAAAATTTAAATGGAACCCATTTAGATAAATTTGGTTTAGAGTTACCTTGAGTCCCGGAAAATGACAACGGATATTTTCATTCCCGATAATCATCCCCTAAAGGGATGAAATAGAGGTGAAAATTTGGATACAATCCATTTAAGTGAAATTTGGTATAGATCAATAGTGGGAGTCCCAGGGAAGGACAATTCATAGGATTTATCCTGAAAAATCATCTCCTGAGGGGGTGAAATAAGGGGTGAAGACTTGGATGCAACTTATTTAGATGAAATCTGGTTAAGAGATAGTTTGAGTCCTGGGAAAGGACATATGATAGCTTTTATTCCGGAGATCATCCCCTAAGGGGGTGAAATGGGGATGAAAATTTGGATGGAACCCATTTACGGTATAGCGATAGTTGGGAGTCCTGGGGAAGGACATAGGATAGTTTTATCCCGAAAATCCTCCCCTAAGGGGTGAAAATTTGGATCTGAGTGACCCATTTAGATGAAATTTGGTTTACAGATAATTTGAGTTCCGGAAAAGAACATGATAGTTTTTACCTCGGAAATCATCCCTTAAGGGGGTGAAATGGGGGGTGAATATTTGTATGGAGCTACTATACAACCCATTAAGATAAAATTTTGTATATAGGTAGTTAGTAGGCGCGGCGTTGGTAGGCCCACAAGGTGGACTGATGACCTGGTAAAGGTCGCGGGAGTCCGCTGGATGCGGGTAGCGCAGGATTGGTCACTTTGGAACTCTTTGGAGGAGGCTTATGTCCAGCAGTGGACGTCTTTCGGCTGATATGATGATGATGATAATGATGATAAAAACAGTTTGAGTTTCGGGGAAGGACATAGGATAGCTTTTATATCGGAAATCTCCCCTAAAAGGGAAATGTCGATCGATCGAGCTACGATATAAACGAGTTCTACGCGGACGAAGTTGCGGGCAAAAGTTAGTATTCATATAAAACGCTCGTCCTCTTCGCACAACACCGCTCCAAAAAAAAGCGGCGTTGCGTTGCAGAACAAGGCGCCGTTTTAAAAAGTTGCGCGTTTTAAAGTTCCTCCATCCGTCCCTACGCGCGCTCACGCGGTCCGCGGTGTTAATGTCCTCAGCTGCACCTGCAGCTGCGTTGAATGCTATAGGTACTTACCTAACGACTGGTAATCCTGATTTACTCTTATCCATATTATCGAAAAATCCATGCACATCGTCTCCGTCCAAGAAATATGAGTTAGCTTTATTATCCAACAGAGTTAATTCTTTTTCTACAGAATTAATTTCTTGTAGAAACTCTTTCGAGTTGTTGCACAATCCGTTTGAATTCAAGGTGATGTTTTCTGTTCCGCTGGTGTTGAAGTCTTTTTTGACGAAATAGCCGTGTGATGGTATTATGTATGTTTGGTTGTGGGTACTGATGTCAGCGAGACATGGATTTCCGTTGAAAATTCGAAGTTGGGCCATGCCGGGCGTCGGTAATTGTGGGTACGTCGTCTGTAAATAAAAATATGTATGGTGAGTTTATAGAAATAAGTAATAGTGCTTTTACACATGTTATAGTACTTTTACACATATTAAGTACAGTAAACGACATGTAAACCTTGTCATACGATGATAGTCATGAGCTTGAGATACAAAATTTCCATCTAGATTATGTATGTTTTGATTTCGTCGAAAAACTCAGAAAGACGTGAAATTCTTCCCCTAATTCGTTACTACAGTAACTTTCTGTCTGAAAACAATTGCTTCGGATGTGGAACTTGGTCAAACATTTTAAACTGTCCCCAATTATTCTTTAATTATTGTAGAAATGTGAAAATTCCAAGTTTCGCAGTGAGCACTCTGCGAATTGAAAATGAAATCTAGTCTCCGGTAAGTTTCCGAAGAGTTTCACGACAGCTTGAATTTGAACATGTTTCTTTTATAGCTTAGAATGAAATTATATCGCCTGAATATTTCTTGAGTATGCTGCGTATTAAAAACAAGCTGTTGCGTTTGTATTTTTAATCTACATTTGTTTATCGCAATCCATACTAATAATTTAAATGCGAAAGTGTGTATGTCTGTCTGTTACCTCTTCACGCTTAAACCGCTGAACCGATTTAGATAAATTTTGGTATAAAGATAGTTTGAGTCTCGAGGAAGGACAAGGGATAGTTTTTATCCCGGAAATCATCCCCTAAGAGGGTGAAATGGGGGGTGAAAGTTTGTATTGATCTACGATTATATAAACGAGTTCCACACGGACGGAGAAGTAGGAAATATAACCAGAACGAGAGACTAGTAAATTATTAAGATTGCCAACAACAACAACGTCGCGGTCTCCCTGTTGTAGTTAGTTTCACAACACAGAAGAGAGGTAGCTATAGTTGTTCCCAAGACTAACATAACACGTAATATTTTACAAACAAAACTATGGATCTGTATGGTCTGAAATAAATGTTTTTTATTTTTATTTATTTATAGAAGAGAGATTTAGAATAGAATAGAATAAATTTATTTTGACGACCGCTTTAGCCTAGTCGAACCCAGGACCTCTAACTTAACGAAGCTAGAGGTCCTGGGTTCGAATCCCGGTAAGGGCATTTATTTGTGTGATGAGCACGAATATTTGTTCCTGAGTCATGGATGTTTTCTATGTATTTCACTATATAAGTATGTATATCGTCGTCTAGTACCCATAGTACAAGCTTTGCTTAGTTTGGGACTAGGTCGATATGTGTAAGATTGTCCGCAAATATTTATTATTTTATTTATTTTTTATTTTATTATTGTGGATCAGCGGCAACAACAAACACAAGCGCTTAATACACGTAAAAAATTGGTTTAAATTTGATTGCGCCACCAATTACAGGTGAACACAGCATGCATATAAGAAAGCATCGACTATACAAAAAAAAGAGACATTACAGTAAGGGACACAATAGTAGTAAGTAATAATACACTTGTAACTAAATTAAAAATCTAAGAGTCAAAATCAAAATCAATTATTTATTCTGCAAATAGGCCACAAGGGCACTTTTACATGCCAAATGGTATTCTACAATATAATACTAATAATCTTACACAATAATCATTTTAAAATTGCAGATTTTAACCAATTAGTACCTAAACGGTTAACTAACTAAATGTCACTAAATGAAAACTAAAAAAATCTAAAATTGTAAAATATTATCAAATACATTCGATATAAGGTCTGTATCAGAATTAAAAATAAGTTTATGAATTTTATGATATTAATTTAGTACCCCAGCCAGAGATGTATAAGGTCTCTGAGCATCCAAATACAATTAATAATTATTCTAATGTTCTTATAGAGATGTATACTGTCTCTAAGCGTTAAAACAGAAATAAAGGATCATTAATGTAATATTGTCAGAGATGCACAGGGTCAATAACAATAAAACGTGTCAAGAACAGAATGATGTCTCTCGTCAAAATAATGATAATAACACTAGTATTTAGGTAGTTACTATGCCCTTGCAAGTCTAAAACTAATTCAAATTCCTGTGGTTATTATGAGGCAAGTCAATTGATAATCAACAGCATTTTCGTTTTGAATCGAAGCAAACTGTCATGGTGTGTGTATGTCCAACTCCTGCTCTGAATGGTTGCTCAGGCGTGATAGACGGGGTACCGGCGAGTGGGAGCCTAGATTTGTGCGGCAGAATCGTATGCTAAATAGTGGACAAGGGTATCGTGGAACGCGGGTGGGTACTTGGACAGACTGTCATGTTATTTAAAGTTTTATACAGAAACGACATATCCAGCATATCCCTCTTGCTTTTAAGAGACATCATATGAAAGCGCTTAAACCTGTCTTTGTACGACTGAACTCGACTAGATATTCTGCATCGATATGCTACTACCTAGTAGATGTTTCGTAAGACGTTTCAATTTTGGAACAACAACAGGAATAAACATCACATAAGGAATAATTTGACACCTAGACATCTGCTTACGCGTCCCGAGGGAAGGCGACACTATCCACACAAACGTAGTACATACAGAAGAAGATTATCTTAAAACTCCTTTTCTCTCTTTTTTTAGGGTTCCGTAGCCAAATGGCAAAAAACGGAACCCTTATAGATTCGTCATGTCCGTCTGTCTGTCCGTCCGTATGTCACAGCCACTTTTTTCCGAAACTATAAGAGCTATACTGTTGAAACTTGGTAAGTAGATGTATTCTGTGAACCGCATTAAGATCGAAAAAAAACATTAAGTTTTAGGGGTAGAACTGAAACTCAAAATTTTTTTTTTCATCAAACCCATACGTGTGGGTATCTATGGATAGGTCTTCCAAAATGATATTGAGGTTTTTAACATATTTTTTTTCTAAACTGAATAGTTTGCGCGAGAGACACTTCCAAAGTGGTAAAATGTGTGCCCCCCCCCCCTGTAACTTCTAAAATAAGAGAATGATAAAACTAAAAAAAATATATGATGTACATTACCATGTAAACTTCCACCGAAAATTGGTTTGAACGAGATCTAATAAGTAGTTTTTTTTTAATACGTCATAAATCGTAAACCGCAATTTATTTCACGGAACCCTTCATGTGCGAGTCCGACTCGCACTCGGCCGCTTTTTCTATTATAATTTCTAGCAACAGTACTAGCAACTGTTTCCAACCTGACTACGGCAGATCCCATTATGTGTACAGTTTCAAGTTATTCCAGCACGCTATTTTAAAATGAGAATCAAACTACGTTTGGATGGGGAGCCGACTTGTTTCCGGTTAGGAGCTTTTTCGTTTAGTTCATAGATGGCACTGTTGTTTTAAGCAGAGGTATTTGTGCAATACGAAATTAATGGTACAGATACCTCTTTATTTTTATTTTTGAAGAACCATACTTTATACAGTCCTCTTGATTGTTTATGATTTACAGGTATCTAAGCACAGTTGGCACATACCTTGAGATAAATCTCCATCGAGGCTGACACTATGAATGCGATGCCAGCCAACACGCCACCCAGAGTCAATTTATGGAGAGGATTTACCAACATATTGCGTCTATGAAAAAACGGGTAGACGTACTGAAATGGAAATAAGATATTTAAATATACGTAATCTGAAATAAAAAACCTTATTTATTGCAGATTTAAGAAAATGTAAGTTAAAATCCTCGCCTCGTTCACTTCTTCAAAAAGGGTTAAAGCATAGTTTATAAAGGTTAGGATAGTATTATCGCACCCCTCAAATTACTGGCACTTTCAACCTTATTTCTAGGTTAGTATTGCATGCCAATCAATAAGAATTTTACTCCATAATTTTAATTGAAAGTACGTTAAATTACCATTCACCAAATAATTAAAATTGACATGTAAATTAAATGTATTTATGAATAAATTATGTGAATCTGAATAAAGAATGAAAAAACATTATTTCTGTTCACGACTCAGGATTTATCCTGTATATGAAAACAAACTCACCTTCTGGAAAAGCGGAATCAGTACTATAATAGTGATCGGATTGATGACCTGCAGTTGGTCTGGTTTGATGGTGATGAGACCCAGATATCCTGACATCTTCGTGGCTTGCAGAGTCCAGCGGGAGCCCTGTATGCAACATAGTGTTTTATGCAACATAGTGTTTTATGGTCTATACGAGGAGCAGCGGTCCGCAACAGGCGGCCCGCGAGCCTCCCTGACTGTTCTGTATATGTAAAGGTCGTTGAATTCAGAATTTTGGAATTGCCTGCTAAAGTTACAAATAATTAAGAAGTGCGGCCCGTGTATTTTTTTTTAGCTCCTATATGGCCCTTGGTTGCTAAAAGGTTGCCGACCCCTGGTCTATAGGATTAGGTTACATTTTCATTTCAACCCCATCGAGTTTGGGCTTGTTAGAATCGTCTCAATGATTAGTTGATGATGGTATGCAGAAAAGTACAGTCGGCAGTAAAAGCTTGTACCAAAAATTAAATTTTAGACAGAAACTTATTTTAAACTTACCATCTGATCGAGCAAGGCCCAGAAAACCGGGAGTACGGTGAAGAGCATCAATATCGACAGGGTCTTCTTGATATCCCTGATGAAGCGCTGATCGTACTGATGCTGTGTGGTGTCCAGCCAATGGCTGTTGCTGTCCTTCTTCCGCCTTAGGATCAAGTTCTTCAAGCCCAGCTGTAAAGACGAATCCATTTAGTTACCTAGTACATTATCAATAGGGAACATTACTGCAATGTTCTGCCGCCAGAGGCAGCACTACCACTAATAGTAAACCAGTATAGAAATACAGGGATTCACACACACATGCACAATTGATTGTCAAATGAGTGACATGGATGCTTGCATAGACAATACCGCAAGTGGGAACGAGATACAATGTCAACGCTGCTAGTGTCGCCACCTACGAAGAGTTTTGCGTAATGTTACCTATTACCTGTATTCCCGATTGATACAGTCAGCGGCGAAGGTAGCTACGTATTATGATACTGCTACAATACGTTCTACTTATGTACGTACTACATGCAAACGATTTTCTAAAATGTCTTGTCTTGATTTCAAAATGTCTTTCACCAGTATATTAGAATGTTTCTTCGGTATGGACAATATGGATATAGGCAATTTTTTTGTAATAGGTACGCGGGCAAAGCCGCGCGAGCATCTAGTATTTAATACAATAAAGTACCTATTTGTATGTTTAAGTGACCTAAACATCCAGTTTATAGTTAACGATGTTATAAATTAAATTTGCAAGCACGGGAAAATACGTTGAACCCACATTCATCATACGCTGCCGGCTCTTTTACGACTAAGTTTTATGTCGTAATAAATTATTTTATTTTACGAATACGTTATACGACTTGAAAAACCATCAAGGCCCTTAAGTGGACCGTGGTAATTCAATTAAGTTGGTTTAATGTAAAATGGTATATTCATAAGTTTAGTTTTCCGTGTGATTGGCACTGTTGGCAGGGACAGGATTTGCCACTTTAGCTAAACTCGGGTCTTGCCAAATCTCATATAGGTAACTATATACTAGGTGAACGGGAACTACTAATGTAAGACCTATGTTGTACCACTGGCTAATCTCGGGTCTTGCCAAATCTCATATAGGTAACTATATACTAGGTTAACGGGAACTACTAATGTAAGACCTATGTTGTACCACTGGCTAATCTCGGGTCTTGCCAAATCTCATATAGGTAACTATATACTAGGTTAACGGGAACTACTAATGTAAGACCCATGTTGTACCACATGATAACTACTTATGCAATAAATGAATTATGAATTATTACTCTATAGGTTTTGGATAGCAAACCTTATAGTGTACCTAGGTAGTAAAAATATTGTTAGATGCAACCAGTGTAAAGGGACCCCCAGATACCGGTAAACACTCACTCACAAAAATAAATTATTCGTTCGTCGTAATTTCGTATGAACTCTGTAGGGACTTGCGCCGTTTTGGCTGAAGCGGTAGTTTAGTGTTCACGGTGTACCGCGTTCATTATAATATTTTTAATTAAGTGAGTGCATCGCCAACAAACTGTGAAGGCGAATCTTTAGCTTAAGTTAATAACTTTGTATTTTTTTGTTCGCAGAAAAAAAACTCCGTGACGGCAACTCATGTTATTACCCTTGATAGCCCAAAAATTAAGTTTAACTAGCTACAAATCTTGCGAGGTATGTACCTACCCGACTCGCACTTAGACGGTTTATATTAGAGTTTACATAGTCTTGAACACGATTCTACGAACTGTTATAAAATTCACATAAATTAGAGTACCCTTCTAGTCCGTAAGCCCGCTCCCAATACGCTTACATCTCATGACAACACGATAAAATGCATGGCAGCAGGTCGAGAATGTTGTGCTGAGCAAGAATCAGAAGATTATCGAACCTAAAATAGGGCGAATGTCTGAAAAATCCTTCACTTCCGATCAAAACTTTGAGGATAGGTATATTTACGTCATGTGACAACAGTACGAGACACGTAACCTCATTTACCCCTTTAATCGTAGAGAGAGTAAATCTATATCTGTCAGTCCTGAAATGTCGGGAATTACTTGGCAGACGGTGCCAAAGGTGGCCAACTTTTTGATCGGCGGCGTGAGTAGGCCCCCCACATGGTGGACTGATGACCTGGTAAAGGACGCGGGAGTCCGCTGGATGCGGGTAGCGCAGGACCGGTCACTTTGGCACTCTCTGGGGGAAGCCTATGTCCAGCAGTGGACGTCTTTCGGCTGATATGATGATGAATCTTCTGATTCTTGCTCAGCACAACTTTCTCGACCTGCTGCCATGCATTTTATCGTGTTGTCATGAGACGTAGGTGTATTGGGAGCGGGCTTACGGACTATTCCTTAAAAATGCTTCAGGCTAGAACAACCGCAATCTATAAAAGTTATGTTATTCTTACGCTACAATTTCGACAGTATTAATAAGCCGTGGGCGCTCCAATGAACAATAGTTATAAATAAGTTTGTGTCAAAATTTTCATTTTTGGTACAAGCTTTTATTGCCGACTGTACTTTTCTGCATACCATCATCAACTACTCATTGAGACGATTCTAACGAGCCCAAACTCGATGGGGTTGTGTCGTTTTATTTCGGAGTTCCTATGGCCACCTTCCTGCTCCAGCATCAGATCAGCTCCAAGTCATCATAATATTGCATTGTCATGCGATATACATATGCATGTAAAATTTCAGCTTAGGTAATTGGATAACGGGAAGTGACTGAAAAATGGATTAAAAATGTTGACGGACAACTTACATACTTACATATTAACATACATACGAACAGTGCAAGTTAATATAGAGTTAGTTTAGTTATACGGTTAGTTTTTGCGATACTAAATTATTCAAGTGCAAACAATTTTAGACCAATTTGAGACCATTATGTCACAGTTCAATTAGATTATAATACATTTTCCATTCTATTCTATTCTATGCTATTCTAAAACGATAGCTCAGTGCACTTAAAGTCAACACGCGTAACCACAGAGTTGCATAATGTTTTGTCGACAAATGTTCGCTGAATTTAAATTTCACCAGAACCTATTTTTTCAGAATCATTAAACTTTTCAGGAGTGTTATAAAACAAACCTACCTAACCTAACCTAATGGGTTCTACAGAATGACCTTTTAGCTGGACCTACCTACAAAGTTAACGGTTACTGAGTGACAAAAATTCGATGAAATACATTTTGTCGATGACACCTTATTATTGCGATACTGGGATGTCAATATTATCGCGGATTTCAAAACCGTTTGAATTTTTGCTTCAATATCCATGTAGTTAATCAATATTTCGTGTACCGCATGATAACAATCACTGTGTTATCGGGGACAATAACTAATAGTAGGTACTAACTAATCCACGGAAAGTCCACTTCTCAAACTAATCAGACTCGCTGCGGTAGCAAAAATACGAGAAGGTCAAAGTGTGACACAAAGAGATATATGATTTGCTGTCTTAACTTTTCACATTCTTTTACTCATACTTAATGTTGAGTAAAAAATGTTTTTTACTTTTGTTTTGACAAGAAAAGTAGGTACCTAAAAAATACTTTTTTTTAACGCTAAAAGGGCATATAACGAACTACTTTCACCCTTTGATACTATATTTATCGTCCAATTGGATACTTTCCTAAAAATATATAGGTAGACAATCATGTAATATAAAATATACGTTGATATGTTATAAGCGATCCAAAAGTGGCACACTAAATTTTGGTCAAGTCACACAGCTTGCCATAGTGTTGCGTCGTCAATGGAAACGAATGCTGTCAGAATTTGGTGGCCATTTTTAAACAGGGAATTTCGTATAGACAACAAATCTACCTATTTTTATATTACATCATTGTAGGAAGATAATTCCGCGTGGTATCTACACTTTTTAGCATAAAAAAGTAAAACTAGTGCCTATGCCAAATCTTGGTATAAGGTGTCAAAGCGGACCCCGGGCTCCTTTAGGGGCACAACCGGGAATAATGCTAGGAGGATGATGACACTTTTTAGCATAATGTGACGTCACGGTATACTGGCTATATATATTCACCATTTTTAACTTGATTGACAAAATAAGATATAAGTGTCCAATTTTTTTTTTGATAATCTAACTGACGAACTAAATAGAATTAAGTATTTTTTTTTACCCAGAAAATACCCAATTACGAACACAAAATACAAAAAACTAATCGATTTTACCAGGGACCGTCAAAAACTAATGAGTTCACCAATTTCGTTTTCCCTTCTTTACTAAACAAACCTCGTCCCAATAAACTCTGGAAACGAAAACAGAACAACGGCGCAGGAATTTCATCAGGAAGTCCGTTTTCGTTCGTCGCTTCGTACCTATTTCAATAAGTCTCGCGCGCTCGCTTCCACTACCGACGAGCTAACGTGTTAGAAAGACCACTAAACATAATTGAAACGTTATTAGGATGTGAAAAAGCTTAACCAAATAGAGGTTTTTCGTTTCGGTTGCGATGGCAAACCGAATTGAATTTAAATGTGAATACGGTTCACCGCATTGCGGGCATCAAAGTTTAATCATTGAAAAGTTTCCTTTTATGTGCAGAACACACATATTAGATGTATAATATGTATATACCGAGCTGTTCTTGTAGGGGTGTTTACAAATGAAAATCAGACCAGTGGGTCGATCAGAGACACATCTTGCATTTCAACTTAAGATGAGCAGTTTGAATGATTCCGAGTAGTGTTACATTCGGTAGGTAGGTACAGCAGATACAAAAAGCTCTACCTACAGGTCGAGTCCTGCCCTCAAATAGGTATAACTTATAATTTTTACTTACACTTGCTACCCAATA
Organism: Epinotia brunnichana; assembly: GCA_963854355.1. NCBI lineage: Eukaryota > Metazoa > Arthropoda > Insecta > Lepidoptera > Tortricidae > Epinotia > Epinotia brunnichana. The sequence goes on along the minus strand of OY977947.1, from coordinate 29,871,328 downwards.
ATACCTTTAGATATTTTAACGTCACACGTGAGCGGGTTTTCCGCACACGGTAGGCGTGCGGAAAACCCCACTTCCTGGCCAGGGAGAGTAGTTAAATGTTGTACTCACTACGGGCGGTAAAAAAAGCCTCGCACATTTATCGCCATTGCCTTCGACTCGGGCGTCAAACGTCTGCCCGGTTAGCACAGGACGGCCCGCGACTCCCGCGAGCTGTGTCGCGGCGAGATACTTTTCCTACACTTTCTAATTTTAAAAAATCGAAAGAGACTGGTAGTTTATCTCACCGCGAGACAGCAGTGATAATCACGCTGCGATCTGAGATATTCTTCGTTTTCCCGCCCTAAATTAGTAATGTACCTATAATTTGCACACAAGTGAACCCCGCAGTCATAATATGAATTAGAATACACACAACGTTATCATGCTGATTCCTAACCTGACCTCCTCACGCATAGTTTAGTTTAGTTTCATTTATTTCAGGATAAAAATTACAATATAAATTTGCATTAATATCAAAATTACAAGAATTTCTACCATGATCGTCAATATAATTGAAATGTCAAAATAAAATATAATTCTATCTCCCAAAAAGGATCGTCATTTGTTATGACAATAGGTATATAGTGATAGTGCTCCCGGGTCTGATAATCTCAGACCATCCCTAATTAAAGTTATTAAGTCCAGTATAACATACCCACTGACTCATATATTTAATTTAAGCCTCTCGACCGGAGTCTTTCCAGCTAGGTGGAAAAAGGCAGTTGTCATCCCTATTCATAAAAGTGGCTCAAAAAGGTTACCCGAAAACTACAGGCCCATTTCGCTTTTACCAATTTTTTCTAAGTTGCTCGAAAAAGTTGTCAATGGCCGTCTAATTAGCTACCTGGAACGCTTTGCTCTGTTGTCAAACTTTCAGTATGGTTTTAGACGCGGTAAGTCAACAGAGAATGCAGTCGACCTTTTGACTGAAAAAGTTACTAATGCTCTAGATAATGGCCTGAAGTCCGTGGGAGTGTTCCTTGACCTCGCAAAAGCATTCGACACCGTGTCAGTGAGTATTCTCTTGAAAAAGTTGGAGCATTACGGCATTCAGGGGTGCCCATTGCAGTGGTTCCAGAGTTATCTCACTGGCAGGTGTCAGAGGCTAAGAGTGGATGACTGCTTGAGTGAAGAAAAATCTACTATTTATGGGGTACCACAAGGAAGTGTCTTAGGTCCAACCCTATTTATCCTTTATATAAATGATATTTTCTCTGTGACTCCTCCTCAAAGTGACCTCATTTGCTACGCCGACGACACTGCTGCTTTGTTCTATGGAAACTCCTGGACAGAAACTTTGCAAAGAGCCGAAACGGGCATGTGTAGCATAAAAAACTGGTTAGACAATAATCTTCTGTCTCTAAACGTAAAGAAAACCAAATATATTTGTTTCCATAAAACTAAAAGCTCTGAGCCTAAACACGCCACAAAGCTCTACATCAAGAGTGCTGCTAACCACCTCACGACAGATCCCTGTAATGAGATTGGTCGCACTGATTGCATTCGCTATCTGGGTATCGATATTGATAAGCACTTCTCCTTTAAGCAACATGTGACCTCTCTCTCACAACGTGTGAGAAAACTCACTTATGTAATGCGTCTGCTCCGCAACTCCGCCGACAAAAGTGTCCTACGCTTAGTTTATGTCTCCTTATGTCAGTCCATATTGGGGTACTGCATTTCGGTTTGGGGCGGAACATGTGCGTCTACAATGCTGGTACTAGAAAGAGCCCAGAGGGCGGTACTCAAGGTAATGACCAAGAAGCCTTACCAATATCCAACGAAACAACTTCTTACCGAAACTCAGACGCTCTCGGTCCGCCAATTATTTATTTTTAGGGTTACCACAATTATGCACCGAAAGACGCCGAACTCTCCCAATTACGCGGTGCTCCAAAGCAAAAGGGTGTTCCGTGTTCCACAAGCGTTGTCGAAAACGTCCTTCGGACGCCGCTTTCCACGATTCCTGCACCCATTTATTTACAATAAAATATCGAAGCTAACCAATATTCAAAACTTGTCTCACAAAGATATTCAGAATATCCTTAGAAAATGGCTGATCTCTCTTTCTTATAAGGCGACTGAAGACATGCTGAAACCCTTACAATAAATAACACATCATCATCACTCATGGACACACACAAACATTCACTCACACACAGACCAACACTCGCACACATACAGAGCATCCCTCTACAGTTTTAAATAAAGTATTTAACTAGTTTCCCTAATGTAAGCTTATTGTATTTTACGAATGTATCTATGTTTAACTTCCTACCTCTCACTGTATTTTTGCGCATCACGTTTGGTTTAAATTCTTCTGAAAATACCTTACAGTTCTCACGACACAGGCTCGACCTAGTGTGAGGACTATAGCAACCCTAATGTTAAAAATCTTAAGCTAAGCTCTTTGTAATTCTTCCTGTCTGTAACTCATTAGGTAAATAAATAAATTTTGTATTTGTATTTTGTATAATAATAAAATTTAAAAACTATTTGACGACCGCTTTAGCCTAGTTGGTAGTGACCCTGCCTACGAAGCGAGAGGTCCTGGGTTCGAATCCCGGTAAGGGCATTTATTTGTGTGATGAGCACGAATATTTGTTCCTGAGTCATGGATGTTTTCTATGTATTTAAGTATTTATTTCTCTATATAAGTATGTATATCGTCGTCTAGTACCCATAGTACAAGCTTTGCTTAGTTTGGGACTAGGTCGATATGTGTAAGATTGTCCGCAAATATTTATTTATTTTATTTATTTATTCATGTCAACATAACGTTTGAATAACAACGTTTGGTTGTAACTAACACATTATGGGTTACCTGAAATAAATATATTCAAAATAATAAAAACCAAATATATAAAAAAAAAACGATACGTTGATTCGAATTTAGGACTTTTAGGAGTAATGTTTTACCAGAACGGCACACATTCGAAACAATGTTTTGTAATAGCAATACTCACTGCGATGCATTTGATGAAGTCGACCACCACATTTCCTTCAGGCGTTTTGATCAAGTATCGGTTCCTGGCGCTGGCGAAGATTACTGAAACAAGGACATGAATTCATTAAGTTAACTATAGGTTAACTCAAGGGGTGGTATGGTTGTAGTAAGTAGACTACTTTATTTATCAGAGGTGTGCAATAAAGAGTAATTGTAGGTATTGTAATTATGCAAAATGATGATTATTGAAGCGCTAACGCTCTTAAATAAGCCGGCGAAAGAATCGTTTATTTTATTTTGTACTAAGTAGCTTTTAGCCGCGACTTCGACCGCGTGGAGCTCATTTGTACATCCACACAAACTTCCGCCCTTATTTCACTCCCTTAGGGGATGACTTCCGTGATAAAAAGTATCCTATGTCCTTCCCCGGGATTAAAACTATCTCTATACCAAATTTCATCTCAATCTGTTCAGCGATTAAGGCGTAAAAAGGTAAAAGATAGACAGAGTTACTTTTGCATTTATAATAAAACTAGCTGTTGCCCGCGACTTCGTCCGCGTAGAACATGTTATCGTCTAAATGTTTGTTTAAAGAATGAATTAAAAAAAAAAACATTGAAATTAGTTTTGTAGTCTTTTACTCGTAGTAAACAGTCTAAATCCGAAGTTACAAATCTCTTACCTTCAAAATGTCTTGCTCTCTATACAAACTTAGAACCTCTTTGAACCCTCATAGTATAAGTCTGAAACCGTAGTTACAAATTTCTTTCTTTAAAAATGTCTTTCTACATAAACTTCGAACCCCCTTTTAACCTTCTTAGGCGATAAATAAAAAAAAACGCTGAAATAAGTTTTGTAGTCTTTCAGTAAACAGTCTATAACCGAAGTTACAAATCCCTTACATTAAAAATTACTTGCTCGCCATACAAACTTGGAATCCCCTTTAGAGGTTCAATTTAAAAAAAAAAAACGGTCAAGTGCGAGTCGGACTCACGCACGAAGGGTTCCGTACCATTATCTATAAAAAACTATTTTACTATATGTTTTTAGTATTTGTTGTTATAGCGGCAACAGAAATACATCATCTGTGAAAATTTCAGCTGGAACTATCACGGTATCAGTGAGATACAGCCATGTGACAGACAGACGGACGGACGGACGGACAGCAGAGTCTTAGTAATGGGGTCCCGTTTTACTCTTTCAGTACGAAACCCTAAAAACACTGAAATAAGGTTTGTAGTCTTTTAACAAACAGGCTAGGATCGAAGTTACGAATCTCATACTTTAAAATTTTCTGACTCTCTATACCAACTTAGGGGATTAACGCTTTTCAAGGAAAAATTAAGAAGAAGAGTTTTTTTTGTTGTAAAAAGCATTTTTTTTACAAACTATCAAGTATCTAAGCTCAAGAAAAGTGTTTCCCATACGAATCTTGCACCCTTTTTAACCCCTTAAGGGGTGGAATTTTCCAAAACGCTGAAAGTACTTTATTTGTAAGCTTTCTACAAAGTTTTAAGCGTCTATCTCAAAAAAGAGTTTCCCTCATACAAACTTTACAACCCTTAGTAACCCCCTCAAGGGTGGAATTTATCAACACGCTGAAAATACTTTATTTATATTCTAATAAGTAGGCTATCTACAAAGTTTAAAGTCTCTTGCTAAAAAAAGAACGTTGCCTCCATACAAATGTTGCACTCCCTTTTAACCCCCTTAGGGGTGGAATTTTCCATAATCATCATCAATATTTAAGAGCTTGGCTCTTGTCGGTGGAGTATGCGCCAGTTCTCTCGGTTCTCGGCTAATTTCTTTAGGTCCCGGTAAGACAAGACATTTGCTTTTGCTTTTAGTTGCTGTACAAAGCTTATCCTTGGTCGACCTCTACCCCTTGATTTCCAAAACACTGAAAATTATTTTAAGGGTTCCGTACTCAAAGAGTAAAATGGGACCCTATTACTAAGACTCCGCTGTCCGTCCGTCCGTCCGTCCGTCCGTCTGTCTGTCACCAGGCTGTATCTCACTGATACCGTGATAGTTCCAGTTGAAATTTTCACAGAAGATGTATTACTGTTGCCGCTATAACAACAAATGCTAAAAACAAAATAAAATAAATATTTTCATTGACACGGAACCCTTCGTGCGCGAGTCCAACTCGCACCTGGCCGGTTTTTTTGTATTTCAATAAGTAGGTAATCTTTCTCCAAACGTTTAACCTTGTATCTCAAAAAATAATTTCCCTCATACAAACTTTGCAACGATTTTAACAACCCTTAGGGGTGGAATTTTCCAAAACGCTAAAAGCGCTTTGTTTTTATGCTAATAAGTAAGCTTTCTACAAAGTTTTAAGTCTCTAGCTAAAAAAACATGTTACCTCCATACAAATGTTGCACCCCCTTTTAACCCCCTTAGGGGCGGAATTTTCTAAACCGCTGAAAGTATTTTTTTTATTTCAATAAGTCATCTTTCTACAAACTTTTAAGCTTCTATCTCAAAAAAAGTTTCCATAGTACAAACTTAGAAACCTTTTTTGACCCCCTTAGGGGTGGATTTTTTTCAAAACGCTGTAAGTGCTTTTTTTTTTTCAAAAGTAATTATTTATATATAATTTCCCTCATACAAACTTAGCAACCATTTTTAACCCCTTAGGGGTGGAATTTTCCAAAACGCTGAAAGTACTTTATTTTTATTCTAGTTAGTAAGCTTTCCACAAAGGTTTAAGTCTCTAGCTAAAAAAACTTGTTTCCACCATACAAATGTTGCACCCCCTTTTAACCCCCTTAAGGGTGGATTTTTCTAAAATTGAATTTTTCAAAACGCTGAAAGTACTTTAATAATATTCTAATAATGCTATTTACAAAGTTTTAAGTCTCTTGCTAAATAAAACGTTGCCTGCATACAAATGTTGCACTCCCTTTTAATCCCCTTTGGGGTGGAGTTTTCTAAAACACTGAAAGTTCTTTTTTGTATTTCAATAAGTAACCTTTCTACAAACGTTTAACCTTGAATCTCAAAAAAAAATTTCCTTCATACAAACTTTGCAATGATTTTGAACCCCCTTAAGGGTGGAATTTTCCAAAACGCTGGAAGTACTTTATTTTTATTCTAATAAGTAAGCTTTCTACAAAGGTTTAGGTCTCTAGCTAAAAAAACATGTTTTCTCCATACAAATGTTGCACCCCCTTTTAACCCTCTTAGGGGTGGAATTTTCTAAAACGCTGAAAGTAGTTTTTTTGTATTTCAATAAGTAATCTTTCTACAAACTTTTTAGCTTCTATCTCAAAAAAGAGTTTCCCTCATACAAACGTTGCAACCCTTTTTAACCCCCTTAGGGGTAGAATTTTCCAAAACGCTGAAAAGACTTTATTTGTATTCTAATAAGTAATCTTTCCACAAAGTTTAAAGACTCTAGCTCAAAAAATAAAGTTTCCTCCATACAAACTTTGCAACGATTTTCAACCCCCTTAGGGGTAGAATTTTCCAAAACGCCGAAAGTACTTTATTTTTATTTCAATAAGTAAGCTTTCTACAATGTTTGAATTCTCTAGCTAAAAAAAAAATGTTTCCTCCATACAAATGTTGCACCCCCTTTTAACCCCCTTAGGGGTGGAATTTTCTAAAACGCTGAAAGTAGTTTTTTTGTATTTTAATAAGTAATCTTTCTACAAACTTTTAAGCGTCTATCTCAAAAAAGAGTTTCCTTATACAAATTTTGCAACCCTTTTTAGCCCCCTTAGGGGTAGAATTTTCCAAAACGCTGAAAGTACTTTATTTGTATTTTATAAAGTAATCTTTCCACAAAGTTTGAAGACTCCAGCTCAAAAAATAAAGTTTCCTCCATACAAACTTTGCACCCCTATTTAACCCCTTTAGGGGTGGAATTTCCCAAAATCCCTTCTTATCCGTCGCCTACGTTATAAAAGGTTGTATAGGTGTAAATTTCAAGTTTCTAGTTCCAGCAGTTTCGGCTGTGCGTTGATGATCTGTCAGGAAGTCTTCTTTTATATATATAGAAGATAGATAGATAAATAAATAAAATAAATATTTGGGGACGATCTCACACCTAGTCCCAAACTAAGCAAAGCTTGTACTATGGGTACTAGACGACTATAAATATACTTATATAGATAAAGAAAAACTTAAATACATAGAAAACATCCATGACTCAGGAACAAATATTTTGAAATTGAAATTGAAATTCATTTATTTGCTGAACATTACGTACTATTTTGAAGGTGGAAGACAATTTTTTGAATCAGTAATATTCATACCTTATTAGAGTAGGCATGCAAAATAATAGGACACAATAATACATCACAATAATACATCACAATTGAATAATATGAGTAACATTCGAATACAAACAATTTTTATACACATATAACATTAAGTTGATTAAATAAGAATCGATATACTGAATAAATAATAAACATGTCAAATTCATTCATTGCAAATTATCCTTATGGTTAAAATATTCTTGTAGCGAGTAGAAATTATACTTAGAAAGCCACTTAAAGACAGCAGTCTTGAATTTAACCCGGCTAATAAAACCAACTAGGCTACAGGGGGCTCCCATACAACAAAAGTTATTTTTTTGCCGTTTTTATAGATAATGGTACGGAACCCTTCGTGCGCGAGTCCGACTCGCACTTGGCTGGTTTTTTTAAGAGGTACACCAGTATTCATTTGAACTGTTGTATATGTAGTAGGCCACAAGGCTAAATACTATGGCAAAATAATCCTTAAAAAGAGGAAATATAAATTTTGCTGAACAAATGCCAGTTAATTTCAATTCCTACGTTAAGTCAAATTGATCCCTTGTATATTTACTGTATATTTTAGTAGTTCACGTGTAACCCAGACACGTAATGCTCGGCACTTGCAAATTAACTAAACCTTAATAAAGTCACATCACGTCGCGCTCCCAGGCTATTGTTCGCAAAGCTCTTGCCTCACACCACACCACCATCACCATGCAATGTTTATTTTTTAACACTATTACGACAACAAACAAGCTTGCTGCACCCCACCGAAACTAGACCTCTACATACGGTTAGTTACTACGAATCGCGAATATGTCAAAAAATAATTAATATTTTTTTGGGATTATCTTACACAAATCGACCTACTAGTCCCAAACTCAGCATAGCTTGTACTATGGGTACTAGACGACGATATAGATACTTAATATAGATAAATAAATACTTAAATACATAGAAAATATCCATGACTCAGGAACAAATATTCGCGCTCATCACACAAATAAATGCCCTTACCGGGATTCGAACCCGGGACCTCCGGCTTCGCAGACAGGATCACTACCGTCGTGGGTGAGCATTGAGATGAGCTTAACACAAGTTGCAGAATAGCGGGGCATAAGAATCTCCCTTGCCGATTTTAGGGAGTAATATATATTAAAAAAAAATTCGCCATCAATGTAACGATTGCCATATACCTGACCTGTAGGGAATGTGGTCGCACATAATCTGCAAAGATAGGCTACGTCAGTCACCAGAGAGCTCACGAACGACGCTCCAATTAGCCATATTTCCAGTCACCGTGGTCGAAATCGGCCAGGATGATGATGATGAATGCCATATAATCATTTGTGAGGGGTAGAACAAGTTGTAAATGGCATAGCCATACTTCTGTGTAAGACAGAAACATTTTGCTAAATGAAGTGTACGCAATCGAAGACGTCAAAAGTTCTTATTCCCTTTTAATAAAGACTTTTGACCTCTGCGTTTGCGTAGCTACTTTTGATGCTGACTGTAACTACCTATTATATAAAGATAGGTACTCGGGTTCGTAATAAAGTAGATAATGTTAAAAGTTATTTAGACTTGCGATCGCGATATAGATAAGTTTAATCAATCGCATGTGGCAATTACACTACCGATACCGGTCAAAAGTTTAAGTTCACTCTTTGTTTTAGGTACAAATGAGTACTTTTGGACAATATTTTTTTGCAGTTCGGAAGCCGAAATTTGTTTCCAACTGATCCGTTATTGTTTCCAGAGATTTGATTAATTATAATTAGTCAGACACAATTCACGTACATTTCTAAACAACAAATTCCCTAAAATCTTATAGGAATGACGGCAAAGGCTGGGCCATATATGGCCTTGCCACTTAAAACGTACAATGATCAGATACAATGTTGGTTTTTAGGGAATCAGTTGTTTAGAAATCTACGTAAATTGTGTCTGACTAATCAAACACATCTCTGTAAACAATAACGAATCAGTTGGAAACAAAAGTACAAATTTGTACCAAAAACAAAGGGTGAACTTAAACTTTTGACCGGCACTGTATGCACTTGATGTTTCGGTGGAAATTTTAATAATAAAAATCTACTATTACCTTGTTACACATTGGTAATAGATAAGACAATAAGTTTTCCTCCGCTACGACATAATGCAAACATATTCTAGACAGGAAACTACTATTTCAGAACTAAATAAATCATACGAGAATAAACATTAAATGCTGGGAATAGATCACCTTCATTGGAATAACAAAAGATAAGTTGTAAGGTCAATTGCCTTCCTCGGTAAGCGCATACGTTTAGTGCAAACTAACTTCGTGCGCGTACGTATACAGGGTGTGGTCTGTAATAGGAGCAAATATTCAAAAGGATGCTTCCTTAGAGCATTTGCAGTATGATAGTAAGCCCTTATGATTCATTTTCAATTTTTTTGGATTCGGAGAAATTTTGATCTAAAGTTATGACCTCCAAGTAATGTATCTTGGCACCACGACATCATAGCACAGCAGTCAATGCAGATCTTGAGGTAACATCATGTAATGAGTCATAATCGTTTTTGCATTTTTGTTTTCAAAAGATATTTTTGTGATTTTTTAATTTTTATTTGCTCGTATTAGTGTTTTTAAATAAAAAGTTACTTATAGCACTCCAGAAGAGTAAAACAATACAAGTAAACTTATTTTGAAGAAAAGAAAATTAAAAAAAATATATTTTTTTCAAATAAAACCACGTGGAAATAATTGTTCACAACCTTAATAATCTACCGTTTAATTTTTTGCTCCTATTACAGGCCACACCCAGTATACTCGTTAATCGTCTTACAACATTAATAATAATAATACGCGTACGAAAAATCTAACAGCAAATAACAATTCCTATTTCCACAGCAGAACTAAGGTAACAGGTCCCTGCGAATCGCTAAACTTAACACATTCAGTGCCGCGAATCGCTACGCGCTAGTCAGAGAGGCTGGGGGGTAGAGAGGTGGCACTGGACTTTAAACATATAGCCAACTCGCCACTTAGGTGTCCACATCTACCCTCGAGCAACAGCTCTTGCGACTCCACTCTGGACAGCCAGTTAAGGCAAGCCAGAGGTGGGGGGCCTGTCCAACCAACCACCCGATCGGCTCAGCCTGACCACAGGACACCCCCAGGAGCACTCAGGTTGTACGTAGGGTCGCTACTCCCTAACAGCCCGCCACAAGCTGCCTTACGTTGACTGATTGCACCAGAAATCTGGTGGGCGATGGGGCCGTCACATCCCTACGCCATTAGACAAACGCATACGAAAAATCTAACAGCAAATAACAATTCCTATTTCCACAGCAGAACTAAGGTAACCGGTCCCTCCGAATCGCTAAACTTAACACATTCAGTGCCGCGAATCGCTACGCGCTACGCTCGAAACTGATCCCGTGGTGTTCCTCGTATGTAGCGGAAAGCGCCTACGACGTAGGCACCCGATAGTCGTGTTCCCGGCACTGAATGTATTAAGTAGCAGTGGGCGGGGCACATTGCACGCATAACCGATAGCTGTTGGGGCGGAAAGGTTTTTGAGTAGCGACCACGAACCGGAAGATGCAGCGTGGGTAGACAAGGTGGACTGATAAAGGATGACTCACGCTAGGACGGGCCGTGTACGGCCCGGGCCGTTTTCTAAGAAAAACGTCGGCGTTTTTGCGCGGCCGAGCCATACCGAAGCCAGGATGAGCCACGGCCAAGGCTCGGAAGCGGCTCGGTGTTGGCACGGCCCGGTTGCGGGCTCGCGTATGGCTCGGCCGCGTAAAAACGCCATCGTTTTTCTTAGAAAACGGCCCGGGCCGGACACGGCCCGTCCCAGCGTGAGTCAACCTTAACCTGGTAAAGGTCGCGGCCTCGATGGCGTCCGCTGGATGCGGGTGGCGCAGGACCGATCACTATGGCACTCTTTTGGGGGAGGCCTATGTCCAGAAGTGGACATCTTTCTACTGATATGATGATAGTACGGTTTAAACACGGTATATTTCCTAATGCTTACTTGCGACCCGGTTTGGGTCGTGCGTCAGATCTTTAATAAATAAGTATTAGTCATAAATATAGTGCATAACTAAACCGCAAACTAGCGTAAACATCAAGAGAAAGAATTATCAATTATTAACTAGACTTTTATGCTCGCAGGAAAACCTACCGTTTCCTATGCGTATTGAGTGCTCTCTGAAACTCTTGAAACCTGTTTATGTACCTACGGTTAAACTATGCAATAAGGTAACATGGGGTGTAAGAACCGAGGACCAAATAGAAAAGTACCGCAATATTTGTAATAATCATTTAAAGAAATTGTATTTTCCTTATGAGTTAAGAGCGCACATTAGCTGAGCCTTTTTTCAGATTCGAGAATTCCCAATAAATATTTCTGTCGCGCTGACGGAGGCGGGCCCGTGCGCGAGCTTGTGTGCACGCACGTACACAGACAGTTGCATTTAAATTTAGAATACAATGATACAAAATTCATCGGCGATGTTGACATACCCATACCACTGTTTCGTTAAAAAAAATACATGTTTGGTAAACAAGAGTTAGTGATAGTCCGTATGCCCGTTCCCAATACGCCTACGTCTCATGACAACACGATAAAATACATGGCAGCAGGTCGAGAATGTTGTGCTGATCAAGAATCAGAAGATTATCGCACCTAAAACTGTCCGAAAGCTAAAGAAATCCTTCACTTCCGATCAAAATTGTAAGGGTAGGTATATAAAATTTACGTCATGTGACAACAGTACGAGACGTGTGGCATCATTTAGTTAGCTCTTTAATCGTAGAGGTAGAGAGAGCAGGGACTGCATAACCGAAAAATACCGGTATTCTATTTTAACGGTATGACGTCATATCGGTTGTCAAACAGCGGTTTCGGTAGCGGAACCTTTATATTTCGCTACCGAAATATAAAGGTACCGTTATTTTTTCCGGTACCGTAACCGCTTTTTAAAGGTACCGATGTATCGACTTTGGCCTGGAGTTGTTGCCAAACCGCCGCCAAAGGCACTGCTGCTTTGTCTTTTTGTCTTTAAATGGTTAGTAGCCAATGCTTCCTCTGTAGAGTGCCAGCTCGCTTATTTTTCTCAATAACCTTTATAATACCGGTATTATAAAGGTTACGGTATCGTTTCAAACTGGTACCGCTAACCGTTATTTCAAAACGGTTACGGTACCGTTATGTTCGCGCGGCGCGCATAACCTTTACGACATAACGGTACCGTAATGGAATACCGGTTTCATACCGGTATAACCGTAACCGAAATCAGTCCCTGAGAGAGAGTAAACCTTAGTGTGTCAGTCCTGAAATGGCCGGAAGTACTAAGTACAGTACTAAGTATATATATAGTAGTAGCTGGTTCTCTCTATAAATACAGGTCGCATTTCTCAACCGATTCTCGTGAATTTTTGTGAGCAGTAATACATTTATTTTGTATTTGCATTGCACGTGGAACCACGCGACCACGTACCGGAAGGCGCGGCGTGGGTAGGCCTCCCACAAGGTGGACTGATGACCTGGTAAAGGTCGCGGGAGTCCGCTGGATGCGGGTGGCGCAGGACCGGTCACTTTGGAACTCTTTGGGGGAGGCCTATGTCCAGCAGTGGACGTCTTTCGGCTGATATGATGATGATGATGATGAATACATTTATTTTGTCGGTTCAGTTATTCGAATGTTTTTTTTTAAAGACAGGATAACGATATCTACAGCTCAGAGAGCTAATAATCTAATCTGCACCGACACTATATTCCTGAATCTGTGTATTACGTGCAAACTCACCTATAGAACACAGCACGACGAAACCGGGAGCGCCGAATGCCAGTGAATAGCAATCTTTATCCCCGAAGCAGTGGACCTCGGACCTTAGTATAGGCGACACGGTTTTCGCTATCAAGCTACCTGCACATAAAAATAATGTTATTTCTCATAATTTATGTTACATTGATGGTAAATAATGGTCACCCTACACTAGTGATGAGATAAGGAGACGCTACACGAGCGAATTCGGCCCGTGTGGATACGTGTCGCAAGCACGGCTTCCAACCAAGTCAAGGTCACTCCATAGGCACTAGATTTTCTGTGACCATGCTTGGCAGTCCTCCGATTTCGCTCGTGTGGCGTCTCCTTTATGAAGATATGTAGGTATTGCACTCTAACCAGATGCAGCGGTCCGGCAACGAACATTCGAGTTCCCTGGAATTCACAGGACGGTATCCACTTACTATCATCTATGCGGCGCGTACGCCATTTTGCCACCGACAGTGTGCAAGGCCATTCAAATGCGCCTTGAAGCTACATGAAGACGCATACAAACGTTCTAGCACGGCGGAACGCATACGATAAGATATAAATAAGTACCAATATAACATGTTGGAAATTAAATGTCAATTATTGTTTAGTCTAAATTTCGTGACGCGTTAGTTTTTAGGGTTCCGTAGCCAAATGGCAAAAAACGGAACCCTTGTGGATTCGTCATGTCTGTCTGTATGTCCGTATGTCCCAGCCACTTTTTTCCGAAACTATAAGAACTATACTGTTTAAACTTGGTAAGTAGATGTATTCTGTGAACCGCATTAAGATTTTCACACAAAAATAGAAAAAAAAAACAATACATTTTGAAGTTTTCCCATACTTAGAACTGAAACTCAAAAAAAAATTTTCATCAATCCCATACGTGTGGGGTAACTATGGATAGGTCTTCAAAAATGATATTGAGGTTTCTAATATATATTTTTTTTCTAAACTGAACAGTTTGCGCGAGAGACACTTCCAAAGTGGTAAAATGTGTGCCCCCCTCCCCCTGTAACTTCTAAAATAAGAGAATAATAAAACTAAGAAAAATATATGATGTACATTACCATGCAAACTTCCACCGAAAATTGGTTTGAACGAGATCTGGTACGTAGTTTTTTTTTATACGTCATAAATGGTAAACCGCAATTTATTTTACGGAACCCATCATGGGCGAGTCCGACTCGCACATGGCCGCTTTATTGTTACTGTAACGTCATGTAAACGTGTTAAATAAATAAATAAGATAAAGCGAGACCAGAAACATGCTGTTCCCTATCTCGGTCTATGTTATATCTTATGGTATGCAGTCCACCGCATTCGGACGTCTTTGCCATATTAAAGGCGGAATGGATCCGCATAGAGCGGCGCGGTGCGGCGCGGCGCGGCGCAGTATTCTGTGCGGACCCTTTCATATTAACTCGAACATTACAACCGGTACCGCCTCCGCGCCGCACCGCACCGCGCCGCCATCTGTGCGTTTCGGCCTTGAGTTACGTAGAGTGAGCAAATAATTTAAAAACTGAGACAATATTTCTAAAAATGATTACCTAAGCACGTATTGAGATACAGCACACTGAAGTACACTGCCAGGTATTTTTCCTGCTGTGGCAGCTGGAACTGGTCGCCGCCGAAGGCAGTCACACAAGGCTTAATGCCCCCTGTGCCTACTGTTATTAGGAACAGGCCAAGGAGCGTGCAGAGCCTGGAACGGAACGTTCTATTAAAAATAAATATAATAAATCAGATGGGGTCATGATTTGTCAGCCCCAATTTGTCAGCAGCTGACTAATTGCTATCGTCTGGAGGCATGTTGCGCTGCTGATCCAACTGTCAAACGAGTTGTACTGAGAAATTGCATGCGCATCTGAAACCCTAGCACACTAGGCTGTATGACACGTTTTACGTGACGTTTCAGTACATTTTCGCCGACATAAAACCTAGTTGATCGGATTGTTACATCTGTATTTACCCAATTCTGACTTCGACATGTTGTACTGACAAATTGTGGTGAAATCATATAATCTGTAGACCCCATTATATACGTCTGCACGGGTATCACAAGACGGCCGCGACTTACTCTCGAGCTCTCTCGCACTATCCGTCTCTCTCTAATTAGACCACTTGGAAAGAGACGGATAGTGCGAGAGAGCTCGAGAGTATGTCGCGGCCGTCTTGTGATAGCCGTGCTGGGCACATGCCTGTGTGGATGAGAGGGAACGGGCAGTAGTCCCCACGATGGCCCAGCGCGGGTTGGGGACTTCACATACACCTATGAATTTCTTCACAGATGTAAATATGCAGGTTTCCTCGCTATGTTTTTCCTTCACCAAAAAGCTAACACATCTTATTTAAAATCGAGTGAAAATACAGTCATTATTAGTTATCATGATACTGGGTGTTACAAGTGGAGTCACAAGTGTCCATAATAGGCTACGGTACCTGCTTGACATCAGGCTGGCCGTAAGCTTGTTTGCCTCCGTCTAATGACATATCTCCACTTATAATAAATCTCTAAATTAAAAAAAGAATCAGCCAGTTTGAAACTAAGCTTTGCGCGGTTCGAATGTTCTCAGCATCCCATGAACGGAAAAATATGAAACATTTTATATAGGTACATTATTATTCTAGCTGCAACTTAGGATAGTTTTTATCCGACTGCGACAGTTAATTAATTTTCCGAAATATACGACTTCATTTAATTTTTCATTTATTTTTATTGAAATCAAACGCTGCTCCAACTGTCAGCTATAAGAACCGTCAAATTTTCGTCAAAATGGCGGAATTGCTTTGCCTTTCACTTATTAATAATTTAAATCCCGTCTACGATAGACCTTTACGAGACAAATGCTAAAATATAAACCATAAAAAAATATTCGATTCTGATATGAGAACTTATATGCGCAAATGTCGTTTTATGTCGTAATTTCAATAAATGAAATCAACAAATTTGAACAATATAATTAACACGAATTTGTTTTTTTTGAATGACAATGGCACGCGCTCGGCGCATTCAGCCAAAGTCCCTGCGGCGCTACCACGAAAACCGATACTGTCACTCGAGTATGATTAGTGCGATAGAGATAGAGATACCCGAATATTTTCGAATTCCGAAGTTCGTGGTTATAGCTCAGGAATCGAAAATATGGTAAATAATCATAATGTATTTTCTCGAAAAAGAATTTAAAATAAATATAGTCAAATGGAGAAAAAAACAAAGTAAGAGGTTATATAGGTAATGATTAAGTTATAAGAGTCCAAAGTTTTAAGAGGGGGTATGTTCTGTCCCTTTTCCGCAAAACGCACCTTCATATGAAACGATTGTTTTTTACTATGACGCTCGAGTATATTGACGTCACAGTCCCTCATCGTTTTCTCACTCTAACAAGCGACATTAAAACGGATGTAGCTTCATAATTTTTTGAGATATTTGAATGGGAGTTTCATTATCTTCTATCTATCTATACATAATAAATGCCTATGTCCTGACTGACTTATTCACACAATCACTCACTCACTCACTCATCAACGCACAGCCGAAACTACTAATCTTAGAGAGTTGATTTTTGCACAGTATGTTGCTTTTATAACGTGGGCTAGGGATAAAAAGGGATTTTTGAAAATTCTACCCCTAAGGGGGTAAAATGGGGGTGCAAAGTTTGTATGGGAGAACCTTTTTTTTTTTGAGCTATAGACTTAAACTTTGTAGAAAAATTAGTTATTAGAATACAAATGAAACACTTTCAGCGTTTTGGAAAATTCCACCCCTACGGGGGTAAAATAGGGGTGCAAGGTTTGTATGGGGGAAACATTTTTTTTTTAAATAGAGACTTAAAACTTTGTAGAAAGATTACTCATCAGAATACAAATTAAGTACTTTCAGCGTTTTAGAAAATTCTACCCCTAAAAATAGGGGGCTAAAATAGGGGTGCAAAGTTTGTATGTGGGAAACTATTTTTTTTAGCTAGAGTCCTAAAACTTTGTAGAAAGATTATTTAAATACAAAGAAAGTACTTCCAGCGTTTTGGAAAATTTCACCCCTAAGGGGGTAAAATAGGGTGCAAAGTTTGTATGGGAAAAACATATTTTTTTTTAATAGAGACTTAAAATTTTGACGAAAAATTACTTATTAGAACATGAAAAATACTACATTCGGAGTTTTACAAAAATCATTCCCTAAGGGGGTTAAAAAAGGGTGCAAGGTTTGTATGGGGAAATTTTTTTTCTGAGCTAGACACTTAAAACTTTGTAGAAAGATTACTTATAAAAATACAAAAAAAAAAGACTTTCAGCGTTTTGAAAAAATCTATCCCTAAGGGGGATAAAAAGGGGTGCAAAGTTTTTATCAGGGAAAGTTTATGTTTTTGAGTTAGAGACTTGAAACTTTGTAGAAAGATTACTTATTAAAATACAAAAAAAGAACACAAATCGTTTTAGAAAATTCCACCCCTAATAGGGTTAAAAAGGAGAGCAAGCTTTGCATGGGCAACACTTTTTTTTGAGTTAGACTTAAAACTTTGCAAAAAGATTACTTATTAGAATACTAAAAAAGAACTTTCAGCGTTTTAGAAAACTCCATCCCTAAGGGGATCCTTAAGATCCTTAAGAAGGGTAGCCAGTGTTATGTGGGAAAAACTTTTTTTTTTACTAGACTTAAAACTATTCAAAATGTTACTTATTAAAATTAATAATAAAGTACTTTCAGAGTTTTAGAAAATTCCACCCCTAAGGGGGTTAAGAAAGCTTTGTATGGGCAACACTTTTTTTGAGCTAGAGACTTAAAAGTTTACGAAAAAAAATCTTTCAGCGATTAGAAAAATTCAACCTCTAAAGGGGGTTCAAATTTTAAATGGCGAGCAATAAAATTTTAAAGTGTGAGTAAGAGATTTTTAACTTCGGTCTTATTCTGTACGTTAAAAGACTACAAAACTGATTTCAGAGTTTTTCCAAATTCATCCCCTAAGAGTGTTAAAATTGGTTCAAAGTTTGAGTATTTCAAGGCATTTTTAAAGTATGAGATTTTTAACTTTGGTTTTAGACTGTTTGTTCACAAACTAGAAAATGAACATCAACTTTTATTTTAATTATCCCCTAAAAGAGGGTTCAAATTTTGTATTGAAAGAAATCATTTTCTAAGACGATAAAAAGTTCTACGCGGACGAAGTCGCGGGCAACAGCTAGTATAAAATAAAGTAAAATGTAGAACTTCGCTCGCTCATTCAATAATGATGGTTCGCGAACCTCATAACACACGACCGAACATGGCCGCACCAGTGACGGTTTGTAACGTATACCTATGTTCGCTCGTTTGTCTGTACAGTCAAAGAATTTAATTTCCTACCCATTTAGGACTATTTCAAAGTGACACTGTAAATAAAATCATAAGAAGTCTCTTACGTTTTGATTGATTACGTCACTTTGACAAAGTCCAAAGTGGGTAGGAAATTAAATTCTTTGATTGTACTACCTAAGTATAAGATTGCTTTTACTCTACTGTCGAAACAGAATACGCCCTATGGATTAAGCTGCCTCGTGGGAATTTACCGATGATGTGATTTTACCGGGATCCTGCCGTTTTACCCAATTTATTTTGGTCAAATTTCATTTCCCAAACAAATTTTAGCAACTATTTCGTTTGCCAATGCAAACTTTGGCCTAATTTTAATACGAATATTTTAATTACGTCAAATTTTAATTCAGCAAAATATTATTACAAAAAATCACATTATGGCATTTGGTATTTTAGCAAATGCTTTAATAAGGCAGAAAAACATTAGACAATAAACATTTAGTCAAGTTAATGTTATGGCAAACCATAAACAGACAATAATCACATTTGTATGGGTTATAATATTAATAATAAAACGGCACGGTCCTTTAAATAAAAATAAACAGCCGTAATAATTGTATTTTAAGTAGGGTAGGTTAGGGTTCACTTCTGTCCCTCAGAGCGGAAATAGGCACCCCGCGAAGCGGGGTGACGTCGACACGCTGGGGCGGTAAGGTTAGGTTAAAATAATTCATTTTGTATTTTCAGTAACTCAAATTATTGTTTGTGGGTTAGGTTAGGGTTCACTTGTGTTGGCGTGTCCTGGGAGACGTAGAGACCCTCTCCGACCATCTCTACATCAGGTTCGGATTGAGGGTCTCCGAAGCAAGGCGGGTCCAGTTGCCCAATGCTGTGGGGCAGGGGAGGAGGGGTGCCTTCCCGAAATGGTCCCTAGGCAGCCTCGACAGGGATGCGGCGAAGGAGGCTGCGTTGATAGAGGCGAGGTGGGGCCGAGCACTGGACCGAGCAGCAGGAGTGGAAGAGAGGGCGCTCCAATTCCGTGAGTCGCTGGCGGCGGTATGTGACAGTAGCATGAAAAGGGCGGGGCGGCTGCCGGCGCGAAAGCAGGTCTACTGGTGGTCGGAGGAGGTCGCGGCCCTCCGATTCGCGTGCAATAGGGCACGACGAGACTACACCCACTGCCGGCGACGAAGACACACCCCGGAAGAGGAGGAGCTCCTGCACAGGGCCTTAAAGGAAGCGAAAGAGGCCCTGTGCCTGGCTATTGCCAAAGCCAAGGACACGGCACACCATGTGTTCTTGGCCACGCTGGACAGAGATCCGTGGGGGCGGCCTTACAAGGTCGTGCGCAATAAAATGCGAAATGGCCCCTCCATGGATTCCCTAGAGCCGGAGCTCCTCACACGGGTGGTGGTGGGCTTATTCCCACCCGCTCTCGACTTCGCCCCGCCGGCAATGGCGCCGCCGCAGGTGGAGGAGGTGCCAATGGAGGTGGTACCCATCTCTGAGGGTGAGTTGGCATGGGCAGTGCACCGCTTGAGGGCCTGCAAAAAGGCCCCGGGGCCGGACGGAGTGCACGGTAGGGTCCTACCACTGGTGATGGAGCACCTAGGGAGCCGCCTCAAAGAACTTTACGACGATTGTCTGGAGACGGGGCGGTTCCCACAATGCTGGAAGGAGGGCAAACTCTGCCTCCTCCGAAAGGAGAGTCGGCCGGCAGACTCCCCATCCGGGTGGAGGCCGATCGTCCTGCTTGACGAGACCGGGAAGATGCTGGAAAGAATCCTTGCGTCCCGGATCGTCAAGCATCTGGGCAATACGGGTCCCAACATATCGGACCGCCAATTCGGATTCCGAGCGGGGCGGTCCTGTATTGACGCGCTGAGTACCCTCAGGGCATTCAACGAGGAGGCGGAGGGGAGGGGGCAGGGAGTAGTGGCGGTATCGCTCGACATCGCCAACGCGTTTGGCTCCCTCCCGTACACAGTAATAGGGGAGGCACTCCGGTATCACGGGGTGCCTCCCTACTTGAGGCGTATAGTAGAGCACTACCTCACGCAGCGGGTAGTGCTCTACGAGGAAAGAGGAGGAGTAAGGAGGGCGTGGCCTATGGCCTGCGGCGTGCCCCAGGGGTCTGTTCTTGGACCCCTTCTATGGAACCTGGGGTATGACTGGGCCATCAGGGGTGACCTCCTTCCCCGAATGGCAGTAATCTGCTACGCAGATGATACGATGGTGGCTGTTCGGGGAGCGGAGATGAGGGAGACTCTGCGGCAGGCGGAAGTGGCCGCGGAGCTAACTATCACCCGCATACGGCTGCTGGGGTTGGAGGTCTCCCTCCCCAAGACAGACGCAATAATCTTCAAGGGGAGGGGGTGGCGGCCGCCTGCGGGTGCTGCGCTGCGAGTGAGCGGAGAGATGGTTCAGGTGAGGCCCCACATTAAATATCTGGGCCTCATCCTTGACAAGCGGTGGAACTTTGGGGAGCATTTCCGCCTACTTGCTCCTCGGATAGTGGCCGCGGCCTCTGCGTTGGGGCGGCTGCTGCCCAACGTGGGGGGGCCGTCCGTCGCGTGCCGTCGCCTATATGCCGGTGTCACCCGAAGTATGGCCCTTTACGGGGCCCCGATTTGGGCAGACAGGCTAAGCAGGGCAAATAAGACCCTGCTGCGTAGGCCACAAAGGGTGGTGGCCATACGCATATGCAGGGCCTACGTAACGGTGGCGTGGGCGGCAGCGTGCGCCTTGGCTGGCACTCCTCCGTGGGAGCTCGACGCGGAGGTGCTAGCTGAGGCACACAGGGAGCGGGTGCGGTGGAGAGCCACCGGGGATTATCCCGCTCCTGAGGAGGTGAGGGCGGCGCGGCGGCAGACCGAGCGTAGGCTGCGCGAACGCTGGAAAAGCGACCTAGAGGACTCCCCCTACGGAATCCGTACTGTAGGGGCACTCCTTGGGTCACTGGATGAATGGCTGGATAGGGTCCATGGTAAGGTGGACTTCCGATTAACGCAGGTGATGACCGGACACGGATGTTTCGGTCATTACCTGCATAAAATCAAAAGGGAGGGAAGCCCCGCCTGCCATGAGTGCGGCGCTGAAGATGATACGGCCCAGCACACCCTGGAGTGGTGTACTCGCTGGACCGACGAGCGCCGCACAATGGTGATGGCCCTTGGAGTGAGTGATCTCTCGCTGCCCAGCGTCGTGGCGGCCATGTTGCGTAGCGAGAGATCTTGGGAGGCGATGGCCTCCTTCTGCGAAGTCGTCATATCGCAGAAGGAGGCCGCGGAGCGGGAGCGCGAAGACAGTGCGGATGCGCTCCCGCTCCGGCGCAGACGGAGGGGTCGAAGACGCGCGCGGTATGCAGCGGCAGGCCGCGTCCTCCCCCAGTAGGGCCAGTGGGTTGGGGACCCACATTGCACATGGCCCTACACGTCTGGGGGGAGGGTCAAGCGTCCTGACCCTCCCCTCCTTTGGCGCGGGTGTCCTGGCACGAGTAGAAGCCGGGACCGCCGGGGGGAGCCGTGGTTTGAATGTTCGCGATCCCATGGCGCCCCCTTAACGGCAATGCGGGTGACGCCGGTGTGTTTTTAGTGGGTATGCTCCCCCAGTCACCATCACTCGGATGGTGGCGGGAGGAGAGAGTCCCACATTACCCCCAAATAGCCTTCCCCAGGCCGGGGGTATGCGTAAAGCATTTTCACACCGACAAAAAAAAAAAAAAAAAAAAAAGGGTTCACTTGTGTGCCTTAGAGCGGATGTAGACGCCCGGCGTGAGCCGGGCGTCGTCGACATGCTGGCGGTCCATCAGAAAAAATAACTGCTACCAGACGAAGTGCAACTACAACCAAAGATAGTACGAGTACGATGCATAATCAATCATCTTATACACCATTGAAATAAAGATGGAAATGATTTGTAATTGAAGAGCTCCTCTGCTGATTAACCGACGGAATAGAAATGGTAAATTGAATATTAACTATACAAATCATTTGCCTTATATTGATTTGGTTAAAACATATTATGCCACTAACGTATTTGACTGAATGAAATTTGGTCAAAGTAATAGTTGGTAAACGAGATATTGCTTAAACATGAACATGCCAAACATCAGGTTTGCATAAGAATTATTTGTCAAGTGGTAATTTGGCAAACGATTATTTGGCAAATGAAATTCTACGAATAATTTTTTGGGAAGCGATAATTTGTCAATTTTTTTTTTGACAAAACAAAGGTGACCCGATTTTACCACAATTTGTCATTACAACATATCGAAGTCATAATTGGGTGTGTCTTACAGATGTATTTAATGAATTAATTTTATTACATTGTACAAACGTAGTCATATACTTAAGCGATTAAATGTTACTAACAATTAATGAATAACTATGGATTGTATTATCTGAAAATAAATGAATTAATAAAAATAATAAAAGTAACAATCCGACCACGTGTGCATGCAATTTCTCAGTACCACTCGTTTGACAGTTGGATCAGCAGCGCAACATGCTTCCAGACCAATTATTCTGATTCTGATAAATTGGGACTGACAAATCGCTACATGTATAAACCCTATCAAGCTGAGCTAATTTGACAGACATTCAGATGTCTTATAATTCCCATGATAACATACAGAATACGCCACTGCTCCGCCGTCAATGAAACTCGTGATTTTGCCAATCACTAGTCTCAGTTTTCCTCTAATCGTGTCACGTTATTAGTTTAGCCACCCAAACCGCGTTTGCGTCACACTATACGGCCCAATCAAGCTTGCTGCACTGAATCCCATGATGCATGTTTGAGTTTGGTCTACCTATTTAATTTCATGCATGATTTCAGACGAATCAGATTTTACGGAAGATGAAATGTATGTATGGGACTAAATTAGAGCACAACAAAAGGCAAAGACAAGTGTAAAAATCAGAAGAAAAATGGCTCACACTAATTCACGGAGAATAATTGTTTTAGTAGTTTACTTACTAAGTTACCGTCGCCAAAGATGGCCCACTTTAATTTCAAAGCCTTGTAAAATAATTACAGTACTTAAGTATAATAGAAGGGTCAAAAGTGGCACCAAGTGGTTCGTGTATCTATACATATAATAAAGCTGAAGAGGGTCGAAAGTCTGTACATGGAAGATATTCGAAAAAAAATTGGCTAGGGATACTTAAAATCGATAACAGAACACGTTCCAACAGTTTTTAGAATTTTTGTCTGTTTATCTGTTTGTCTGTTTATCTGTTTATCTGTTTGTCTGTTTATGTGACCGCGCATCACGTGAAAACGGCTGAACCGATTAAGATGGAATTTGGTATAGAAATAGTTTGAGTCCTGGGGAAGGACTTAGGGTAGTTTTTATCCTGGAAATCAACCCCTAAGGGGATGAAATGGGGGGTGGAAATTTGTATAGAAATACTTAAACCGCTGCACTGATTTGGATGAAATTTGGTATATAATTAGTTTGAGTCCCGGGGAAGGTCAAAGGATAGCTTTTATCCCAAAAATCTTCCCTTTAGTGGGTAAAATGGAGGGGTGAAAATTTGGATGTAATCCATTTTGATAAAATTTGGTTAAGAGGTAGTTTAAGTTCTGGGGAAGGACATTGGATAGTTTTTATTCTGGAAATCTTCCCCTAAGGGGGTGAAATGGGGGGTGAAATTTTGGATGGACTCCGTTTAGACCAAATTTGGTATAGATATAGTTTGAGTCCCGGAGAATGACAACGGATACTTTGAATCCCGAAAATCATCTCCTAAGGGGATGAAATAGGGGTGAAAATGTGGATAAATCCCATAAAGTTAAAATTTCGTAAAGAGATAGAAGGAGTCCCAGGGAAGGACAATGCATAGTTTTTATCCTGAAAAATCATCTCCTGAGGGGGTGAAATGAGGAGTGAAAATTTGGATAGAGCCCATTTAGATGAAATTTGGTATGGAGATAGTTAGTCCTGGGGAAGGACCTAAAATATTTTTTAGTCCAGAAATCATCTCCTAAGGGGGTGAAATGGGGGATGAAAATTTGGATGTGATGTGACCTATTTAAATGAAATTTGGTTAATTTAATTTAATTCAAATTATTTATTTCAGACTACCATATCATGTTAGTAACAATAAAAACTTATAAAACTTAAGTTAACAGTTAAGAGATAGTCTGAGTGCTGGGAAATGACAAATGATAATTTTTTGTTTTTGAATTCATCCCTTAAGGGGGTGAAATGGGGGGTGAAAATTTGGATGGAATCCATTTCGATGGAATTTGGTATAGAGATGGTTTGAGTCCTGGGCAAGGACATAGCGTAGTTTTAATTCCTGAAATCATCCTCTAAGCCTTAGAGGATGATTGAATTTAAACTATTTTAAACCACCATTTCACCCCCTTAAGGGATGAATTCAAAAACAGAAAATTATCATATGTCATTTCCCAGGGGGTGAAATGGTGGTTTAAATTTGGATGGAACCCATTAGGATGAAATTTGGTACCTATAGAGATAGTTTTACTCGCGTAGAAGAACAACAAATAGCTTTTGTCCCGAAAAAAATCCTCCAAGGGCATAAAATAGGGGGTGAAAATTTGGATGTACCCTATTTGGATGAAATTTGGTATAGAGACAGTTTGGGGTTCCGAAAAAGGATAATGCATAGTTTATGGAACTCATTTAGTTGAAATCTGGTTAAGAGATAATTTGAGTCCTGGGAAAGGACATCTGATAGTTTTATTCTGGATATCATTCCCTAAGGGGATGCAATGGGGGTGAAAATGTAGTATAGCGATAGCTGGGAGTCCTTGGGAAGAACAAAGGATAGTTTTATACCGAAAATCCTCCCCTAAGGGGTGAAAATTTGGATGTGAGTGACCCATTTAGATGAAATTTGGTTAACAGATAGTTTGAGTTCCGGAAAAGGACATAGGATAGTTTTTATTCCGGAAATGATCTCTTAAGGGGGTGAAATGGGGGTTGAATATTTGTATGAAGCTACTATACAACCCATTTAGATAAAACTTTGTATAGAGGTAGTTAGTAGGCGCGGCGTAGGTAGGCACAAGGTAGACTGATGACCTGGTAAAGGTCGCGGGAGTCCGCTGGATGCGGGTGGCGCAGGATTGGTCACTTTGGAACTCTTTGGGGGAGGCCTATGTCCAGCAGTGGACGTCTTTTGGCTGATATGATGATGATGATAAATGATAATAATGATAAAGATAGTTTGAGTCTCGGGTAAGGACATATGATAGTTTTTATATCGGAAATCTACCCCTAAAAGGGAAATGGAGGGTGAAAGTTTGTATCGAGCTACGATATAAACGAGTTCTACGCGGACGAAGTCGCGGGCAAAAGCTAGTATATCTATACATATAATAAAGCTGAAGAGGGTCGAAAGTCTGTACATGGAAGATATTCGAAAAAAAATTGGCTAGAGATTCTTAGAATCGATAACAGAACACGTTCCAACAGTTTTTAGAATTTTTGTCTGTTTGTCTGTTTATCTGTTTGTCTGTTTATGTGACCGCGCATCACGTGAAAACGGCTGAACCGATTGAGATGAAATTTGGTATAGAGATAGTTTGAGTCCTGGGAAAGGACATAGGGTAGTTTTTATCCCGATAATCAACCCCTAAAGGGATAAAATGGGGGGGTGGAAATTTGTATGGAGCTACTTAAACCGCTGCACCGATTAAGCGGAAATTTAGTATATAAATAGTTGGAGTCCCGGGAAAGGTCAAAGGATAGGTTTAATCCCAGAAATCTTCCTTTAAGGGGGTAAAATGGGGGGGTGAAAATTTGGAAGTAACCCATTTTGATAAAATTTGGTTTAGAGGTAGTTTAAGTTCTGGGAAAGGACATCGGATAGTTTTTATTCCGGAAACCTTCCCCTAAGGGGGTGAAATGGGGGGTGACATTTTGGATGGACTCCGTTTAGATCAAATTTGGTATAGATATAGTTTGAGTCCCGGAGAATGACAATGGATAGTTTGAATCCCGAAAATCATCCCCCAAGGGGATGAAATAGGGATGAAAATGTGGATAAATCCCATTTAGTTAAAATTTGGTATAGAGATAGAAGGAGTCCCAGGGAAGGACAATGCATAGTTTTTATCCTGAAAAATGATCTCCTGAGGGGGTGAAATGAGTGGTGAAAATTTGGATGGAACCCATTTACGGTATAGCGAGTTGGAGTCTTGGGGAAGGACAGGGGATGCCCTAAGGGGGTGTAATTGGGGATGAAAATTTGTTTGTGACCCATTTTGATGAAATTTAGTTGAAAGATAATTTGAGTCCTGGGAAAGGACATATGATAGTTTTAAATTCCAGAAATCATCCCCTAAAGGCGTGAAATTGGGGTGAAAATTTAGATGTAACCCATTTAGATGAAATTTGGTATAAAGATAGTTTGAGCCCCGGAGTATGACAACGGATAGTTTTAATCCCGAAAATCATACACTCAGGGATGAAATAGGGGGTGAAAATTTGGATGTACCCTAATTGGATGAAATTTGGTATAGAGATAGTTGGGGTTTCGAGGAAGGACAATGTATAGTTTTGTCCCGAAAATCATCTAAGAGGGTGAAATGAAGGGTGAACATTTGGATGGAACCCATTTAGATGAAATTTGGTTTAGAGTTAACTTGAGTCCCGGAGAATAACAACGGATATTTTTAATCCCGATAATCATCCCCTAAAGGGACGAAATAGAGGATGAAAATTTGGATAAAATCCATTTAAGTGAAGTTTGGTATATATATTGTAGAGATAGTGGGGAGTCCCAGGGAAGGACAATTCATAGTTTTTATCCAGAAAAATCATCTCCTGAGGGTGTGAAACGAGGGGTGAAAATTAGGATAGATTCCACTTAGACGAAATTCGGTATAGAGATAGTTGGAGTTCCGGGAAAGGTTATCGCATAGTTTTTGTAACGAAAATCATCGCCTGAGAGGATGAAATGAGGGTGAAGTTTTGGATGGAAATCATTTAGATGAAATCTGGTTAAGAGATAGTTTGGGTCCTGGGTAAGGAAATATTTTATGATAGCTTTTATTCCGCAGATCATCCTCTAAGGGGGTGAAATGGGGATGAAATTTTGGATGGAACCCATTTACGGTAAAACGATAGTTGGAAGTCCTGGGGAAGGACATAGGATAGTTTTATGCCGAAAATCCTCCCCTAAGGGGTGAACATTTGAATTTGAGTGACCCATTTAGATGTAATTTGGTTTACAGATAGTTTGAGTTCCGGAAAAGGACATAGGATAGTTTTTATCCCGGAAATCATCTCTTAATGGGGGGAAATGGGGGGTGAATATTTGTATGGAGCTACTATACAACCCATTTAGATAAAATTTTGTATAGAGGTAGTTATAGTAGGCGCGGCGTTGGTAGGCCCCCACAAGGTGGACTGATGACCTGGTAAAGGTCGCGGGAGTCCGCTGCCTATGTCCAGCAGTGGACGTCTTATGGCTGATATGATGATGATGATAATGATAATAAAAATAGTTTAAGTCTCGGGAAAGGACATAGGATAGTTTTTATATCGGAAATCTACCCCTAAAAGGGAAATGGAGGGTCAAAGTTTGTATCGAGCTACGATATAAACGTGTTCTACGCGGACGAAGTCGCGGGCAAAAGCTAGTTCATAATACTCTTTGATTATTACACTCGGCGCTGGCTAGCCAGTTCCTTTGCTTGAACTTGGATTGACACGCTGCCGCGTATCTAGATTGATAAAGAAAAGCCATGCATAGGGCTGATAATGCAACGAAATATAAAAACCGGCCAAGTGCGAGTCGGACTCGCGCACGAAGGGTTCCGTACCATTATCAATAAAAATATTTATTTTATTTTGTTTTTAGTATTTGTTGTTATAGCGGCAACAGAAATACATAATCTGTGAAAATTTCAGCGAGAACTATCACGGTATCAGTGAGATACAGGCTAGTGACAGACGGACGGACGGACGGACGGACAGCGAAGTCTTAGTAATAGGGTCTCGTTTTACTCTTTGAGTACGGAACCCTAAAAAAACAACTTTGATGTTACTTGCGTTAGAACCGAAAAAAACCTTATTAAAAAAGTTGTCACTAGCGGTCTTTAGGCACCCGGTCGCCTAATAAGGCCCATTATAAATTATTTTAAACAATCGTTTAATTAATGTTTAACATTACTATCGTATAGAACTAGTCGTAAAATAGACTTTTTTTTTATTAAATTTAATGAATAAAATATTGAACCTATCCCAAAATTATAGCTGTGATGTGGGCATCTTAGAAGTATGAAAATGAAAAATTGCTATAAAACGACAATAACCTACAATAAATTAGAAAAAAAAACACATTTGTGAGTTTGATTATATCAGCCTGTATCACATTATTTATAAATCGGTCCTTTATTCTAACATTATTTTTTGACGTACTTTTAGTTAGGGATACAAGTAGGCCTTATTAGGTGACTTTAACTTCAGTTCAATTAAGTGTCGTAATAATAACAGTATAATTGGACAGACTAAACACCTAATTTCATTTAAAATACTGACTAGATTTGCGGTATTTTTTTCAATTTCGGATGATATGTAAAGGTTGGAAAATAATAAAATGCGCAATATTTTAACACGACACAGCCATTGAGTTACTAGAGCAGACATCACCTAGCAAACGTTTGCGCATGTCACATACGCTCATGAGCGTATGTTGGTTTAGTCTATGGCGAGCACTCATGGCGGTAGTTTCCGAGTGTAGGTAGTTGGACTTAAAACTTTTAAAAATGTCTTTTTGTGCATTGTGCTATTGCACCAACCACAAACACAACAATAGTAAAAGCACGGGAATCACTTTTCTTCGGTAAATTCAGGGTTTTTTAATAACATGATTTTTTCTGTAATTTATAAGATACGCGCCATAAAGGCGGCCATTATTTCAAAGATTAAAAAATGTAGAAGTGACAATTTCCTTATACTATTTAGCCTTATTAGTGGAACATTAAACTTAATAGACTGACTATTTGAAGCTTTAAAGGTCTTAATTTTTGCGCCAAAATAGCAGCAATCATTTGCTTTTTTTAAATTTAAATAATATTTTTGATGAATTATTGCCAACGTTTAGTTGCTACTTATTTAGATTGTAAGTTCTACTCATTTTAATCTTAGGCGAGTTCTCTTATACCTATGTGTATGTAATAATGAACGCAACGCGAGTAGAAGAATAATAAACACTAGCCGCCGTCTATTTTAATTTCCAATTGCTTTCAAAATCGATATGTGAGGATCCGCATGGACCTTAAATAGGACTTCGACATCTGACATAAATTGCAGAAAAATGCATCAATACAGTGCATCCTCGGGAACTATAAAAATACCAGTACCTACTTATAAAAAATTACAAACACCAAATGTCGGTGATTAAATGAATAAGTAGTTTTAAATCACGCTATGGCTATATCTGAATCCTAACTCAGAAAATTGTCGCATCTACTGCACGTTCACATACTCTTTGAGTTTTCAAGATGGCCGCCTGATTGAAAGACGTCAAGAAAAATGTTCTGGGTTGCCAGTCTATACGTAGTAATAGTAAGTCAATGGACACAGCTAACTGTATTTCTTTTACAAAATGGCAGCGCACTTGATTAATAATTTACTTTATATACAAAGTTTTAACCGACTTTAAATCAGTAGACAAATTGCTTCAAGTTTGCCTATAAAATTTGAAGAGTTCCCTCGATTTCTCCAGGATATGCCATCATCAGGCCCCGTAGCATGTATGGCGTCATATCACGCGATAAGTGACATGATAAGCGCGTCCTCTCGTTCTATCGAACGGTGTCAGCCAGGATGCTCTATCTTGTCACTTATCGCGTGATCCATGCTACGGGGCCAGAACTGGGTTTTGGTGACAACGGGACCAATCTGGAAATACATGCTTTCAAACAAAGAAAGAATTTTTCAAACCGGTTCGGATATAATGTCTGTATAATTTGTAATCATGTGTCTGTCTAATAATACATTATTCTTATTCTTAAATTATGGAGTTACCGCGTACACACAAAAAAATACAGACGAATTGAGAACCTCCTCCTTTTTTGAAGTCGGTTAAAAACTAAAATGCACGTTTGTTTGTGACCATAAACGCATGTGCTCACGATATTTTAAGTAGTTTGGAAAACCCTTTCTGATCCTCCTCAAGTTAATTTACCTCTATCCCTTCTATGGGCATTCGCTAGGACTCCATCTATTATGTTTAGGTATGTCTCTATCCACGATTGATTCACAACGAAACACACTAGCGCGCGGCCTACGGTGACTGTCAATAGTAAATTTGACAATAACTCTCAAGTTTAGGTAATATTCCGCCACCGTCGTAGGCCGCGGCCGCGCCTATGTGATTCGGCGGCGCTACCACGAAAATCGAAACTCGAAGTTCGTATATACATGCATCCCTGTCACTCGAGTATTGTGAGTGCGATAGAGATTGAAATATCCGTACTTCGAATTTAATCCTTACATTAAGCCTGCATCACACTGGCGCGGCCTGCGGTGGCGGACCATAGTAAATTTGACAGCTAATGACAAGTTTCCTATCGCCGCGGCCAGGCCGCGCCAGTCTGTGAGGGGGTTCACAGCATATTTTTTTTGTTTATCTTCCTGAAACAATTTTAATGATAGTTTGTACGCGGTACCTTTGTCTATTGAGCCATAAAAAAATGTCTATGGTCAGGTGGTTTTAGTGATGTGCCTAAATGCGTTTCAACAATGTATCGTCATACTAATGTAGCAACGATTTTCTGTATTGTATTAACGTTGTTTAATATTCGTGTTATTGTTGGATCTATTACAAGGACTGTTTGTTATAACTTACCTCCCAGGTAAAGCTAGCTGAGGAACGGCTGTTATGGCAACCAACAAATTGCCAGCGGCATACACAAACATCATGTACAAAATCGTCCTGAAACAAATTAATTCATTTATTATTATGACGGGTACATAGAACAGACATTTTAAAAGTTAACGTTTGTATTACATTATGGTAATTTGAATAATGTTACCTGAATTTCCCAAGATAATTGTCAGCCAGAATTCCGCCGAAAATTGGGAATAAATATACAAACGTAGTAAAAACATGATACAGTTCCGTGGCTTCATCATCCGAGTATCCCAATTTGCTTCGTAAATATAAGGTAAGGAACGCTGTAATGATACATTGATAAGAAATAGTCATCTACATTTTTAATGTTATTAGAATTCAATTGGCACACATCTTTAAATGCACACATTTTTTGTTAACTTTTTGTATTTCTTTTCTGGGACGCGTTTTGTTGCAGCGAATTCTGGACTTTTAAGCGCCCGATTTTTTGCCAGTTTTAGGGTTAATATAGGTATCATCATCATCATCATCATCATATCAGCCGAAAGACGTCCACTTCTGGACATAGGCCTCCCCCAAAGAGTTCAAAAGTGACCGGTCCTGCGCCACCCGCATCCAGCGGACTCCCGCGACCTTTACCAGGTCATCAGTCCACAATGTGGGAGGCTTACCAACGCCGCGCCTTCCGGTACGTGGTCGCCACTCGAGAACCTTTCCGCCCCAACGGCCATCAGTTCTACGTGCAATGTGCCCCGCCCACTGCCACTTAAGTTTAGCGATTCGGAGGGCTATATCGGTATAGGTACATATTATTACTATTACTTAATAGGTAGGTATACATATTCTTTTTATTCCTTACCTCGCATTCCAGAGTATGAAAATCTTTCGCAAAACTCAGCGACTACTATAATTATTACTATTCTAGGAAACCTATCCTTCACCTAAAACAAAGAGTTTATTTAGACACATTGGTGCACAACATACTATCTACCTAGGGCGGTAAAAGAAAAAAAATATTGTTAAAGCCTCTGCTAGCCACCGTCTGCTAGGTCCGCACCGACCGTGTAGACAATGTTTGCAGCAAAATTTCATAGTACACTGGTCGTTGCCGACCAAGGTCGCTCGGTCGGAGGGGCGTGTTGGCGACCGTCTAGCAGAGGCTTTACTGATACCATAATAGAAGCAGCGGCGCTACGAATCTCGAACTTCGTATATCTCCGTCTCTGTCGCTCGAGTACAATAAACCATACGTGCGATAGAGACGGAGATATACGAAGTTCGAGATTCGAAGTTCGTGGTAGCGCCGCAGCACGCATGCAAAGTATCATATCCTACGCGTTGATTTAACAGAGATACAAATGCTGGTCCACTAACACCAGGCAGATGTAGAAATTAAAGGCCTCCACACACCGGTCGCGTGCGCGTCGCGACCCGCGCCCGCGACCGGTGTGTGGAGGCCTTAAGAGTCCGCAGTAAGCTCGATTCTCCATACAAACGTAGTTACGCTCTCATTTTAAAACGACTAGCTAGTTTGCTCTGAAACGTTGTACTTAGAATAAGTTAAATACCATCCAGGTCTGTAATTAGTTTATGTAGCTTCAGATACCATAGTAAAAAATATAGCAAATTTAAGTTTTTCATACAAAACTTGTTTTTGCTGTACCTATTTCGTTTGTTTTATAAAATGGAGCCATATAAACGAATAAGAGACCTATATATACTGTATGACATTGTATATGCAAAGTTTCGTTACAATCCAAGAAGTAGTTTTAAAATGTGAACGAAACTCCGTTTGTATGGGAAGGTGAAATTCGGCCGAGCTTATTGCGGACTCTTAATGTCTCAAAAAAAATACAAAATACAAAATTCTTTATTTTCTTTAATTATAGACTAAATTTATGACAGTGTCCACAAGTTTTAAATATGGTCAGGTCAACATATTTTTATAGAAATTCGTTATAGGTCAAGCGCCTCAGTGGAGCCTTAGTTTAGACTTTTAAAATTGTATCTTGTAGCTTCGTAAAATGGACCCCGGGGACCCTGACGACCTCTGTAGCCTAATTGTTACCTAGTGATAGTGACCCTGCCTACGAAGCCGGAGGTCCCGGGTTTGAATCCCGGTAAGGGCATTTATTTGTGTGATGAGCACGAATATTTGGTCCTGACTCATGGATGTTTTCTATGTATTTAAGTATTTATTATCAATTATAAGTATGTATATCGTCGTCTAGAACCCATAAAAAAAATACATTTATTTCGGACAAAATAATACATTGATGTTAGTATTACAATAAACTTAAATAACTATGTACAAGCTTTGCTTAGTTTGTGACTAGGTCGATTTGAGTAAGATTGTCCCCAAATATTTATTATTTATATACGCACATTATACACATTTACTACACTATATTGTAAATTGAATGACGATACCTACTGGTTGACATATTTGTTCTTTTGATTTTGTTTTATTTTTATATTTACTCGTTATTGAGTAAATTTGTTGACATTGTATTAATTTAATATTATATCTTTATTTTTTCTTTGTTTTCGACGATCGTGATAAATAATCTTATTTTTTTGACATGAAAGCAAATTTGTAATGTCATTTTTTATCATGAAATAAATAATCTAATCTAATCTAATCTATTATTTAGGTACTTCTGAGTACATTTAGACGGGAACACATGATTAAATAACAATAAAATACTTCTGTACCTACTATCTAAATTATTCGCTTATGTGTATCTATAAATAGCTAACCTTACAATGATAACGCCAGAATGCACAAATGGTAGAGCACAATGGAAGCCTATTAATTTTCTACACGTGTATTACGGGGTCATGTCAGGAATTTCTAGGTACGGTCAACCAATTTGATTTCTGGGCCATTTCGTACCTTGTCACAGTGAAAGTCAATATGAAAGCCCCTAGAGATCTCATATCATTGTCATTGTGACAAGGTACGAAGTGGCCCAGAAATCAAATTGGTTGACTGTACAGTTAGCATCATAAACATGTATACACTTTTGTGGTTCTAAGCGATAAGGTTCTAGAACCACCAAAAGAATGCTGACTGCACCTAAAGAACACTCTCTATGGGCGTACGGATCATCTTAGGCTATTCCACTAAAAGAAAGTGGTTTCCCCTGTGGGTTGAACGTAGGTAGGTGTTAGCAGTCGCTTTAAAAACTAGTACTTTTTAGGGTTCCGTACTCAAAAAGTAAAACGGGACCCTATTACTAAGACTCCGCTGTCCGTCTGTCCGTCTGTCTGTCTGCCTGTCTGTCTGTCTGTCTGTTTGTCTGTACGTCTGTCACCAGGCTGTATCTCGTGAACCGTGATAGTTAGACAGTTGAAATTTTCACAGGTAATGCATTTCTGTTGCCGCTATAACAACAAATACTAAAAAAGCGGCCAAGTGCGAGTTGGACTCGCACATGAAGGGTTCCGTAAAATAAATTGTGGTTTACGATTTATGACGTATTACAAAAAAACTACATACTAAATCTCGTTCAAACTAATTTTCGTTGGAAGTTTGCATGGTAATGTATATCATATATTTTTTTTAGTTTTATGATTCTCTAATTTTAGAAGTTACAGGGGGGGGGACACACATTTTACCACTTTGGAAGTGACTCTCGCACAAACTATTCAGTTTAGAAAAAAATCATATTAAAATCCTCAATATCATTTTTGAAGACCTATCCATAGCCCACAAGTATGGGTTTGAAGAAAATTTTTTTTTGAGTTTCAGTTCTGAGTATGGGGACCCCCAAAAATTACTGTTTTTTTTCGATTTTTGTGTTAAAATCTTAATGCGGTTCTCAAAATACATCTACTTACCAAGTTTCAATAATATAGCTCTTATAGTTTCGGAAAAAAGTGGCTGTCACATACGGACGGACAGACTGACAGACAGACATGACGAATCTATAAGGGTTCCGTTTTTTGCCATTTGGCTACGGAACCCTAAAAATCAGAATAAATTAATCGAAAAACTTTTTTCTTCTTCTTTTATAATCTTACACAAATCGACCTAATCCCAAACTAAGCAAAGCTCGTACTATGGGTACTAGACGACGATAAACATACTTATATAGATAAATAAATACTTAAATACATAGAAAACATCCATGACTCAGGAACAAATTTTGTGCTCATCACACAAATAAATGCCCTTACCGGGATTCAATCCCAGGGTAGGCAGGGTCACTACCAACTAGGCTCCAGGGGGCTCCCATACAACAAACGTGATTTTTTGCCGTTTTTATAGATAATGGTACGGAACCCTTCGTGCGCGAATCCGACTCGCACTTGGCCGGTTTTTTACTGAGTACACTAAAAGAAAAAAGGCAAAAATATATGCCTATTGCCAAAAATCAGCCAGCTTAGCATCAGGCAGGCCGTAAGCTCGTTTGCCATCGTCGTTGTATAAAAGAAAAAAAAATCCCATTCTAATATCTCAAAAAGTTAATCAGCTACAACCGTTTTAATGTTACTTGTTAGAGAGAGAAAACGCTTGAGACTCGTGACGTCACGGGTCTCAACCGCCATAGTAGGTAAATGACAATAGTTTCATATAAAGGCGCGTTTTGCGAAAAAGGGACTACCCCCTCTTAAAACTTCGGACACTTATAATTATTACTTATTATTTAGTCTTTTGTGTTACTTTTTTCTCATTAGCTGTATTTTAAATTCTTTTGCGTGAAAATGTAACATTATTGATTATTATATTTGTTGTGCCCATCCCTATTCTTATGCGCGATTTACACGTGCAATAAATTGCATGCAAGTTTGATTACATTGCCGGTTACCGAGGTATACTGACTACTGAGTTCAATTGATATATCAAACCAAACCCCGTAATGTAGTCAAACTTGCATGTGACAATTGCGCTTTAGAATTAGGTAGCAAGCATATAAATAGGTACTTAGTTAAACTTTCATGATTTTTCACACATTACTTTTACTGAATGGAACAGTAGTTCGAAAAAAAAGCTACAGCTATCTACATTAATATCCACTCTCACCAATCTTCTCACGATTAATAAATAATACGAGTATTTATTACACGTGGTTAACTCCAATTTAGCAAATGCATACACAAAAAAATTGAAACATCTCTGACGACCCCGACTCAACAAACGTACTAAAGCCGCGTCCGTTGCGCCTTGTTATCCGTGATTTTTTAATGTCGAAAATGTGTTGCCAATCGAAACAATACCCTATTTGTTTGCTGAAATTGACGGATACCATGTTAGATGTTAGAAAAACCGAAAACATTGGCGCAGCGGACGCAGCTTAAGAACCATCTCGACAGACTAAACTTTACCTAAATTAAGTCTGTCGAGTGTATGATAAATAAACGCACTTAGATGTATTGATCCGCTTTGGAGCTACGATACCACATAAAGACAAACAGATACCATTCACTTGCTACGGCGGTTAAAAAAAAACTTTTTTTTTGCCCTTTCTTCCCGAGTCTTCTAATTTCAATTGAAATTATTAAGTTGTAAGTACCTAATTCCGGAAAAGGCCATAAGATACATTTTATCCCGGAAATCATTCGGCGGTACAAGTTAGGTAATATATTATGAGTATTTATGAGACTTGATATATTGCAAATTATTAATGTTTAAACTCATATTAAAATCCTGGACCTATTGGTACCATTTAATTAAGGTATCATTAATTGAACAAAACAAAGTTCAAACAATTCCTATTATGTCAAATAATTAAGATTATGAAACTTCAAGTTCGTACTATTTCGGTACCTACCTAGAAGCGGGAAAAAATATTGTCCTTATTTATAATATTAACTCAGATAAAGGTTTTTAAATATCGGGAGTTGTAACTCCTATTACCTACTTACCCGAGGCCTGGAATCACATTCTAAATCCTCTTGGCTGGTTTTAATCATCTTGCAGGACCACAACACTCACAGGTATCAATGTGACAAATAATTACTGACTTAAGAAGTTGTTACATTTATATTGTTTTCGCGTCTAACACGTGTTTTCTCAGCAAACAGCCCTATCACATCACGGCTCGACTTAACCAATCAACTTAATTAATATCAACGCAAAGACAAACAGTCCCAGTCGATTTACGCTATGCTTATCATTTGATGTTACTTTATACACGCTTATTCGTTTTTCTGAGACAGTAAAGTCATGAGTGAGCTTGATGAACAAAGGCTAGTCCATTTCAAATCCTACATACCTACTGTAAACAATGAAAGCCTGTCTAACATCTAGCTCTGTCATATAGTTACCCCTCACTCCATAACAATTAAACAAAAAACGTCAAGATCGGTTTCTCGTAGGCGGAAAAAACATTTGATTTCCAATTTAAAATAAGTATTACGAGTATAAGCCAAGATGTCAAAATACTGATCATAACATAATGGTGCACTTTCAGCCATAACATTTGGACGTTTCGGAGGTCTGTAAAATTTACACACATACGGTAATTCTGTATTTTTTTATAGATATTATCATTGCTGGTGCCTAAAGTCAACAATTAGTCAAACGTATGCATTATACAATAATATTATGTTATGTACACAAGGTCGTTATATTATAAATTTCCAAGTTCATTGGCCGTTTTTATGTCCCAACTATGTCATCATGAAGTGTACCTATAATAAAGATAGGGTAGGTCATCTCCAAAATTATCGGAACTGGGATTTACCTTGTACAGTCGCCATCACATACATCGGAGCAAACAAGCACGCCACAAACATCGGAACACACCTCTATTTTCAAGGCATTAGCTGCATGTGCCGATATTTTTGAACATCTATAGTGTACCTATGTATGTGATGGCGACTGTATGTAATCATTGTGTATCACAGATTGTATGAATGTAAACCTCTAAATAAATATAACAAAATAATAATGTAAATTATGAAGATTATTGTACTAATAATTGAGAAAAGAAAGGGCAAGTACGAGTACTTATTAGGTAATATTTGGATCTCCAACATTCTATTATTAGATCATAAAAAGCATCACCATACAATATAGTAATGTTTATCTTATCAACTGGGTGGTTTCCTCTGATTGTTGCTGTACAGTACAAAGAGTCAAAGAGCACTTGAAGAACTTTTTCGTTTACCTATACTATACCTGGAATTCAATTCAATGTGAAGTTCCCAACGCGGATTGGGTTAGCTTGGTGACAACATCCCATTCCCCGCTGTGAGGCATTAGTTAGTTATTTAGTTTTACTGCGCGTTTTCCGAAATCGACATCCATTGTGCCTATTTTGCGTGAAACGGCGGTGTAGCGCTACTCTAACCACCCCAGCTCGTCTAGAAAGTTGGTGAGTGCCTTGGTGTTGCTGACTGCGTCCTGTAGTGTGTATGGAGAACCTAGGTGATTTATTCTGTATACCTCTACCTGGTTGCAGTCCAGTATAATATGTTTAGTCGTTTCTTACCAACCTTACTGAGCTTACCGTGGGCCTAGGTTGATTTGTGTAAGATTGTCCCGTAATATTTTTTTTTTCTGCCTCCATGCATGCTCTGCACATGGGGCTATCTGTAATACCTAAGTTATAGAGGGGTCTGTTCAAGGTGTTGTGTCCTGTTATTATTCCCACTATCTTGCACAGTTGGTTTCTATATGTCCTTTGTAGTGCGGTTGTGAAATTGTAGTCGCGTTTCGACAGAATCTCTTTGGTCTGTCTGCATGTGTATACTCGTATCTCTTCCCAGTATCTTTGGTGTAGGTCTTTAGTGTGTTGGTCCAGTTGATTGTATATGTAGCTTTGTGGCAGGGGTAAGATTGGTTCCGGTCCGAATGCCGTTATTTCTGAGCCTTTCCTGGCCAGTTCATCTTCTGCAGCGTTTCCTCTTGAGCCACTGTGCCCCTCTTGATCCATTGTATAGTAACTTTGTTTTTATCTGCGCACACTTCTGTGAGGTTTTGGTGGCATTCGTATATCAAG
Source organism: Epinotia brunnichana (assembly GCA_963854355.1). NCBI lineage: Eukaryota > Metazoa > Arthropoda > Insecta > Lepidoptera > Tortricidae > Epinotia > Epinotia brunnichana. The sequence continues at coordinate 29,832,188 of OY977947.1, read as the reverse complement.
CAGTGAGGCATATTTAATTTATAAAATGTTGATGATGACGATGCTGGGTTATGGCATTTACTATACCTATAATTAAAAAATCAAGCTTAAATTAAAAAAAGTAATTTCAATATATTATACATCCATTTACACTGTACGGGTGTGAGATTCACGCCGCCGAGCCGAGTGACGTTGGTAGGTGTGTGCTTGCTACTGTGTGTAAACAGTGATAAATAGCGATATGATTTAGGCCCGGTTTTATAAAGGTGCTTTAGATAACATTACTGTACCTAACTCAGGCATTACTTATGGTTGTACTCCAATTGTTCAAGATCTTTGTCCAATTATGTGCATAGCGTCTCACTCACTCTTCAAGCAAAATGTGAGACGCAAATACATTTGGTCAAAGATCTTGAACAGAAATTTGACAAGTGGAATTAGGTAGCTTAGCCACATAAGTAATGTCAAAAAGCCACATAAGTAATAAAAAACCCGGGGTGAATTTGCATCCTTTATATGGTTTAACTTGTTATTGATATATATTGTTTTTAAGGTCATAATTGTGGTGTGATGTGGTCAACCAACATATTTTTTTACTATTAGAGAAAAATATTAAATAGGTACCTACCGTTATCAGAATGTTTAAGGGACTCAGTGAACCAATCATGTAAACATAATATTATATCATGCTGGCTAGGGCATAAGTGACGGGTGCGTCATGGTTATATTTATAACCACAGGTGGTACATGCGAGTGTCATCGTGTGTGCACGCGAGCGTCATCGTGTCGTGTTCGTGTGTCGTGTCAGGCCCCGTAGCATGGATGGCCTTATCACGCGATAAGTGATAGGATAGAGCATCCGTCCCTGGCTGACACCGTTCGATAGAATGAGACGACAGATATCTGTGGACTGCGTTGGATGATTAAGGTAGGATTCAAATTATTCCTCCTTAGGTCATATATAAATCTATCGTGACGTCCTCAGTCAATACGCAGTCTTATTGTATTATACAAGAGTTTATTATGTAGTAACATACCATTACGAGGGCGTCGCGACATCATCTTCATCCTCCTAGCGTTATTCCCGGTTGTGCCCCTAAAGAAGCCCGGGGTCCGCTTTGACACCTAATCCCAAGATTACTCTGACCTTCCAACCCAGAGGGAAAACTAGACCTTATGTTTTCCTTCACCGAAAAGCTAACGGTAAAATTTCGTACATAAGTTCCGAAAAACTCATAATTGGTACGAGCCGGGTTCGAACCCACGACCGCCGCTTGACAGCCGCATGCCCGAACCACTGGGCTACCGTAGCTTTATAAGACGTATTATCTTGCTTTTTCAAAAACAATTTTATAGTATTAAAGAATTCTTGACATTACGGATGGCTTAGCATGGACATATTTCACACATTTTGTCAATAAATCATGTCAATCATAATATGGATACGAGTAGTATTGTGAACATCCAACAATGAATGGTTTCAAATTCAAGTAATAAATAAAAAATAAAAAAATAAAATAAAATATCTTTATTTTCAGACAACATGGTCCATAGATTGTTAGTAAGCAAAAGGAAAACTATGTTAGTAGAATAAAACATTATTTAGTTTACAATTTAAAAGCCAGACTTGGCAGCCTCAACGAGGTGCACACGTACTAGGAGCGTGCAGCCAATTGAACCTGCCTTACCGCCACGACCTGCAGGAGACTGTTGGGGCTTCCCCTCACTCGGCGTAATAACGAGGCGACTTTGTTACGCATCAACGCAAAAAAATCGTCTGTGTGCGCATCTGCAAACATGCCTGACGCACTGCAGTGTCGAGGAAGCCCCACCATCGCCCGGAACAGGTTGTTGTATAATATACGAAGGGCATGATACGCTTTTTGGGTGTAGCTGGTCCATAGACCGCTGGTGTAAAATGTTTGGCAAAACGCCTTGAAAAGTGTGACTTTGACGTCAAGTGTGCAACCAGCAAATCTACGAACGAGCATGTTCCCTCTTACAGCCAATGCCCTTCGCTCTCTTTCTATGTCGGCATCATCTTTCAACTCCTCATCGACAATGTACCCCAGGTATCTAAATTGCGAGACTCTCTGCAATGGTGAACCATTGAGGTAAACTGGAGGGACAGACGCAGACGGTCTGTTTTTGCCTTTAAATACAAGGAGCTCACTCTTTTTCGAGTTGTATTTCAATCCATGCTTGCCTGCATAGGACTCACAAATCGCTAGGGTCGTTTCGCCGGTTAGCGACCACTTAGCCGAGTTGCTCACTTTAGATTAGTAAATGTATACCTATTCAATGTACACACATAATAGATGGTATTCGTATAGGTTCTGAGTATAGTCAAGTTTTGAAACCTACAATAAAATATAGCACTTTCATCCATAGATTAGGAAAAAATATGGAAAAGGTTTCAAAATAGTGAATTCGCTGGTTAGCGACCGCTTTAGTCGGTTTGCGACCACCTGTTAGCTAGTTGGCGACCACTCTTGCAAATAGTGTTTAAGTAGTTAATAAAACGATGCATCATCATCATCATCATATCAGTCGAAAGACGTCCATTGCTGGACAAAGGCCTCCCCCAAAGAGTGCCATAATGACCGGTTCTGCGCCACCCGCATCCATCGGATTCCTACTAGGCCTACCCACGCCGCGCCTTCCGGTACGTGGTCGCCACTCGAGAACCTTTCCGCCTCAACGGCCATCGGTTCTACGTGCAATGTGCCCCGCCCACTGCCACTTAACTTTAGCGGCTTAGGGCTATATCGATTACCTTGGTTATGCTGCGGATAGCCTCATTTCTGATGCGATCACGCAGAGAAACTCCGAGCATAGCCCTCTCTCCATTGCCCTTTGGGTGACTTTGAGCCTTCTTATGATGCTTCTTATGATTTCTGAAGCGACCACGTTTCGGTGCCACACGTGATCACTGGCAACACGCACTGGTCAAAGACTCTCGTCTTCAGACACTGCGGAATATTAGACGAAAAGATGTGCCATAGCGTAGCTTCCCGAACGCTGCCCAACCGAGTCGGATTCGACGATTGACCTCTTTCTCAAAGTTGGACCTACCTGACCTGACTGCCCTTATTATACTACTACAAATTGTTACTCTTCTAAATCTACTTTACATTTCTTGTCAATGCAAAATAGAATCGAAAACGGCGCGCCATCTCGCTCACACCATAGTGCTATTATATATATTGCTATTACAGTCACACATGTCGTTCATAGTAGGTATCTAAATGCCACCATTTTACAAGCTTTTATGTAACTTTTAGATTAAATTCTACTTACCTACACTGCCCACGACTCCGTCCGTGTGTCTCGTTTATATCGTAGCTCCATACAAAATTTCAACCCCTATTTCAGCCTCTTAGGGGATTATTTCGGGGATAAAAACTATCCTACGTCTTTTCCCGGGACTCAAACTATCTCCATACCAAATTTCATCAAAATCGGTCCATCGGTTTAAGCGTGAAGAGGTAACAGACAAGACACACTTTCGCATTTGTAATATAACCATATCATATAATCATATGAATTATTCATTTTATAATTATATATTTTTATTATATTACATATACCTACTATAGACATAGCATGGATTGGCGCGGCTTAAATACCTACCGACACAATTGGCTTGCCAAGCTAAATATCGCGGGTGCCGCAAGAATCCATAAGGAAAGAAAAAGAAAAACGATGTGGTCGCTATCCGACTTCTTTGGTAATATTTTTTTTGGGTACGCGACCACCCCATTTTATTTAAATCTATTTTTATAATATGCCGAATTTCAACGAAATTATTACAATAGCTAAATCATTTAAGCAATCAACTAACTAATTTCAGCATAATAATAAAATTAAGTGACGTAACTAAAGTTTTCGCGCCAACTGTCGAGTTATTTTTTTTACAGATTCACTGCACGTCAACACTTTTCGGAAGCAATGTGTGAAACGTGTGAATTGAGGTTATTTTTTCTTGCTTTGGATTAAGCTTTGGGTTTTAAAGTGTATTTATTCTTATTCTGACACTATTCAAGAATAGTTAATAACTAATTAGTTTTCTGTTGGGTTTGTAGAAATGTTAATATCTTTAATTGAAGCAGCCTAGTCCGTCAAGTGGTCGCCAACCGAAGGTGGTCGCGTTACCGGCGAAACGACCCTACTAGTTTACGCAAACCACCGATCGTGGGACCCAACAGCACCATGTCATCCGCTTAATTTATATTGTTAAAACAAACGCCATCGACATGACATCCGACATAGGTGCTGCTGAGTTCCACGATCAATTGGTTTACATAAATATTAAAGAGCCTCGGAGAGGTTAGGCGTCCCTGCCTCACACCGCATTCAAGTCTATACTGATCAGATAGTGCGTTTGCCCATTTTAATTGTAATGACTAGGTAATAATGTTTTGTATTGTAATATATCTATCTTAATGTGCAATTATCTCTATTGACATTTGCATGTCTTAAAGGCAAAATAGTATCTCATCATCATCAATCATCATATCAGCCGAAAGACGTCCACTGCTGGACAAATGCCTCCCCCAAAGAGTGCCAAAATGACCGGTCCTAAATAGTATCTGCGGCCATCTTATTGTACACTACTTTATGCAAATAAATTACTTATTTACTTACAGGATCCTAAACTTGGCAACCTTTAGGTACGTGTAGGGAAGCCAGGGCTACGCTACAAAATTCAACATTTTATTTTACCACTTTGTTGGCGTGATTGATAGTATACTCAAACGGACAAAAACTTCAAGGGTTCCTAGTTGACTACGGAACCCTAAAAACGAGCCAAAAGTGACTCATTTTAATAAAGTGTGCCCGTTTCCACACATTGACCATTAATTATGGTGACCACACTAAGCCTGTCATACATAATAAATACAATTTTATTTTAGGTTGCCTGTTCGAGTTATATTAATTTACTTACTATTCCTTAGAGCCCTTTCACGTGCTCACTAGGGCCACTAGTAAATAATCTAGTTTATTTAAATTTAACGATAGATAATTAAAGAAGTAGGCCACTATACACTAGTTTGATGTATTCACAAGGTAGGTACCTACTTAAATACAAAATACAGTACTTTTTCAAATATCTATCGGTATATTTAAATAATCTCAATTATTTACCAGTGACGCTAGTTAGCACGTAAATACAGAAAATGTAAAAAAAATGAGTTATCTTGGGATTCATAGTTTGAAACTCGGCACCTTTTCCTAGATGTAGCAGTACTTTTGCTAACATGGAAGTTTGACTTCTTGGTCATCTTTCTTAGAAAGGGACACACTAAGTTTAAGAAAACCTCTTTCGGCTCGCGTGTTGGTCACAGTAGGCTTTTCTCCTTTACGTATAGTAACTCCTACCTCCATGAGTAGTTACAACTAACGCTATTTTTTATTTATTTCTTAAAACATTACATTTATATAACTACTTACAGTAAAGTACCAAAGCTAATATGAACGAAAAACATATTATTAATACGAGCATGCGTGCGCGCGCAGCATGGTGCGCAGGGTGCGCCGCAGTCCCAACAGCATTCTGAGGGCCTACCGCGAACTGCATTCGAAGTTTTCCCTCTCTGTCGCACTAACGTACGAACTCGTAAGTATGACAGAGAGGGGAAACTTCGAATGCCGTTCGCGGTACGCCCGCTGCGCATGATAGCGGACAGGGTTGACTGTCCCTACATGTCGCACCAAAGAGAATATAAAAATAAGAGACGGGACTTCGAACAAGGTTTTGGATGACAGTGACATTGTCATTTGATTTTGACATGACAACTCATTCGAACTTTAGCTAGTTTGAAATATCACAATACCAATAAAAATAAACGCTAGTACGGAAGTAGACTTACCAACCTAACGAACGAGGATGATAGTAGGGTTGTAGTACTTAACGTTATCGATATCGATAATATTAGAACCCAACGTTATCGATATCGATAAATTATGATTAGGGACGTCGTTGGGCCCACTGCATGAACAGAAAATTGCTTTACAAAATCTAAAGCTAATCCGATCTAGGTATGAAATAATAAAAGGAGAACAAATATTTCATACAGTTTATTTCACACGTATTTCCAAATCACAGTATATTTACAAAAAATCACCAATCTGTACACATATCTTTGCAGGTCGCAATTAATTATTCTCGAACGAAGAAACCTCCCGCTTGTAGGTTTTATCAAAGTACCAACCGTTGTTTTTCATAAGTAAATCAATATTTGCGCTTGATATTTCGTTATTAATACTGACGTGTTTTATTTTAAGAGAATTATTAATTTCATTTCGTCAAAAGCATTATTTGTTTCATGCTATGCGAACTTAGAACTTAACGCAAATTCAGTTTCTTATTGAAAACAGTGCCACCTTCTTGATACGTGGCGAACTCTCTGAAGCTCTTGCCATTGCTAGGCTAGGCTGTCAAGGTATTTCAAAATTCGCCGTATTGTCATAAGACATCAGTAGCCTAGGGGTACAGACGGCGGTATTTGGAGTCGATCAAAGAGAATATAAACACTACGTCGATGAGCCGGGGTTATTTGAGTAGTTGGACGTCATTCATATTGTTGTTCCTAGTTGCGCTACACTGTGTCGCACTGCATGGGACTACACTCCCCTGTCAGTGTTGTTTTGTTTTAAATGTAAGTTTTGCTGTAACTACTAACCCCTTAGTTTTGTAAATTCTACTAACAACATGTGTCCATGGTTACCAGGGACTGATTTCCGTTACGGTTATACCGGTATGAAACTGGTATTCCATTACGGTACCGTTATATCGTAAAGATTATGCGTGCCGCGCGAACATAACGGTACCGTAACCGTTTTGAAATAACGGTTAGCGGTATCAGTTTTATACGATACCGTAACCTTTATAATACCGGTATTATAAAAGTTATCGCGAAAAGTAAGCGAGCTGGCACTCTACAGAGGACGCATTGGCTACTAAACATTTAACGACAAAAAGACAAAGCGGCAGTGCCTTTGCCGGCGGTTTGGCAATAACGCCAGGCCAAAGTCGATATATCGGTACCTTTAAAAAGCGGTTACGGTACCGGAAAAAATAAAGGTACCTTTATATTTCGGAAGCGAACTATAACGGTTCCGCTACCGAAACCGCTATTTGACAACCGGTATGACGTCATACCGTTAAAATAGAATACCGGTATTCTTCGGTTATGCAGTCCCTGATGGTTACACGAAATAAAAATAAAACATTTCATTTCATTTCATTAAACAATATTTATCGAGATATCGATTGTTTTTGTCGTAGGTATTTGTGTCGTCACTCCTGTCAAATCTGACGAGTTCTTCATCGCACTATCGAAGTTTCTTAAATCAGTTGCATAAATATAACATCCAAACAACTCTCATTGGACTTCGGTCCCTGAGAGATCTCTCTATTGTCGTATCTTCTACATTGGTGACCCCGACGTGATGGACATAAGTGCAACTCTGAATATCCTGACTGACGCCCGACTCTTCTCAGCAAGCCAGACTCTCTCTCTCTCTCTCTCTCTCCGCTCGCCACCCTGGCTCTGAGCGCTCGCTCGCCACGCTGGCTCTGAGCACTGGCAAGCTGCACTGTACTCTTCATACATCCTTGACCCCTCCGTCTCAAAGGGGGGCTGATGTGGCGTCACTCCTGTCAAATCTGACGAGTTCTGCATCGCACTATCGAAGTTTCTTAAATCAGTTGCATAAATATAACATTCAAACAACTCTCATTGGACTTCGGTCCCTGAGAGATCTCTCTATTGTCGTATCTTCTACATATTCAATATATCCCTATTGTAGACAAAAATATAATGGCGGCCATTACACGGTAAGTAAATACTGTGATCCAGGTTTGTCAGTATTTGCAGCAATATACAGTATGGAAGCAGTATTGAATGGTGGCCTCTACACGGTGATTAAATACTGACAATCCACCATAGCTGTCTCTTTCTATAACATGCAATAGAAAGAGACAGCTATGGTGGATTGTCAGTATTTAATCACCGTGTAGAGTCCGCCAATGGCCCTTTAAACGCTGATTATTTATCGCGTCAGTATTAAGGGTGGCCAGACGGTAATTCTGGTTCTTTCATATTCTCATCTCGCTCTATCTTATAGCTGCGTACCGCTCATACCATCTGTTCAGTCCTCGCCTAATGCTAGGAGCTGAACGTGCCTCGCGGTCTCGCGGGTCCGATATATGCCAATAATGACTATCAAAAGTGTCCTTTTTTTTCAATATGACAAAGCAAAATGTGGAGTTAGCTTACCAGTTCCCATCGACGCGACATCGTGTCAAGTTTGTCTGTTATCCATCAATGGTCAGTCAAGTTAAATCAAGTCTCCCTGGTAGCTGCCGCAAAATTTATGACAAGTCAAGTGTCACTGTCAAAACCAATGAGGCGCGTTCACGGAGCCGCTTACAGAATAAACGGTCGGGCAAACGCTCGGCCCGAACACCATCCACCAAGCGGAACGTGGGGTGAGCCTTTTATTTTAGTCGCTGACAGTGACACTGCCTGTCGCGTCGACATAAATAAAATAAACGTCGAAGGTGCCTTCTACAATCTGGAGTTGTAATTTGAATTCTAAGCGTTTGGTCGAACAATATAAAGCCGCGTCCGCTGCGTCGTGTTTTCGGTGTTTGCAAACATATAACATGTTTTTCGAACAGAAAAGGGGAGTGGCCAACATGTTTTTTGTTTATAAACATAGAAACATGTTTTTTTTTTGTTTTGCTAACATGTTTTGTTCGATTTTTATCTGTGGGCGGATTTCAAAATTTCCGGATAATTCTGCAGTATATTGACAGTCCTGTGATACACGTCAATATGCATGTGATCCATATTGTGATATGGGTGGATTGTCAGTATTTAATCACCGTGTAGAGGCCGCCACAGACTGGCGCGGCCTGGCCGCAGCGGACAATAGGAAACTTGTCATTAGCTGTCAAATCTACTTTGGTCCGCAACCGCAGGCCGCGCCAGTGTAATGCAGGCTTAATACCTCTCACACACTGGTGCGGCCTGGCCGTGGCGGACAGTAGAAAACTTGTCATTAGCTGTCAAATTTACTATGGTCTGCCACCGCAGGCCGCGCCAGTGTGATGCAGGCTTAATTCTGCAGTATATTGACAGTCCGGTGAGGGTGATACTACACGTACACGTCAATATGGGATCTTTACATGTAATGATTTGTCAGCCCGAATGTGGCCCTAATTTATCATAATCTGACAAATTGCTGTTGTCTGGAGGCATGTTGCGCTGCTGATCCAACTGTCAAACGACTTGTACTGACAAATTGTATGCACATGTGGTCGAATTGTTACATCACACCCAATAGGGAACATTACTGCAATGTTCTGCCGCCAGAGGCAGCACTACCACTAATAGTAAACCAGTATAGGAATATAGGGATTCACACACACAAGCACAATTGATTGTCAAACGAGTGACAAGGATGCTTGCATAGACAATACCGCAAGTGGGAACGAGATACAATGTCAACGCTGCTAGTGTCGCCACCTACGAAGAGTTTTGCGTAATGTTCCCTATTGTGACTTCGACATGTTGTATGTACTGACAAATTGTGGTGAAATCATTATAATCTGTAGATCCCATGAAGTGCGAATGGTAAATGCTCAGTGAAACGGAACGTTTTGTCAAACCAAAACAAATTCAAACCATAGACAGGAACGGTTATTTCACTGTCATACAATGTTTGAATCAAAGATATACATACTGATATTCTCTTTTATAGTGGCGTACTGACTGAACTGAATCTCAGATACATTGTTATTAATTTTAATGTCTTTAACCGTTTATTATCGTGGCGCAGTGAAATAATTCCTTTCCTTACAAGTAAGTAGCAGCGCAACTTGTTTTTGAAATATCACGAGATTATTCTCAAATGGCTAAACTTTTATTGTGCTGTACTGTATCGGGGAAAGAAGGTTGACCAATCTTCGTTTCGCGGACTACATTGTCTTGTTTTCTTCAACCGCTTCCGAGCTTTGTCATATGATTGACGATCTCAGCACCGCAAGCCTCGAGGTTGTGTGCCAGCGAGCTATGGAGCGCAGCATATTAGGTGTAAAGCTAATGGACCACATCCGGAACACTACGCTGCGCTCCAAGACCCAAATAGAAGATGTAGCTCGGAAGGCAGCCAAGTTAAAGTGGGACTGGGCAGGTCCCGTCTACCGCATGCCGAATGAGCTGTGGGCCAAAGGGACCGCGGAGTGGAAGCCCCAACACTCAAAATGGAGACGCGGTAAACCTCGTCGGCGATGGCGGGATAACTAGGACTCCTTTTTAAAAGACTGGCCAGACATTGCTCAAGACCGCGATGAATGGAAGGGGAGGAGGGAGGCCTTTGCTCAGCAGTGGGACATAGCGGGCTCGATATAATAAAGCCCCTGCTAGACGGTCGCCAACACGCCCCTCCAACCGGGCGACCTTGGTCCGGACCGACTGTGTAGATAATTGTTTGGAGAAAAATTTCATACTACAGCGGTCGGTGCCGACCAAGGTTGCTCGTCGGAGTGGCGTGTTGGCGACCGTCTAGCAGGGGTTAACTGTATGTTCAGTTAAATTATCAGATTATCACCATGTAGGCCACATTTGTCTACATGTCTAATTTTGTTTTAAATATTTTAATGAACTGAGATTGAGGTGGCAGTCAGAATAATGTGAGCTCAATTGATATCAAGCGCGTCGTCTCATTCTATCGAACGGTGTCAGCCAGGGACGGATCCTATCACTTATCGCGTGATAAGGCCATCCACGCTACGGGGCCTGAAGTGGTCCCATTGTCACCAAATCAGGATCTGATGATGAAATCCCAGCGAAATTGAGGGCAACCCCCAAATTTTATAGGCTACTTTAGTTGCCAGCAAACATCATGGACCTGTGCGCGTCCATGATGTTTGCTGGCAACTGTACACATAAATTGATATATTTAAATAAGTAAAAACCTACTCGTTCAGGAAAACCACATGTAAATCGGTTTAGTAGTCTAAAAATATTTATCATAACGGGTTTTCATCATCATCATCATCATATCAGCCGAAAGACGTCCACTGCTGGACATAGGCCTCCCCCATTTAGGGGGTATATGCCATAATCGCCACGTTTGGCATGTGGGTTGGCGATCGCAGTATTTCCACCGCACTCCAAGGATGCTGCTGCCCATCCGCCGGTGGTCTTGGCGAAACGTTATTCATAGAGGTCATAACGGGTTTTGGCGAAAGGTTTTCATAGAGGTCATAACGGGTTTTGGCGAAAGGTTATTCATAGAGGTCATAACGGGTTTTGGCGAAAGGTTATTCATAGAGCTCATAACGGGTTTTGGCGAAAGGTTATTCATAGAGGTCATAACGGGTTTTGGCGAGTAGGCTATTGCAGGCGTAACAATTCAACAATAAATACAAAAATTACACTTACTACGCGGTTGATGCCGCGGGCAAAAGCTAGTTGAGTTATATAATGTATTGCGATATTGTGTTATATGATGTACTGGGATATTGAGTTATATGATGTACTGCCGCCATACTTATACTATGAACTATGATGTTGCGCTTTGATGCCTGAAGCGAATCTAACCATATCAAATGCATGAAACAATATATTTGTTGCATCACAACACGACACATCAAGTTAGTGAATCCGGCTTCATTTTCAATTTTCCCATTCCAGGCACTGAGCGACAATGTCGAAGTCCCAGTCAAAAACGTCCCTGGCTCGGGCCGAAGGGATCATCACGCCGCGCCAGCCTCGCACCCGCCGGACCCGCAGCACAGCCTCCCCAGCGCGCTCCAGCGTGTCCAGCAGACTGTCGTCTGTGGTCGAAAACTTTGTGCAGGATGACTTTGTGCTGTCACCAATGAGGAGGAGGTCCATGCTGTCAGATGACACGGAGATAAAGGCGCCGAGACGTAAGTATTCGAGTTTAGTAGAATACACTGAAGAGCAAAGAAATGGGTACAATTGAGATGACGCTCAGGATCTACATTAATTGGTTACAGGCATCATCGGTTGTTTCAGCTGCCTGCCTGATAAATAGATAAATAATTTCGCATAGAACTCCCGTTTTGATTGCTTTTGAGTATTCTTAACGCATTCAGTACGCATTCTTAACGGTTTCGAAGGGCTACGCTTGTAGGCAATATCATGCGAAAACCCGTTTGTAGGGGAAACCGTCTACAACCAAAACAGCTACCTATCTAGCCGGTTCCTACCAGTGAAAGTGTTAAAGTAGAGGCATTGCTAGTGAGACCCCACTACTGGTTTTGTATGAATGCTTCTTGAGTGGTATTGGCAAACGTGGCCGACTGGATTGATAGTTATATTTATTTATAGTAATTTTACAAAAGGGATCAGTCTGAAAATCAGCGCTGGATGGTTCCTGTCCAGCTAATGCTGAGACTGCTACCCATTGTTTAGTTTAATATTTTCTTTGTTTAGCTTAATATTTTCTTGTCAATAAACATTTTTTTTTACACTAGGATTTTTTCATCCTACGGTAGCCTAGTTGTTCAGGCATGCATGACAATTTGTCGTGGATTCGAATCCCGGCTCCTACCAATGAGTTTTTCGGAACTTATGTACGGAATATTTCCCAATAAGGTCTAGTTTTCCCCCTGGGTCGGAAGGTCAGATTTCAGTTGCTTTTTTAAAACTAGTTCCTGTGCCAAATCTTGGGATTAGGTGTCAAAGACCCCGGGCTCCTTTAGAGCACAGCCGGGAATAACACTAGATGACTTAGTTTACAAGCTTTCTATTATTATTATTATGTATGCCTGTGCCATATCACGGGACCATGGGGTCCCGGACTTTTGGAAGGCATGCGTGGGGCCGAAGCCAACAATCTAAAGAGAGGGATGCACATGGGGGATGCCTTCTCCGAGCGCACAACATGATACAAGCGGTGATGGTCCTCGCCAGGTGCAAACACAATTGCAGTGCAGCACTGTGACAGCAATGGAAATTAAGGTCATGGGCTATTGAGTTGAGTGTTAGATGGACTGGATAATGGGTTATGGGAGGATATTAGCCATCGACACTGTCGTCTTGCCTTCTGGCATAGGCCTCCTCTAAAGATTTCCATTCTTTTCGATCTACAGCTTTTCTTCTCCATATGTTTCCTCCTATATATCTAAGGTCATCCTCCCATCAGATACGGACCTGTCTACCTCTTTTCCTTTTTAGGGTTCCGTACTCAAAGAGTATAACGGGACCCTATTACTAAGACTCCGCTGTCCGTCCGTCCGTCCGTCTGTCTGTCACCAGGCTGTATCTCACTGATACCGTGATAGTTCCTGTTGAAATTTTCAACGATGATCTGTTTCTGTTGCCGCTGTAACAACAATTACTAAAAACAGAATAAAATAAATATTTTTATTGATAATGGTACGGAACCCTTCGTGCGCGAGTCCGACTCGCACTTGGCCGGTTTTTCCTTCTCTTGGGTACCATTCTGATATTTACTTTGTCCATTTATCTTTTTAGGGTTCCGTAGCCAAATGGCAAAAAACGGAACCCTTATAGATTCGTCATGTCCGTCTGTCTGTCTGTCCGTCCGTATGTCACAGCCATTTTTTTCCGAAACCATAAGAGCTATACTGTTGAAACTTGGTATGTAGATGTATTTTGTGAACCGCATTAAGATTTTTACACAAAAATCGAAAAAAAAACATAAAGTTTTAGGGGGGTCCCCATACACAAAACTGAAACTCAAAATTTTTTTTTTCATCAAACCCATACGTGGGGATCATTGGATAGGTAAAAAAAAAAAAAAAAAAAAAAAACTTCTGCCCGATGACATAAAGACTGAGAGCTGCTACGAAACATTCAAACGCAAACTTAGAAACCATTTATTGAAGAAGCCATTCTACTCCGTAAAAGAATTCATACAATTAAGATGTAGACTATAATTATAAATATTTGTTTGTTAGTATTAGGTATCTATTTAGGACTGTCATATTTTTTATTATTTCCTAGTGCTTTATTTCTCATAATTGATTTTGACATTGTTTTATATTTTTATTATGTTATTTGATAGGTACTCTCTGTACCCTATTTTTATTTTTATTTAATCTTGTAAATTATTGACATCGTTTTATTTCTCTTGACATTGTATATTTGTATTGTATAGGTACACAGGAATAACCTGACTTGACATTTAATTTGATTTTCATTTCATTTTAATTGTAGGTATATACATAATAATATATCGTATATACCTAACACATAATTATATTCGTTTTCAATGTTTTATTATTGCATATCTCGACGATCGCTGTACGATAAGTAATAAAATGTAAAAATAAACTAAACTAACTAATTCAATTCAATTCAATCGTTTATTGCGTTTCATGTTAGTATAATAAGATCTTAAAGTTAGGTACAGTTTTAACATGAGCTCTGGTTGAGCATAGCAATTTCTTAAGACTACAAATTTATAATGTCAAAATACGGAAAAGCTTCAAACAATAGTTATAATAAAGTTTCGAATAATAAGTAGGTATATTAAAAAAAGTAAGTAAATTGTATTTATATTATAGTTTTGTTTACATTAAAATAATAAGATGACATTTTTATTGCAGTAGAATTCGTCATTACTTATATAAAATTTCGTAAGTTACATTATAATTTAATTTAATTTGGTCTCGGCCTCATTCAGGAATTCTTGTATGGAATAATAGGATTTCTTACTCAAATAAGTTTTAAGTTCAATTTTCAATATATGTGTGTTAGTTATATCTTGAAACTTTTTTGGGATTTTATTAAATATTTTTATTGCCATGGCAAAGGGGCCAGAGCTTATCATTTTCATTTTAGTGTCGGGTAGGGCCAATTTGTTTCGTTAGTAAAATGCACGTGAGTATTGTGGAAATAATGACATGTTGTTTTTCACAAATATAGTGGCTTGTAAAATGTACATGGAGGGTAGAGTTAGAATTTTTTGTTCAATAAAATGATGTTTGCAGCTTGTCATCTTGTCCACGTTAACTAGTATTCTTAGGCAACGTTTCTGGAGTCTAAACAGTTGTATTGCATCTGGACTGTTTCCCCACAGTAATATTCCGTATTGTAGCCAAGAGTGTGCGTAAGCATAGTAGGCACAAGTCGCAGTTTTTATGTCGGTGCATTTTTTTAACTCATAGAGAGCGTAACTGAATCGGCTTAACTTAAGGGATGTTTGATGTACGTGTTCTTTCCAATTTATAGAAGAGTCTATGTGAATACCCAAGAGTGGAGCGGTATTTACACATTCTAAATTAGTTTTATCGAAACTGTAATTTATGTTCAAGCTGCGTTTTTGGTAAGGTTTAAATTCGATAAGTTTAGTTTTGGAAAAGTTAATTTTAAGGTTGTGGTCTTGAAGCCAGGTTACGATGCTGGATATAGTTTTGTCTAATTGATTTTTTAGAGTATGGTTATTGTCACACGGAAATACTAGGGATATGTCGTCTGCGAAAAAAGTGCAGGAGCAATTTATCGTTTTGGGCAAGTCATTAATATATATTAGGAATAGGATGCACCCGGGAACACTGCCTTGAGGGATTGACTGTGACCCTGCTCATTTGTGATTGAATTTGATGAATGTTACCAGTTATGTGATTGTGGTATTCAATTTATACATAATGCGTACGATTTGAAAGATGTATAAGTGCCCTTGTGGCCTATTTGTAGAATAAATGTTTGATTTTGAGTGGAATCTTGCAACTCAATCTTGAACCAGATGTCTTCAACCGATTGAGCTGAAATTTTGGGTAAACGTATAGTATGGATGACAATTCAATATTATGGTACCATTGAGCTGATGGCCATGGCAATTCAGTACTTAACCGACGTAACTCCATTGAGTTTAAGGGCTCGTTAGAATCGTCTCAATGAGTTGATGACGGTATACAGAAAAGTACAGTCGGCAATAAAACCTTATACCTAAAATTTAATTTTAATGTGATACAGGTGCAAGCTGGTGGAAAAAGGTCGAGGGGAGCGCCAGAGACGTCCTTGAAGCCCTGGACACAAACAAAATGACAGATGAATTCCTGGTTGAGGAATATGAGTTTGAAGTAGAAAAGTAAGTGGTAAATATTTAGATCGGTGTAACATTTTCAAACTGTGGTAATTTTTTAGGGTTCCGTACCAAAAAGGTAAAAAAGGAACCCTTACCTGATCATCTTAGGACTCTGTCCGTCTGTCACAACGTTAGTTATCTCAGGAACTACTGAAGCTATCAATTTGAAATTTGGAACAACTGTTAAGAAGGTTAAGACACGTGTATGGAATATGAAAAAATTAAATATACATTTTTATTTTTTGTGTAAATGACAAATATGAGGGGGGAGAAAAATTCAAAGTCTAGTAAATAGATCAAGTGGGGTATCATATAAAGGGCACTTTCTAAGACCGTTTTTATTTATTTTCTACAGTGCTTGGTTAAATTTTGATTTATTAAGGAAAATGTAGAAAAAAAATACAATTCCTATCAGATTATTTTTAAAGTCCCTTCTTTCAAATAAAAAATAAATAATTGAAATCGGTGCGCGTGATAAAAAGCTATCGCTGATAAACAAACATACTAGGTTGTAAGTTGTTAGTACCAAAATGCAGATGGCGCTTTGCAACGGTAACTTCTACTAAGAGCCGCTGTTTAGGATTGTTCAAGAATGAATGGGGTCCTGACTCCTGACATGACGGGTATGGTGTATGAAAGTTTGTACGGAACCCTCGGTGCGCGAGTCAGACTCGTACAGTCGCCATCACATACATAGGTACAGTATAGGTGTTCAAAAATATCGCCACTTGCACCCTAATGCCGTGAAAATAGAGGTGTGTTCCGATGTTTGTGACGTGCTTGTTTGCTCCGATGTATGTGATGGCGACTGTACTTGACCGGTTTTTTTTATTTATTTACTAGGCACACAAAACAGATACCATTCATAACATAGACTACAAAATCAATCAGGGAGGTTAGGAATGCCACCCAAAACATGTATGCGGGCATTTTCAATAATTCGTGCACCCAATTAGCATAATTTGTTAAACAAAAATTAACTCAGTGTTAGTTTTGTAACGACAATTAAGTATTTAGTTTGTATAAAAATTTACTTTTTCTTTTCAATATATAAATCATATGCATATAACTTTCGTTACAAAACTGACACTGACTTTATTTTTATTTAACAACTCACGCTATTAATTGGGTACACGAATTTATAAAAATGCCCATGCACAGCATGATTACAAATATCAACGAGCGATAACTATCCTAAAACTACACTAAAATACTAAATAACAATATGCTTAAGCATGCAAACTAGATCATAAGTATTTATTATTATTATTCTGGTAGTGGCTTTCGGGCTGTCAAAGCCCTTATATCACTGCGACCATCGCTGATCTATTGTGATCGCCACTACAATTCTTGGTCAAGTCCTGCAAACTCAAGGAATTGCAGGATTTTGTTGAACTCAAGAAATTTGATCTCCTCCGAGCACAAAAAGGAGTTACGACTGCGCATGAGGCAAGGGCAATCGGTTAGGATGTGTGTAGGCGTCTCCTATGTATCATAAGTATGGTTACATTTTTACATTTAATCCAGCAACTTTATATGTACATCCAGAGCATGCAAACCGGTAGTTAAGATTTGTTGCAGACCTGTTTAAGTTTGTGACCCCAAGCGCCGAACGCAACTTTACCAAAAATCTAAAATACCGCGAAAGTTTTTATTATAACCCTAAAGGATTCGTTTTTGATTGTACCTTCTCATGGCGTTTTTAAAGTAGACTAGATTTGCTACAATATTAGACTAGAATTGTCTATATAGACCCAATCGTTTCCGGGATAAAACCTTTCAAACTTTATAATTTTTCGAACTTTGCAACACTACCAAACTCCGTCGGGGGTACTTGGAACTTCATCCCGCTAGAGTTGTTCGAGCGACGTCTAAAATATTGCAAAAAATTGCTAAGTACAGTCGCCATCACATACATAGGTACACTATAGGTGTTATTATATCGGCACATGCACCCTAATGCCATGAAAATAGAGGTTTGTTCCGTTGTTTGTGACGTGCTTGTTTGCTCCGATGTATGTGATGGCGACTGTACGTAAAAATTATGAATTTTGAAAAGCTTTATCTCGGAAACTATTGGGTCTACAGAGACAATTCTAGTCTCATATTGTAGCAAATTTAGTCTACTTTAAAAACGTCCTTAAAAGGTTCTATACAAAACGAGTCCTTTAGGGAATTCGTGGTATCAGGCGAAAAGGTTACTGGATTAATTTACATATGAGCAGAAACATGACTTAAAAAGAAATGAAAACCAAATAAAAGTAAACAAAAATTAAGACACGGATTGCACCAATTTTTCAGCCAGATTAAGTTTAAAGGTATCAGACCCTTATTCCTAAACAATTTGAGCGCCGAAAACGGCAAATGAAATTACCTACCACAAGAATATTATCGATGTAACTTTGTTTTGAACACCTCTTTGTATACTAATATTATTGCTCCACTGCTTATCTAACTCTTTAACTTAATTTGAATAGAATGTAAATACATCATCATCATATATGTATGTGTCTGGCTCTTGTCGAAGGAGTAATCGTCATTCTGTTCGCTATAAATATAATAACAACAGCTTTAAAATTGTAAAGTATTTGTAAAAGTTTGACTTGTAAAATATCCCTTGACGCCTATTCGAAAGACTAGGCCAAAGCCCTCCTACACCTATACCTATAACCAGGCTGGACTGCTTCATTGCGCACCGTGTGACCGCATTTTTAAAGCAAAATTTGGTTTTGCGAGCCACTTAAGAGCGTTCCACAATCCAGATATATAAGTAATTGACGGAGTCGCTGTCGCCGGACACGGCGTGGAGGACTATATATACTTGCAGAATATTTATTTGTATTTTTTTACAAGCTTTATATTAACTTGACCTGTTCGTATGTAAGTATATAAGTATGTAAGTTGTCCGTCAAAATTTGCAATCCATTTTTCAGTCACTTGTCGTTATTCGATTGAGCTGAAATTTTGGGTACATACTAGTACATTTCAGTTTGGATGACAATTCAATATTATGGTACCATCGAGCTGATCTGATGATGGAGACAGAAGGTGGCCATGGGAATTCAGTACCTAACCGACGTAACCCCGATGAGTTTTGGGCTCGTTAGAATCGTCTCAATGAGTAGTTGATGATGGTATACAGAAAAGTACAGTCGGTAATAAAAGCTTGTAACCAAAATGACATTTTTGACACCAACTTATTTGAAAAAATAAGCAGTAAGAAGAGAGCTGCTACCGCGAAATGAAAACCGCGAAACGAAAACTGAAGTTCGTTCGTGTCTCTCTGTCGCTCGAATAGGTAAGTGCGCCAGAGAGCAACACGTACACGGAGGAACTTCGTTTTCGTTTCGCAGTAGCCACTCAGAGGGTCTAGTATAAGTTTTATCGATACAATACGTTTTCGAACGCGTTTGCGTTTATCTTCAGCGCCTCTGGTGGTAACTATTAGGAACTACGCGTTGTCATACAAATTGAAACTAAACGCAAACGCGTTCGAAAACGTATATGTATCGATAAAACTTATACTAGAGCTACAGAAGCGTAAAATTTCTTTTCGATTTGTTGGCGAAGGGATTAAAAAACTAGTTAAAAAACGACAGCGAAGTATTGCTACTAACGATTCTCAATGTTACTTGGGACCTTGGTGGCGTATCAGAAGTTGTAACAACTTCACGGTAGATGTCGCTACCAGCCTCCCTAAGGTTAATTAGAAGAGTGAAGGGGTTGAAAGATTCGTTGCCACTAGCGGGACCCACGGTAGCTCAGTTGGATAAGAGCAATGGACGGATTCCAGAGGTCGCGGGTTCAAATCCCGCTCGTGGCGCATAATTTTTCAATTTTCCTCATTGATTGAAACTTAGAATTTCGTTAGCGGACGTTTCTGCTTAGTATAAATTGACAGTAAAGTACGCTAATAACTTTCTTTCATTCTTTCAGAGGTAAACAGAATCAATCCGCACCCGAAAGCAGCGATAGTGTATCACTCGCCAGCATAGTCGTTCCACATAGGAGGCTCTTCAACCAGGAAAAACAGCCTCAAAGCAAATTCGCTGACATTATGGGCTCCCGTAAATCCATAGGCAGGACCAACGTCGAAGATTCGTCCATAGAAGAGGCCCCAAAAAACCTTTTTAACAAAGGACCTAGGAGTAAGCCCGTCTTCCCAGCTGCTCTACTTAATTCCACAAACAAAACTATAAATAAAACAGTAGAACCCGAACCAAATAAACAGGCGCGTCCTAATCTCTTCGGACAAGCGGGCACTAAGCGTAAAAATATGTTCGCAGACTTAGTCTTATCAGATAGTGAGGAGGATTCGGAAATCCAACATAAACTATTCGGGTTCACAAAGAACAATAATAAGAGAATCAGCTTGGGTACTCGCAATAGACGTATGCCCTCATTAACACCAAGCATGACCACTGAACCTGATATTGATGATTGGTATCTCTTACCATCGTCAACTATGATTGGGACACAAGAAGTTTCTAAAATGAGCATTGATGATGTGGCTGTGCCTGTACAGGACAAAAATCAAGATGATACACTTACAGAAGCAAATGAATCTTTAAATTGTGAGGCCAAAAAGCAATCAACACACAAAAATAGTTTAATGCAACATTATGAAAACGATAAAACACTTACAAATGAAAATATAGAAGATGATAGTGAGAATCAAGACATTAAAATGAATGAATCTGAGAAAAATAACAAAACACATGAACGACGCAAAAGTAAATTGAATGTAAGCGTCAAAGATAAAACTTTACTAAATAAATCAACCACGCAAGGTAATGCTGAGAATGAAGAAATCATAGAAGAGGCGATTGTAGAGAAACAACGAACCCAACCAAGCGCTGAGCAACATGAAGTTCAAAACGTTTCTAAGGTGACAAGTAACGTAAACCAAAATGAAGTAGATGACGATTTACCTGAAAATGTTATCTTTAGCGGGAAACAATTGGAACGAACTAGAAATTATGAGGTGCAGAAATGTCAAAACGGGACTAAAGACGCAAGCAACATAAACCAAGATGAAGTTATGGATGATGTATGCGAAAAAGATAAAAGTGGTACAGAAATAGAACCAAGTATTGGAAAACAGGACAGTCGAGCCCATTCCCCCGGAGAGGCAAGCAACACAAACCAAGATGAAGATATGGATAATGAAAAAGAGGAAGAAATAGAGCCCAGTGCCGAAGAACAAGAAACTCACGATCATTCTGAAGAAGGAAGCCAAACCAATCAAGATGAAGTTATAAACGACATATCAGAAAACGACAAAAGTGAGGAAGAAAGTGAGCCAAGTGACCATGATGACTCGAAGGAAGAAAGCCACGAAAATGAAGATGAAGAAAACGATGACGTATCTGAAAAGGAAAAAGGTGAAGAAATCGAACCGCGCGTCAATGATCAAGAAAACCATAACGATTTGAAAGAAGAAAAATATGAAAATGAAGAAGAAGATGTGGAAGAAATGGTATGGGATGATAATGATGATGAAAAAGCAAGTGATACATCGGAAGCAACAATGAACGCTGAAGGTAAAAAAAAAGACGAAGTCGCACCAGGTGAAAAGGATAATAAGACCGTCGAGAACGATATAACCCTTGAACGAAAAAACATTAACAAAAGCAGGAATTTAACAAATAAAAGCCAGAAAGTCGTGGAATCATTAGTAGATGATGATCAAATAGAGGAAGACGTAGTAGAAGAAACACCAAACAACTCTACTCATGACACAACAGGTCGTAACAGGAAAAAAGAGACTATAGTAAAATCACCAGATGCAATGTTACTAAACAACGCGACTGATAACGAATCTTTCAGACCAATTGGCCGCAGCACCACATTCAGAAAATCAAAGAGCTTATATGATACTATGAATAGACTTAATGTAGCGCCAGTCCAGGAAAGTACCTTAGGCAGTGAAGGTTCGAGGAGTTCAAGCACAGAAGGTTCCGAATGGGATTCTCATCGCACTACAAGAAAGACTATACGACAGACACTAGGCAAAGAGTATACACGCAAATCCTTGCGCGCTTTGGTTATGGAGCAATCTGCTAGACGTCAATCTGAACTGTACAGTAAAAATACATCTAACATAAACAAGACTAAGAATAAATCCGTTTTAGAAAGAAACAATAAGAATGCATCAAAATTGAACAAAACTAAAAACAAAACAGTTTTAGATGAGGCAAACAAGACTGCAACAGTTGACAAAACCAATAACAAAACAGTTTCCGAAGATGCTAATAATAAGAATGCATCGACAATGAACAAGACTAAAAACAAAACTGTATTAGAAGACATAAACGATCAGCACATCCGATTCCTTCGTACATCTAACCGTGACATATCAAGCTGCATGCAACTTCAATCTCCCATTCCGAAATCCCCTGTTCATGGTACCTCCAGTCATCACGTGCTTGACCCATTAATACCAGAACACCAAGTATCTTACAACAAATCTCTTCATGACATAAAAGACCCAGAAATATCCGAGCAAATATCTAATCGCGAAGACTGCATAAACATACCAGTCATGGAAAATAATGACTCTGGTCCAGAAATATCTATGAACGTGTCTTACGGGCAAGGTATGTCCGCAGATACTGCTCATGAGGCATCATTAGAAGACACCAAAGCTGCACATGAAGAAATTAAAGAAAACTCTTCCCTTAAGGGCATGGAAGACAAGGAAATTCCACGTCGCAACGCTTCGGTCCGCGCAAAATCTATACACAGTTCTGATCAAGAAGTGTTAGACTACGAACCTTCTGAGTTTGAGAAGTCGGAACAAGATATATCAGATAATGAAACAGATCTGGAAAATGTAGAACTAGATGATTCCGTGCAAGATGAAGAAAAAGAGAATTCAGAGCCAGAAGAATCAGAAAACGAAGAGGCTGTAGAATCTGAACTAGAGAATGAAGTTTCGCAGCAAGAAATGGAAGTTGAATCTGAGCATGGATCTCAACAAGATATTGATGTAGAGTCTGACCATGAAGAAACCCAGCAAGAGATCGAATCTGAATCTGATCAGGAAGAATCTCAACATATAGAATCTGAGCAAGAGAATGAAGAATCCGAACAGCAAATAGAAGCTGAATCTGAACATGAATCTCAACAAGAGATCGAACTTGAATCTGAACAAGAATCAGATAACGAAGAACGTGATAACTCTCAACCTGGATCAGACCAAGAGATTGAAGAACTTCCTGAGCATGAAGAATCCCAGCAAGAGGTAGAATCTGAACAGGACGAGTCTCAACAAGAGATCGAACCTGAATCTGACCAGGAAGAATATCAACAAGATGTAGAATCTGAACAAGAAGAATCCCAACAAGAGATCGAACTTGAATCTGAACAAGAATCCGATAACGAAGAACGTGATAACTCTCAGCCCGAATCAGACCAAGAGATGAAAGAACTTTCTAGAGAGCCCGAAAAAGATTCCGAAGAAGAAAACGAAGATTTAGATTCTCAATGCCACGCTACCAACAGCGGAGTCTCACGCGTGATATTCGACACCCAAAATATGTCAGAGGAAGAAATCGAGTTTGAAGAAGTATCCAGACAGACTGAGAACTATATTTCTGAACAGTCTGAAAGGGAGTTAAGTAGGAATACGTTGCCGCAAGTTTCGCAGCCTATCGTGCATAACCGTTCTGTGGCCATGAAGAGAGCTTTATTGCGGATACAAATACAGAAGGCTGTACAGAAGCAACAGGAACAGAAGGAGAAAATAGTAAGTGTATTTTTTATATCTTTTTTACAAGCTTTATATTAACTTACACTGTTAGTATGTATGTAAGTAAGTTGTTCGTCAAAATTTGCAATCCATTTTTCAGTCACTTCCCGTTATCCGATTGAGCTGAAATTTTGCATGCATATGCATATCGCATGACAATGCAATATTATGATGCTGGAGCTGGAAGGTGGCCATAGGAACTCCGCAATAAAACGACACAACCTCATCGAGTTTGGGATCGTTAGAATCGTCTCAATGAGTAGTTGATGATAATGATGATGGTATGCAGAAAAGTACAAGCGGCAATAAAAGCTTTTACCATAAATGAAATTTTTGAATGTAACTTATTTTATACTGCACCGGTGGCAAACAAGCACATGGTCTGCCTGATGTGATGCAGACACCGTAGCCTGTTTCCAGAAGAATCGCAAGTGCGTTGACGACCCTTTATTGATTTGTGGATTCCTTGTGTTGATAGCTATATTTTGATGTCAAAATGTTGCGCTCGTTATGAACTATTGCGTGACATTACAATCTTATTTTGAAAAAAAAAATTGAGTAGTCGCCCGCGGCTATGAAGTCAATCCTGAGACATGCCTCTAGGGTTGAATATGTATTTTTTTCCTATGGTTGACATTGTCATTATTCAGAAACTTCATAGTTGCGCAATGTGTCAGGATTGACTTTATAGCTGCGGGGGACTGTAGACATGTTCTTTCCGTGGACCCTTCATATTATTTGTTAGTCGTCAATGAAGATGGTAGTGTATGTTTTTATAGTTCTTATTTAATTTATGAATTAAATTGATGAGGATGATTATGAGTATAAAGGGTATAGCCGTGTTTGTATGGCGAAACTGCCTTTGACGAGAAAATGGTTTTCCTTTTGCTCGGATAATTATCTTTATATACGTTGTAATTTCACCAAATATCAGCAAAATCGTCGTGTTTTTTGTGATAATTAAAAAAAAAGGAAAATCGTTTTTATTTATTATTTACTAAACTAGCGGCCCGATTTTTTTACAATTTGTATATATTATGGAGATAATATGGCACTTTTTATATAAAAAAAATGACGTAGAACTTTTATATTTAAGTTAAAAAAAAAAGATTTTTAATATTTCAAAAAAAAAAAATTTGTACTTGCAAGGTGGCGACACCTTCCAATATTGGATATTTTATAACCCATTTAATACTCTACCACATACATTTTTTCCAAAAAATATTACTCGGATCAACAGGTTAAAAAAAGTGAATTTGTAACCTCTCATACATAGGTTTCCCTTTACTAGGTAGGGTAGACACAACACTCTTTACGTCATACCTGGCCATAAAGTAGGAATACGGGCGGTAATAAAGCAAGCCTCAGAGCGCATATTTATCGCCCTTGCCTTCGGCTCGGGCGTCAAATACCTGCGATCTGAGACATTCTTTGTTTAACCGCCCTAGGTAAGTAATGTACTATTATGTACTAAGTCATTGGAAATATAATATTAAAGTCCTATAAATCTTTGCTGTTAAGACAAATACAAATCGTTGATTTGTTAGACTCTGACATAATATATATATATATATACATATATTTAAAAAATATATATATAATGGAAATAGATTTTGGGTCAGTGAGGGCAGCTACCAGATCCCGTGTTGCTAGGCGAATAATGGTCTTAGGAGACCTTCCTTCGATTTCATATTAATGAAGATTGGCGTGTACAGATTTTGGAAAAAACATACAGTATGCGAGAAAATGGTCATTTTTGACTAACTTTTTTTTGATGCCGATCGAACTTTCAGTAATGTACAAAAAAGCCAGAAATTAAAGAAGTTTTTTTCCATAGTAAATGTATGAAAACAGATTTCTTTAATTTATGGCTTTTTTGTACATTACCGAAAGTTGACCCCAAGGAAACTATTGATACTGGATAGTAATGGAATCGATTGACAAAAAAATACATGTTAAATAAACTTTTTTCATTTTATACAAATTGTATGGGGAAAGTTTTTCTCGACTTATGGCTTTTCTAGCAGGAAATTTCTTTTTGGTCAGATACAAGCTTTTGATCCTGGACTGGAACGGGATCGATTAGCATCAAAAAAAAGTTTGTCAAAAATGACCATTTTCTCGCATCCTGTATGTTTTTTCCAAAATCTGTACACGCCAATCTTCATTAATATGAAATCGAAGGAAGGTCTCCTAAGACCATTATTCGCCTAGCAACACGGGATCTGGTAGCTGCCCTCACTGACCCAAAATCGATTTCCATTATATATTTTTTTTTTTATATATATATATATATATTATATACATATTATGTCAGAGTCTAACGAATAAACGATTTGTATTTGTCTTAACAGCAAAGATTTATAGGACTTTAATATTGTATTTCCAATGACTTAGTACATAAAGAGTGTTGTGTCTACCCTACATAGTAAAGGGAAACCTATGTATGAGAGGTTACAAATTCGCTTTTTTTAACCTGTTGATCCGAGTGATATTTTTTGGAAAAAATATATGTGGTAGAGTATTAAATGGTTTATAAAATATCCAATATTGGAAGATGTCGCCACCTTGCAAGTAAAAAAAAAATTTTTTTAAATATTAAAAATCTATTTTTTTAAAACTTCAATATAAAAGTTCAACGTAATTTTTTTTTTATAAAAAGTGCTCCATTATCTACATAATATATACAAATTTCAAAAAAATCGGGCCGCTAGTTTAGTAGATAATAAATAAAAACGATTTTCCTTTTTTTTTATTATCTCTAAAATCACGACGATTTTGGGGCTGATATTTGGTGAAATTACAACGTATATAAAGATAATTATCCGTGCAAAAGGAAAACCATTTTCTCGTCAAAGGCAGTTTCGCCATACAAACACGGCTATACCCTTTAATTTTAATGCTTACAACGACTCCATAGCTCACTTTAGTCTTACTGTGCTAAAAATACTCCGATGCCTGATGATGAGTACATTCAGCATAGAGATAAGGCCCTATAACTCTTGGTGGTTCACCAAGAGTGTATACATGTTTATGATGTTGACTGTACAACGCAGGCTTCGTCAATAAATAACCAAACACCTTTTAGATTTTTCTTAGTTTGCTTACGCAAATTCTATGTGGTTTTTATATTCTTCATTGGTAGGATTAAATGTGCAAAAGGGGTATGCAGGGCTTATGCCGTTAACTCAACAGCGATATCTTAGGAGTTCTGACGACCCAACTCACCAGTAGCTCTGATATCTTACGAGTTCTGACGACCCAACTCACCAGTAGCTCTGATATCTTACGAGTTCTGACGACCCAACTCACCAGTAGCTCTAGTATAAGTTTTATCGATACAATACGTTTTCGAACGCGATTACGTTTAGTTTCAATTTGTGTGCCAACGCGAACAGCGCCTCTGGTGGTAACTATTAGGAACTACGCGTAAATTCCGTTTGGGCTATATTCATTATGAACAAGAAAAAAAATGGTCATGAAAAATTATAGACGCAATAAAATTTTAACCATATTCACTTTTGGTCCAATTTCAAAATGGTCATTTCGTGTTGACGAATTTCCAATTGGGCCGAATGAGAGTAAATCAGAATACTTTGTAGTCTTATTATAGCAGAGATGGAGATACCCAGTTGAGATAGTCCAAACATGACATGATATTCCACTTAGGTTCTTTCCCTTTTCAGAGAAAGTATGTGGACGAAGTATTGCTAAAACCCCGCTCTCCGGGGTGCAGTTCTCCCGTCTACTCCATGCCACGCAAGATCAAGGAGCCTAAGCAGCCTCAGAAGAAACCTAAACGGACAGACTTTCCTATGGAAATGTTGCCTAAGGCTTTTGTAGAAGACTTGATGTATAAGCCGCCTAAGAGATTCATGCCGGCGCCTTGGACTACTAAGCGGCTGTATAAGTTTATTGAAACGAAGCTGGAACCTAGGTAAGTATTCTAACTCTTCTAAACTAGTGGCTCTGTGAGGTGTGCAACTCGCAAGACAGTTCTTTTTTTTTTCGATTAAGTGGCTCGACAAAAAAATCTATATAATAGGGATGGGGACACCAAATAAAATTTAAGCTTTATGCTACGTTGACACTACGCCGAAGTGAGCAGGGAAGTGGGCTGGGACGTGGGTAGCGCGAGTATGTAAACACTCACTCGCGCTACCCACTTCTCATGCCGCTGCCACTGCCCTACGCTCCCTTTTTTGGCGGTTTTTGTGGCGGAAGTCAAAGGACCGGCAGCGGCAGCGCGAGTGAGTGTTTACATACTGTCGTCACACTCACTCCGTCGTCAACCGTCGCCGCGTTATCGACGTTTGTGTAGCCGTGCTAGTTAGTGTACAAATGTGATCATGTTGTTATCAGTGTTCTGTTGCGTTTGTGTAGCCGTGCTAGTTAGTGTACAAATGTGATCATGTTGTTATCAGTGTTCTGTTGCGTTTGTGTAGCCGTGCTAGTTAGTGTACAAATGTGATCATGTTGTTATCAGTGTTCTGTTGCGTTTGTGTAGCCGTACTAGTTAGTGTACAAATGTGATCATGTTGTTATCAGTGTTCTGTTGCGTTTGTGTAGCCGTACTAGTTAGTGTACAAATGTGATCATGTTGTTATCAGTGTTCTGTTGCGTTTGTGTAGCCGTACTAGTTAGTGTACAAATGTGATCATGTTGTTATCAGTGTTCTGTTGCGTTTGTGTAGCCGTACTAGTTAGTGTACAAATGTGATCATGTTGTTATCAGTGTTCTGTTGCGTTTGTGTAGCCGTGCTAGTTAGTGTACAAATGTGATCATGTTGTTATCAGTGTTCTGTTGCGTTTGTGTAGCCGTGCTAGTTAGTGTACAAATGTGCTCATGTTGTTATCAGTGTTCTGTTGAGTTTGTGTAGCCGTGCTAGTTAGTGTACAAATGTGATCATGTTGTTATCAGTGTTCTGTTGAGTTTGTGTAGCCGTGCTAGTTAGTGTACAAATGTGATCATGTTGTTATCAGTGTTCTGTTGCGTTTGTGTAGCCGTGCTAGTTAGTGTACAAATGTGATCATGTTGTTATCAGTGTTCTGTTGCGTTTGTGTAGCCGTGCTAGTTAGTGTACAAATGTGATCATGTTGTTATCAGTGTTCTGTTGCGTTTGTGTAGCCGTGCTAGTTAGTGTACAAATGTGATCATGTTGTTATCAGTGTTCTGTTGCGTTTGTGTAGCCGTGCTAGTTAGTGTACAAATGTGATCATGTTGTTATCAGTGTTCTGTTGCGTTTGTGTAGCCGTGCTAGTTAGTGTACAAATGTGATCATGTTGTTATCAGTGTTCTGTTGCGTTTGTGTAGCCGTGCTAGTTAGTGTACAAATGTGATCATGTTGTTATCAGTGTTCTGTTGCGTTTGTGTAGCCGTGCTAGTTAGTGTACAAATGTGATCATGTTGTTATCAGTGTTCTGTTGCGTTTGTGTAGCCGTGCTAGTTAGTGTACAAATGTGATCATGTTGTTATCAGTGTTCTGTTGCGTTTGTGTAGCCGTGCTAGTTAGTGTACAAATGTGATCATGTTGTTATCAGTGTTCTGTTGCGTTTGTGTAGCCGTGCTAGTTAGTGTACAAATGTGATCATGTTGTTATCAGTGTTCTGTTGCGTTTGTGTAGCCGTGCTAGTTAGTGTACAAATGTGATCATGTTGTTATCAGTGTTCTGTTGCGTTTGTGTAGCCGTGCTAGTTAGTGTACAAATGTGATCATGTTGTTATCAGTGTTCTGTTGCGTTTGTGTAGCCGTGCTAGTTAGTGTACAAATGTGATCATGTTGTTATCGGTGTTCTGTTGCGATGGATTTTCAGCATCCACCATCTCCTGGTACGACGACGGCGTTTTCGCCGTCGAATACTTTTCATAACATTAAAATAGACAAACTCAGGAAGCAAAGCGCAGAAGATATGAGTAAGGCGTCCTCCATTCCACAATAATCTAAATTTAGCTGACAAAAGTAGTATGGAGTGGCATAGTGTAAACGTAGCATTAAGTTTTTGATAGTCAGGAACCAACTCCTCAGTCGGCCATCTTTTTATTATTATATTATTATATTTATTTATTTCAGACTATTAGTCCATAGGGTTAGGTAATACAATAACTTATATATCTATTGTTAGTACTACAATTAATGAGACACAACAAAACATTACACAACATTTACATTAAAACTTTCGCGGCTGTACGGCCACAGGTGCGTGTAGTTGCACGTACCTGTCTACCAGAGGCGAGTCCCACCGCTGAGCCAACGTACTTAGGATAATGTTAGTGCTGCCACGGCTGCGGGTGAGGAGTGACGCGCATCGCTTCCTCATGATGGCAAAAAAGCAGTCTGTTTGCGCCTCGGCAAACATAGCTGAGGCGCTACAATACCGCGGCAACCCAAACAGCATCCTAAAAGCATCATTATACTGGACGCGCAGGGCACCGTACGCCCGCTGCGTAAAGTTAGCCCACAGGCCGCACGTATAGAAAGTTTGACAAAAAGCTTTAAATAGTGTCAACTTTACTTCTGTACTAGAACGTGCAAACCTGCGGGATAACATATTACAGCGGACACACAGCGCCCGGCGCTCCCGCTCGATGTCCTCGACGTCCGACAGTGAGTCAGTGACCCAGTGGCCCAGGTACTTAAATTTGTCCACTCTTTTTAACGGAGTCCCACAAAGCATGACCGGCTGCATTTGATAACTTTTATTACCCGCTTTAAATTGCAAGAGCTCGCTTTTCGACGCATTGTACCTGAGCCCATGGGCCACAGCATACTCTTCACAGATTCCTATCATTTTTATTAAGCCCCCCATCGAGGGGCTCAGCAGCAGCATGTCATCAGCATAGCTTAAGTTATTGACACACACGTCTTCTATGTGACATCCGACACAGGCACTGCTGAGCTCCTCGATGAGGCCGTTCATATATACATTAAACAATGTGGGGGAGCTCAAACCACCCTGTCTGACCCCGCATTGCATCACATACTCGTCAGATACGGCGCCTGCCCACTTGACAGTGTTTTTTTGGTTATCATACCAATGCCTAAGCAGTGATATGACGTCACGGGGTACCGTTGTGTCCTCGTGTATTTTCGCCCACAACAAGTCGTACGCCACCATGTCAAACGCTTTTGACAAATCCAAAAAATCTTTAATTTTATGGCGGCCATTTTGAATTATAGGTATAATTAATTAATATCTCGAGTTCTAAATCAATTAGAATCACAAACTTGGTGTCTGAATATACAAACTAAGTAAAAAAAAATAACCGTTTTGTTTTTATGGTTCCGTACCCAAAGGGTAAAACGGGACCATATTACTAAGACTCAGCTGTCCATCCGTCTGTCACCAGGCTGTATCTCATGAACCGCGATAGTATTTCTGTTGTCGCTATAGCAACAAATTCTAAAATATAGAATAAAATAAATATTTAAGGGGCTCCCATACAGCAAACGTGACTTTTTTGCCGTTTTTATAGATAATGGTACGGAACCCTTCGTGTGCGAGTCCGACTCGCACTTGGCCAGTTTTTTAAGATAGTTAAGCTCAAAATAATGTATCTATAAAAACGAAATAAACGATTCTCCCTTGTTAGAACTAATTACTTTAGCCTTAAATGCTTTATTTGACCTAATGTTCATTCATTAGACCTAATTCATTTTTTTCTTAAATAGTAAACTATATAGGATTATTGCAAAACTATCCTAACCTAACCTAATGACTTCTATTTAACGATATTCAAAGCAAAAGTTCACTGTTTCGAAGAATAATGCGTAAGTGTAGTGAAACATTAGATCTAATGAAACATTAGGGCAAAAGTTAGTGGAGTGCATGCATGTCTCTATCTGCCAACACAGCGAATCCTCAAGTGAATAAAGGGTCAGCAACGCGCTTGTGATTCTTTTGGAGTCACAAGTGTCCATAGGCTACGGTACTAGCTTAACATCAGGCAGGACATAAGCTTGCATGCCACCGTCGTTGTATAAAAAAAAAAAAAGTGACAGGAACCCGAAATAAAGTTCAATATATTTTTTTTACTCCAGATACGACTACCGCGCACGCGTCCGCGCGGAAGAGCTCGTGCGAAGCATCTACAGCTTCTCTTTGCTGGTGCGGTGCCGCGACGTGGCCCCGCCGCAAGCCGTGGCCGACCTCAAGCGGGAGATGGCGCGACTCGACATCGTGGAGACACACTTCGACTTCTACGAGTTCATGTACGACTACTTGCCGAGGGAGGTTAGGATTAAGGTCAGTCTTTTACTATCTACAGCTTCTCTTTGCTGGTGCGGCGCCGCGACGTGGCCCCGCCGCAAGCCGTGGCCGACCTCAAGCGGGAGATGGCGCGACTCGACATCGTGGAGACACACTTCGACTTCTACGAGTTCATGTACGACTACTTGCCGAGGGAGGTTAGGATTAAGGTCAGTCTTTTACTATCTACAGCTTCTCTTTGCTGGTGCGGCGCCGCGACGTGGCCCCGCCGCAAGCCGTGGCCGACCTCAAGCGGGAGATGGCGCGACTCGACATCGTGGAGACACACTTCGACTTCTACGAGTTCATGTACGACTACTTGCCGAGGGAGGTTAGGATTAAGGTCAGTCTTTTACTATCTACAGCTTCTCTTTGCTGGTGCGGTGCCGCGACGTGGCCCCGCCGCAAGCCGTGGCCGACCTCAAGCGGGAGATGGCGCGACTCGACATCGTGGAGACACACTTCGACTTCTACGAGTTCATGTACGACTACTTGCCGAGGGAGGTTA
This sequence comes from Epinotia brunnichana, assembly GCA_963854355.1. NCBI lineage: Eukaryota > Metazoa > Arthropoda > Insecta > Lepidoptera > Tortricidae > Epinotia > Epinotia brunnichana. The sequence continues at coordinate 29,799,602 of OY977947.1, read as the reverse complement.
GGATTAAGGTCAGTCTTTTACTATCTACAGCTTCTCTTTGCTGGTGCGGTGCCGCGACGTGGCCCCGCCGCAAGCCGTGGCCGACCTCAAGCGGGAGATGGCGCGACTCGACATCGTGGAGACACACTTCGACTTCTACGAGTTCATGTACGACTACTTGCCGAGGGAGGTTAGGATTAAGGTCAGTCTTTTACTATCTACAGCTTCTCTTTGCTGGTGCGGTGCCGCGACGTGGCCCCGCCGCAAGCCGTGGCCGACCTCAAGCGGGAGATGGCGCGACTCGACATCGTGGAGACACACTTCGACTTCTACGAGTTCATGTACGACTACTTGCCGAGGGAGGTTAGGATTAAGGTCAGTCTTTTACTATCTACAGCTTCTCTTTGCTGGTGCGGCGCCGCGACGTGGCCCCGCCGCAAGCCGTGGCCGACCTCAAGCGGGAGATGGCGCGACTCGACATCGTGGAGACACACTTCGACTTCTACGAGTTCATGTACGACTACTTGCCGAGGGAGGTTAGGATTAAGGTCAGTCTTTTACTATCTACAGCTTCTCTTTGCTGGTGCGGTGCCGCGACGTGGCCCCGCCGCAAGCCGTGGCCGACCTCAAGCGGGAGATGGCGCGACTCGACATCGTGGAGACACACTTCGACTTCTACGAGTTCATGTACGACTACTTGCCGAGGGAGGTTAGGATTAAGGTCAGTCTTTTACTATCTACAGCTTCTCTTTGCTGGTGCGGCGCCGCGACGTGGCCCCGCCGCAAGCCGTGGCCGACCTCAAGCGGGAGATGGCGCGACTCGACATCGTGGAGACACACTTCGACTTCTACGAGTTCATGTACGACTACTTGCCGAGGGAGGTTAGGATTAAGGTCAGTCTTTTACTATCTACAGCTTCTCTTTGCTGGTGCGGCGCCGCGACGTGGCCCCGCCGCAAGCCGTGGCCGACCTCAAGCGGGAGATGGCGCGACTCGACATCGTGGAGACACACTTCGACTTCTACGAGTTCATGTACGACTACTTGCCGAGGGAGGTTAGGATTAAGGTCAGTCTTTTACTATCTACAGCTTCTCTTTGCTGGTGCGGTGCCGCGACGTGGCCCCGCCGCAAGCCGTGGCCGACCTCAAGCGGGAGATGGCGCGACTCGACATCGTGGAGACACACTTCGACTTCTACGAGTTCATGTACGACTACTTGCCGAGGGAGGTTAGGATTAAGGTCAGTCTTTTACTATCTACAGCTTCTCTTTGCTGGTGCGGTGCCGCGACGTGGCCCCGCCGCAAGCCGTGGCCGACCTCAAGCGGGAGATGGCGCGACTCGACATCGTGGAGACACACTTCGACTTCTACGAGTTCATGTACGACTACTTGCCGAGGGAGGTTAGGATTAAGGTCAGTCTTTTACTATCTACAGCTTCTCTTTGCTGGTGCGGTGCCGCGACGTGGCCCCGCCGCAAGCCGTGGCCGACCTCAAGCGGGAGATGGCGCGACTCGACATCGTGGAGACACACTTCGACTTCTACGAGTTCATGTACGACTACTTGCCGAGGGAGGTTAGGATTAAGGTCAGTCTTTTACTATCTACAGCTTCTCTTTGCTGGTGCGGTGCCGCGACGTGGCCCCGCCGCAAGCCGTGGCCGACCTCAAGCGGGAGATGGCGCGACTCGACATCGTGGAGACACACTTCGACTTCTACGAGTTCATGTACGACTACTTGCCGAGGGAGGTTAGGATTAAGGTCAGTCTTTTACTATCTACAGCTTCTCTTTGCTGGTGCGGCGCCGCGACGTGGCCCCGCCGCAAGCCGTGGCCGACCTCAAGCGGGAGATGGCGCGACTCGACATCGTGGAGACACACTTCGACTTCTACGAGTTCATGTACGACTACTTGCCGAGGGAGGTTAGGATTAAGGTCAGTCTTTTACTATCTACAGCTTCTCTTTGCTGGTGCGGTGCCGCGACGTGGCCCCGCCGCAAGCCGTGGCCGACCTCAAGCGGGAGATGGCGCGACTCGACATCGTGGAGACACACTTCGACTTCTACGAGTTCATGTACGACTACTTGCCGAGGGAGGTTAGGATTAAGGTCAGTCTTTTACTATCTACAGCTTCTCTTTGCTGGTGCGGTGCCGCGACGTGGCCCCGCCGCAAGCCGTGGCCGACCTCAAGCGGGAGATGGCGCGACTCGACATCGTGGAGACACACTTCGACTTCTACGAGTTCATGTACGACTACTTGCCGAGGGAGGTTAGGATTAAGGTCAGTCTTTTACTATCTACAGCTTCTCTTTGCTGGTGCGGCGCCGCGACGTGGCCCCGCCGCAAGCCGTGGCCGACCTCAAGCGGGAGATGGCGCGACTCGACATCGTGGAGACACACTTCGACTTCTACGAGTTCATGTACGACTACTTGCCGAGGGAGGTTAGGATTAAGGTCAGTCTTTTACTATCTACAGCTTCTCTTTGCTGGTGCGGCGCCGCGACGTGGCCCCGCCGCAAGCCGTGGCCGACCTCAAGCGGGAGATGGCGCGACTCGACATCGTGGAGACACACTTCGACTTCTACGAGTTCATGTACGACTACTTGCCGAGGGAGGTTAGGATTAAGGTCAGTCTTTTACTATCTACAGCTTCTCTTTGCTGGTGCGGTGCCGCGACGTGGCCCCGCCGCAAGCCGTGGCCGACCTCAAGCGGGAGATGGCGCGACTCGACATCGTGGAGACACACTTCGACTTCTACGAGTTCATGTACGACTACTTGCCGAGGGAGGTTAGGATTAAGGTCAGTCTTTTACTATCTACAGCTTCTCTTTGCTGGTGCGGTGCCGCGACGTGGCCCCGCCGCAAGCCGTGGCCGACCTCAAGCGGGAGATGGCGCGACTCGACATCGTGGAGACACACTTCGACTTCTACGAGTTCATGTACGACTACTTGCCGAGGGAGGTTAGGATTAAGGTCAGTCTTTTACTATCTACAGCTTCTCTTTGCTGGTGCGGCGCCGCGACGTGGCCCCGCCGCAAGCCGTGGCCGACCTCAAGCGGGAGATGGCGCGACTCGACATCGTGGAGACACACTTCGACTTCTACGAGTTCATGTACGACTACTTGCCGAGGGAGGTTAGGATTAAGGTCAGTCTTTTACTATCTACAGCTTCTCTTTGCTGGTGCGGTGCCGCGACGTGGCCCCGCCGCAAGCCGTGGCCGACCTCAAGCGGGAGATGGCGCGACTCGACATCGTGGAGACACACTTCGACTTCTACGAGTTCATGTACGACTACTTGCCGAGGGAGGTTAGGATTAAGGTCAGTCTTTTACTATCTACAGCTTCTCTTTGCTGGTGCGGTGCCGCGACGTGGCCCCGCCGCAAGCCGTGGCCGACCTCAAGCGGGAGATGGCGCGACTCGACATCGTGGAGACACACTTCGACTTCTACGAGTTCATGTACGACTACTTGCCGAGGGAGGTTAGGATTAAGGTCAGTCTTTTACTATCTACAGCTTCTCTTTGCTGGTGCGGTGCCGCGACGTGGCCCCGCCGCAAGCCGTGGCCGACCTCAAGCGGGAGATGGCGCGACTCGACATCGTGGAGACACACTTCGACTTCTACGAGTTCATGTACGACTACTTGCCGAGGGAGGTTAGGATTAAGGTCAGTCTTTTACTATCTACAGCTTCTCTTTGCTGGTGCGGTGCCGCGACGTGGCCCCGCCGCAAGCCGTGGCCGACCTCAAGCGGGAGATGGCGCGACTCGACATCGTGGAGACACACTTCGACTTCTACGAGTTCATGTACGACTACTTGCCGAGGGAGGTTAGGATTAAGGTCAGTCTTTTACTATCTACAGCTTCTCTTTGCTGGTGCGGTGCCGCGACGTGGCCCCGCCGCAAGCCGTGGCCGACCTCAAGCGGGAGATGGCGCGACTCGACATCGTGGAGACACACTTCGACTTCTACGAGTTCATGTACGACTACTTGCCGAGGGAGGTTAGGATTAAGGTCAGTCTTTTACTATCTACAGCTTCTCTTTGCTGGTGCGGTGCCGCGACGTGGCCCCGCCGCAAGCCGTGGCCGACCTCAAGCGGGAGATGGCGCGACTCGACATCGTGGAGACACACTTCGACTTCTACGAGTTCATGTACGACTACTTGCCGAGGGAGGTTAGGATTAAGGTCAGTCTTTTACTATCTACAGCTTCTCTTTGCTGGTGCGGCGCCGCGACGTGGCCCCGCCGCAAGCCGTGGCCGACCTCAAGCGGGAGATGGCGCGACTCGACATCGTGGAGACACACTTCGACTTCTACGAGTTCATGTACGACTACTTGCCGAGGGAGGTTAGGATTAAGGTCAGTCTTTTACTATCTACAGCTTCTCTTTGCTGGTGCGGTGCCGCGACGTGGCCCCGCCGCAAGCCGTGGCCGACCTCAAGCGGGAGATGGCGCGACTCGACATCGTGGAGACACACTTCGACTTCTACGAGTTCATGTACGACTACTTGCCGAGGGAGGTTAGGATTAAGGTCAGTCTTTTACTATCTACAGCTTCTCTTTGCTGGTGCGGTGCCGCGACGTGGCCCCGCCGCAAGCCGTGGCCGACCTCAAGCGGGAGATGGCGCGACTCGACATCGTGGAGACACACTTCGACTTCTACGAGTTCATGTACGACTACTTGCCGAGGGAGGTTAGGATTAAGGTCAGTCTTTTACTATCTACAGCTTCTCTTTGCTGGTGCGGTGCCGCGACGTGGCCCCGCCGCAAGCCGTGGCCGACCTCAAGCGGGAGATGGCGCGACTCGACATCGTGGAGACACACTTCGACTTCTACGAGTTCATGTACGACTACTTGCCGAGGGAGGTTAGGATTAAGGTCAGTCTTTTACTAATTATTCATAATAAATAACATCATTTTTAGGGTTCCGTACTCAAAGAGTAAAACGGGACCCTATTACTAAGACTCCGCTGTCCGTCTGTCTGTCTGTCACCAGGCTGTATCTCACTGATACCGAGATAGTTCCAATTGAAATTTTCACAGATGATTTTCTGTTGCCGCTATAACAACAAATACTAAAAACAAAATAAAATAAATATTTTTATTGATAATGGTACGGAACCCTTCGTGCGCGAGTCCGACTCACACTTGGCCGGTTTTTAAAGTTTTATGTCCAACTACAGTCGAAACGACCGCCACAGACTAAACCAAGGTACTCTCATACTCTCTTCTCTTATGATGTCTCTAGTAATATAACTCAATGACACTGTCTGACTAATATGTATCTTAATTTGAATAATTAAGACTCACATTTGAATATCATTTTTGTACTGCCGTCTGAAAAAGGGTAAGAGTTTCAGTTATTAAATAATATTTCTCTTTATTTCCAGGTAATTCCATATGTGGGGAACAAAATACCGATGCCAAGTAACGGAATTTACGGAAATATTTTAGAATCGCGTGCGGTCGCTGAGTGATGTTGCTTTTGCCTATTTGTTTAATATTATAATATTGTATGAAAATTTAATAGAAATAAAATTTAGATTATGTTCGATTAATTGGAAGAATAACAATTGTATTAATTATTAAGTTATTGTTAGAAAAAGAAAAGAATTACATAAGTTTTTCACGCAAAACTAGTTTTATTTTGAACAGATTTTTAAGGCACTTTCCCACCGCCGACGATGCAACTAGATGCGATTAAAGCTAAACTAGATACATGTTGGCATCTATATCTTTTGTTCATGTCTTGAGAGAGATAATAGTCGATAGCTAATCGCTTCCTCGCCCGTGGTGGGGGCATGGGACAAGTACCTAAAAAACTGGCCAAGTGCGAGTCGGACTCGCGCACGAAGGGTTCCGCGCCATTATCTATAAAAACGGCAACATAAATACATCATCTGTCTAACTATCACAGTTCATGAGATACAGCCTGGTGGCAGACAGACAGACGGACGGACGGTGGAGTCTTAGTAATAGGGTCCCGTTTTACCCTTTGGGTACGGAACCTTAAAAAGAGGTCACAGCGCGGCTCGCATAAACCTTACCAAAGATTTATGCTTCGATAAATAAAAAAAAGGCAAGTATGGTATTAATAAAAAGGAAAATAAGAAAAATACCTCTAACTTGTAGGACTTGTTTATTCCGAAAGTTGTAGGATACAAATGTAAACCTATGTTACAACGGAGCACCATACACAAAACTATATTGCCATACCTACATACTACCGCAGACTGCCACATAATGCGACTAAACCATGGACCTTCCACCGACAAGGCAAGGCGAGATGGGGCAGGAAATTTAAAACTACCGTCATTCAGTACATATACGTAATTGTCACTACCTAAATAGGAACAAGCAAGAACATCTTTTCGCCAATGTAACTCTTTAGAATAAATCAAATCGCCATTATGCGGCAGTCCACTATCAATATAAAAAACATTTTAGTTGAAATTATCTGAAATGAACTAAGACCGTCACTATATTTCGAACCTACTCGCTTAAAATATAAGGTCCATTTTGTGACAAATGTTCATATGAAATAATTTCAACTATACCAACTTAATACGAGGAATACACCACTTACAACTATCATGTATAAGGGGTCAAAGGCAAAGCTTAGTCTTGACAGGTTCCGAATGATTGTGGCTTTATATTAATTAAAATAATACTTTATGTTAATAACAATAATGTAATGTTTTAACTTTTACTTGTTCTTACTTTACTTATTCCGGCCCGTAACTTACGAGACATTACCGACGATAGTTTTTTTTTGAAAAATGGTTTATAATAATTGGGGATCGGACGATCGAGTGCAAATGACGGAACATGACTAATGGAGTAAATAACTGTTACATTTTTTATGCAGTCGATAAATTTCTCGATGTCGTCGTAGATAAAATTTGCATTGCATTTTCAGCTTTTGAAGTCGGGAGTTCCCGGCTGCTCTGGTAAATAACGAGTAACGTAATGGGCCAAAGAGAAAAATAGGTGATTGACCTTATCATGTATATATAAAGAAAATACACATGGCAGTGCAACTGGTTTTCGAAGGTTGTGTGTTCGAAATGATGTACATTATAATCAATAATTATTACTAATATTAAAAGCTATAACAAATCTCTCTTCCGTGCTGTTGACATTTATATGGCCATGTACCCCAATCAAAGAATCAATACTTCATTTTCACAAAATATTGTTGGATTAACGAGCAAATATAAATTAAGCCAGTATTTATAGGTCCATTTAATGCAATTAGGAATAACATTACATTGTAAACTGCGAAAAGCAAACCTTCAAGATAGTTTTTAAGGTGTGATGGTTGATTTGTATCTTTACTTTACTTTTACGGTACGTTTCAAATACGTTGGTATTTTGACGTCAATAAAAGTCTTCGTTTATTAGGGTACAAGTCCAATCGCTTAATGGTGTACTAAATAACAGCAATTTATTGTAGTGTCCAATAACAGGGCAATAAAACGGTAATATGATACCTCCCCGCGTTCTTTAGGAAAGTAGAAGCGTCCGAAGACTATGCGACATGAAGGGAAAGTACCTTTAATATCGTTTGCTGAAAGAAGACTATGTTATTTTTAAAAGTTAGTAACACTGCATACAAAGATTTTCTAAAAATTACTTGCTATGTCTAAGAATTGAACCGACTTAAATGTGAAAAAAAATCCTTTCTGATACTATGTTACTTGAGAAGAATTATTATTTTGTCCATTCTTTCGATTGGCAATTTGGCATCATAAAAATACGGATTTTTTTTTCACATTTAGGCACTGGTCCCACCGCGAGCGAGTAAGCTATGAGCTAACGGCTATTTTCTAGCTCAAGAAACGAACAAAAGATAATCGCTTTCGTGTAAATAAAAGATAGAGTTATATATTTATAGTTTATAGCTGGCTGTTCACACCGCCGGCGATGAACTATAAATTTATTTACACCTGAGCAATTGTCTTTTGTTCGTTTCTTGGGCGAGTAATCGCCGATAGCTTATAGTCTGTAGCCGGCGGTGGGACCAGTGCCTTAAGTCGGTTCAATTCCCAGACAAAGCAAGTAATTTTTAGAAAATCTTTGAATGCTGTATTTACTAACTTTAAAAAAATACAGTCCTTTTTCAGCAAAATACCCTAAGTATCTACCATATTTAAGGTCCCTTCATGTCGCATAGTCTTGGGACGACCTGTATATACAGTGCGTTCTCCATACGAACATATATTTGGGTCAATCAACTTTTTCTTGTTGTTATTCTGTACCTGCAGCCAGGAGACAAAATTACAGTTTCTTAGAAAAAAAAAATATATGGATTTCTTGCATGCCTAGAAGATGGTCAATACAAAGTGGTCGATGACAAGAAAACCCCAATTTGGGTTTTATAAAACCCATAAAATAAAAACCCACAGTTTTAAAAAGTGACACAGAAGACGTAACCATGGCAATTAGTGACAGAAAAAAGTTGACTCACCTATTTACTAACGATAGTTTTAAGTTATGTTAACAGTTTTAAAACTTTAATCGAGCAGCAAAATGATGCTAACGTTTTTATGAGACTAGCGACTCGCCCCGGCTTTGCACTGGTATGTATTATACATATAAACGTTTTTTGTATAACGCAGTTACGCTGCTAACGATATTTATAAACTACAAATTAGAGGAAAAATTTAGGTTCCGAGCCCGATTTGAACCGGCGACCAACTGAGCTATCAGAACAATCTGTCTCAGCTCCTAAATCTTTCAATCAGTTCCTTCTCACAACACCTTAGGGAGGCGTGTGGCGACATCTACCTAGAAGACATATGCTTCTTTAACGGCACCAACGTCTCATAATATATTGAGAAATCGTCAGTAACGATGCGCCACCCCATACTAAACCCGCCTACCCTACGCCTCCCTAAGGTGTTGTGAGAAGGAACTGATAGAAAGATTGAGGAGCTGAGACAGATTGTTCCGATAGCTCAGTTGGTTAGTAGCGACGGGCCATGTATGCCTGTGGTCGCCGGTTCGAATCCGGCTCGGAACCTAAATTTTTCAATTTATTTGTAGCATATAAACCTTCCTCTTGAATCACTATATCTATTAAAAAAAACCGCATCAAAATCCGTTGCGTTGTTTTAAAGATCTATGCATACATAGGGACAGACAGACAGACAACGGGAAGCGACTTTGTTTTATACTATGTAGTGATACTACTTAAGACTTCGTGCCTGTAAAGGCGAAATTTGAATACAATCAAATGTCAATCAAATGTTAGTTATTAACTCGTTACTAGGGTCATACAGATATTTATGTTGGCGGCTCTTATGTGGACATTGACAAATTTAAGGGCTACAAAGCCTACTTCTTGATTAAAAAAAAATCTTTGAGAAAAAACCGAGTCACAAGATGACAATAACGTTGCTTCCTAGTAGGTCAAAAATCTGTGATTGGACTTTAGTGCGTATAAACGACGTCACATGCAATAATTTTTTTTTTTTTTTTTTATAAAACGTAGTTTTACATGTCAATTTATGATGTTAAATAACATTATACATAATACTATCACATTAAGGTGAAAAAGTATGTCTTATATTATATTACAGCAGGTTAGGTAGGTAAGTATGTCTTAGTTTAGGTACACTGCAGCGTGTAGTCAACGAATAATTATTTTTATCATTTTTATATGCACGGAAGCAATTAAATATTGACCACAGGAAAGATGACTTTTTAACCGACTTAAAAAAAAGGAGGAGGCTCTCAATTCGACTGTATTTTTTTTTTGTGTGTTTATTACGCGATAACTCGGTAATCTAACAACCGATTTGAAAAATTCTTGTTTTGTTTGAAAGCATATACTTCCAGATTGGTCCCGTTGTCACCAAAATCCAGTTCTGATGATGGGATCCTGGAGAAATCGAGGGAACTCTTCAAATTTTATAGGCAGACTTGAAGCAATTTGGCTACTGATTTGAAGTCGGTTAAACTTTGTTTTTTACTCAAGCTGTATGACCCACTAAATACATTGCGTGCCAAATTAATTTGTATAGCAAAAATTGTTTTCCTAACCCAGAAATCTATCAAATTATAATCTTTGTTGTTTATACAGCTTTATTATTTTTTAGTCCTTAAAATGTAGGTTCGTATGGAAGACACCCATTAGACAATATACAGTATGTAACACAAAAAAGCGTCAACGCTTTAACACTTCAATAGGTGCGAAACAAAGCAAATGCAGGTATATTTACCCATATAAAGACTGTATCGAAAAGTATAAGGACAACTTTAGCTGTCCGCCATTCTTGTTTTATTTGTTTTAAAAATATGAACGTCGCTTTATTTCATATATGCTATGGTATTGACCTCAATGACTTAATTGTTATTTTTCGGATTACTTTTAATTTCAAAAATGTGAGGCCTAACACCCGATCAACGAAAACGAATTGTGGACAAATACATACGAGAAAATGGTATGTCCATGAGAAAGATCGCAGAACTCGAGAAGTTGAGTCGTTCAGCAGTTTACAATGTCATTAAAAAGTACGGGGAAGACTACTCTTTTAATGACAAGCTGAAAAGTGATCGAAGAACTGGCTCACATAATTGCAATATCGACTCTAAAATATTGCGAACAATCCAGTCTCGCCCAGTGCTTCGATAAGAGATGTGGCTAAAAAGTGCAGAATTTCTGTAGGAATGGTTCAGAGAGCCAAGAAGCGTAACGACTTGGTAACTTATCGAAAGCAAAGGAAGCCTAAACGAACTCCAGAACAGGCTGCAAATGTTAAACTTCGACTTCGAAAGTTAAACGACACGGTTTTAACCAAAAATAAACATTGCATAATTCAAGACGACGAAACCTACGTCAAACTGGATTATTCTGTTCTACCCGGTCCCCAGTACAATACTGTTCGCAAAGGAGAACTCCTGAATGAGAACCAAACGTCAATTTATGCCGAAAAATTTTGGTCTAAAGCAATGGTGTGGCAGGCCATATGCGAATGCGGCATGAAATCGACGGCGTTCATCACTACTTCCACGATAACTAACCGATCTTTACATCAAGGAGTGTTTGCAAAAAATGGTTTTGCCGCTGATTCGATGCCACAGGGGCTCTACTTTATTTTGGCCCGATTTGGCTAGGTTCCACTATGCTGCCCGCACCAGAGAGTGGATGGAAGCCCACGGCGTGCAATATGTTGATAAGAACATGAATCCGCTAAATTACCCAGAGGTACGTCCCATCGAGGAATATTGGGCAATCATGAAGAGTATACTTCGGCAACGCTTCTCGGCAGTCGATTCCGTAGACAAATTTAAAAAAGACTGGCTAAAAGCATCGAAATGGTCACCGTAATCGTTGTCCGGAATCTGATGAGAATGTCCGAAGTCAAGTGCGAAAAGTCGCCCGAAAGCAAACATAATAGGTACATTAGTTAACAGTAAAACGTTTTAAAATGTATTTCAAACATAAGCTAAGAACATACGTATGTAAAATAATAAATATTTTAAAAGTCATTACATATTTCACTTGTCCTTATACTTTTCGATACAGTCTTTATTAGGTTTTTTCTAACTATACAGTGTAGTAATACATATCTATTAGTATATGTATATAGAAGAAAAGCTGATAAAACTATTCATGGAAGCGTTATCTTGTAAATGATTATTTGAAAATGATATCCCAAAATAGTTATTTTGATAGTTTTTATTTCAATTATGTCATATGTGTTTTTATATCATATGTGCTATCACTGTCTATAGAAAAATATTACTGTTACAATATGATTATAGTGATTAATTAAGTACAGTATCAGGAAATAAATTATATTCTTGATATTTATTTTTTAAGGAAAGCACGGTTTTATATTAGTAAAACCTAACAGTAAAGAATATCCCAAATTATGACGGAAATATTTTTTGCCTTTTCTGTGTAAAAGCTGTCTAGTCTAATTCAATGCCTCCGTAGTATAGAATATAATTAATTTGTAGCGACGATTGAAGATTATGATCTAAATCCTAATACTGTTAATATCAATCCATAGTATAGAATTCTTTATGGGATTACTATGGATAGTGAGGGGGCTTTTATATTTGGCACGATATACAATATATCCTGGGGGGTGGGGGGCTTATAACATTTAAAATGTAAATACTATTATATTAGTGGATTGAGACTAAAACAAGGATTTATTACATCAATTCATTTTGTGACATATTATAAAATTCAATCTCATGTTTGTAAAATAACTACATACAACCATTATAAACAATTTAAATCTTAATAAAATAAATAAATGATAATACAATTATAACCTAAACAGTTAAGGCTAAAACAGTCAAATTAAAGTCAATATTCAACCTTTATGCCCATAAGGGTGAAATACAACTTAAATATAAATTATAATATGCATTGATTTTTACACTAGGTACTTATTTATAATATACAATAATTCTGTTTTTTCAAGCGACATTATGGACAAGTTATATAAAATTAAAAAAATCTACAGTAAACTATAACGTAAAATAGGTAAAAAGTTAACTTGTGACAAATAAATGCATAAATGCGAGACGAATTAATATAATTTTGATCGAAATACATTTAACATTTAGGATAGTCATCAAATAAATCGTATCACAAAGATATCGCATTCAAAGCACACCTTAAATTAAAAAAAGTGTTCATATATTTCTGAACACCTCTCTTGCTCAGATGTGTTTCATAGTAACTTGTAACCTCTTTTTTATGGGGTCACCACCGGCCGCCACAGTCGGTTGGCATAAGACTCTAATTTAAATTAAATAAAACCTCAGGGCGCCTTGCTACTGGTTACTATTCAAAGGAAACACACATTAGGCAATATAACAAATCATTTATTACACTTCACATGGGAAAGTTAAATGTTCACTCAAAGAGATAAGTACATAAGTTTTAGGTAGGTACACTAACCTTGTCCAACAGTTTTACACAAAACACTATACCACCGTTTCTTCAGCTGCAGCAAGGAAGCCGATGTACTCGTGGAAGCATCAGTCAGACATCAAGAAGCTTCACCTCAAACCACCCATGCCACGTATGCTCTGGATGTGGGCAACTTGCTTTTCTCCACCGAAGACCAGGAATATAGTGTATGCGCCGGAAGTAACGTAAATTAAGGACCCCTAATAACAAAATTACGGCCAGATTAAACGTGGTTCTGAGATTAGGTCTCACCAGACTGCTAAGTACGAACAAAAGCGATACTCACATTATCGGGATTTTCTTTAATTCATTTTATGTTGTTATACTGCCATTTTTATTTATAGTGATTTAAAATTAATTCGGCATGTGCGCCTTACTGCGACTTATTTAATTATATTAAATATGGCCGACTTCGCCATCTTTCCTGCAGCTTCTCGGAGCTTGTTAAATTAAAAATGGATGCGCCCGTATGCTTTGGGAGCCACGGAAGAAAAGACACCTCAGCGCACTTGATATCGCCTCGGTGGTGTCCAAATTCCGAACTAATGTGAAATACGTGACGTATATCGTGCTTGATGAGCGAGTTTTATTAACTATCGGAGTAGCTTATAATGAGGCAACGAGTTGCGCGAGACAAATGTTAGATGGCGTTAGTATGTACTTATTGATTTATAATTATAATCACGCAGGATATTCAAAATACAAAAAAAGTTGTTACACATTTCCTTTCCTTGGGTTAAAAAGTTCTTCATACCGAAGACACTTTTTCAAACCTAATGCTCAAAGAAACAATAACAATAATAAATATGAGTACACACTTATAAGTGCCAACAGAAGACAATTCTACAAAAAAAACCTATAATCTATAAAAGGACTCAAACAGTGACAACAGATAATCCCAGGCATCATAATTCCGATTTCAAGTAATGTTAAGTTTTAAGTAATTGTTATCCTGGAAAAGATGATCTGTCACTGACAATCAGTAGTAGGTATCTATGCATGATAACTACTTGGAGTAACCTAATTAGCTAACAAGCGTAAGTAATAAATACGAATGTAATATACAACTATCAACTAACATCTTAATGTAATGATTGTACAATCGCCTACCTACATACCTACTTATATCGTTCATGACATGAATTAAACGTTTTCTATAACTAAGGTAAGTACTAAGTACTATACCGAAAATTCACTTATTATCTACTCGCCGTGATCAGAATGTGCACGGTAAAAAAATGAACAATCAGTACGACCGTTAATCTATTGCGTAAATACCATAACTATAGGTATCATTCTAAAGATTGGTTAAATATGTTTATTACGATGACAAAAACTAAAGAAAGGACTTTTACAAATATTCACTAATTCGTGATTGACTATTTACCGACTAACTACCTACTAGCTAACTAAGCATAACATTATGTAGGTACTACATTTCTAATTACATACATGCATAGGCTACGGTGATGGCTTACCAACAGGCGGACCGTATGCATATGGGATACCTATTAGATATCTAAATGTAAAGTGCGTATTAAGCCTGCACTATTAGGCATAGCAATATTTTAAAATGATAAACTACTGGTGGGTATCATTCAACAAATATCAAGCATTATTAAGTTTTTAAGTTACGATTTTATTTAGTAGTGGCCTCTACTAATTAAAAACATTTAAGTAGGTAAGATAATTAAGAAATAATCACATAACTTTCTATGGGATGCTTCAAGTTCAAGTTTAAGTAGGTACTCGATCAACTAATGCGATACCAAAACGAATCTACTCTCCACTAGCTAAGGTCGTTTATTCCTTGAAGAGTTAATCCGCACGGAATTGTAAACAAGTCTATTATTTTATGCGCCCAGGTGTTCGCATTCAAACTGGTTGAAGTTATAGGTACTCGTCGCTTGCATTCATCACCACTCACGTACATAGCTTATTTATACCAAAAAGAACACTTGTGCACAAATTTTAAAACATTATACTAACGACATACATACATTCATCTTACATACTTCATCTAATACATACACGAATATCCATTACTCACTCTGTTTGAGGATGTCTTTTATGTGAAAGTTACCTAATACTTTGCCATCCATGCTGGTCAAGGTATATACTAAAGGTGATAACTTCGCTGTAATAACACATTTCTGAAATTTCGGGGCTAACTTCGAAGTAAATCTTTTTGATGCATTTGATAAATAGTGAGTACGTTTGTATACTATTTGTCCTACTTTAAACTCAACGTCTCTTTTTCTTAAGTTATAGTACTTCACGTTCCTATCGTGAGCACTTTTTATGTGCTTCTGCACTTTCTTAAATATTGTATTAAGTTCAAGTATCTTGTTGCTATATGTTTGAGGATCACTGATCGTCACTTGCGATCTTTGAACTGGCTGATCCGAATTTAAGTTATGTAACATTCCATCTATTATAAATTCACGGCCGTGTACAAGGAAAAAGGGGCTATATTTTGTAGTTTCATTTACGGACGAATTAAGTGCACATTGTAATTTTATGATGTTCTCGTCCCATCGTTTGTGTTCTGTGCCTACATAGCAAGATATACCAATAACAACGTTACGTATTGCTCGCTCAGCGGCGTTCACTTGTGCATGGTAACGTGGATTATAATAGATATTTGGAACGTTATATTTATGCATAAGTTGCTTGAATTGATTACTTATGTACTGAGCGCCATTATCAATATATATAGTCTTACAGACTCCGTGAACTAGGAATATTTTTTCTTCAAGAAATTTAACTACCGCTGCGCCTGTTGCAATCCGTATAGGATGCAACACGACGTACTTGCTAAAGTAGTCAGTACATACTATTAAATATACATTCCTATTTCTCGAAACTGGGAACGGTCCTAATAGATCGCAACAAATCGATGCCCACGGCTTAGTGACCTCCTTAGGGTTGCCCATTAGGCCGGGTCTGGCCACATTAACCGGTTTATATTGCTTGCATATTTCACACTGTTTAATATATTTAGTTACGTCATTATACATGTTCGGCCAAAAATAATGAAGACTAATTCGCTTGTGCGTTTTAAATATACCTAAATGGGCACTGGTAGGTTCATCGTGACACTTTTGTAATATACTTAACTGATCTTCTGAGGGTACCACCAGTTTCCAATCGAACTCGCTTGTTAATTGATATTTGTTGCGTGAGTACCTAAACAGTTTTCCGTCTTTAATTGCGTAGTTAGGGTAACGGCGTGGGTTGGAAATGCAACTATCGTAAATCTTTTTATACCAAGGGTCATTAGTGGTTATTGCGGATATGGCGTTAATTTGTATGCGACTAAGAGCATCAGGTATGACATTACTCTTACCTTTACGGTGCTCAATTTCGAAATCAAATTGACTTAATCTCATACTCCAACGGGCTAACCGTCCTGAGGGATTGTTAAGTTTGTAAAACCATTGTAGTGACGCATGATCTGTGACAATCTTACACCTTTGACCTTCAACATACGCTCTAAACTGTTCAAGGGCGTAAATAATAGCAATTAATTCACGTTCCGTGGTAGAATAATTCACTTCACACTTATTTAGCGTACGGCTACTGTACGCGATTGGATGTTCTACACCGTCGTACATTTGAGTCAACACTACACCTACCGCGACCGAGGATGAGTCACAATGAAGAGTGAACTGCCGGTGAAAATCGGGACATTTAAGAATAGGTGCTGAGACTAAGGCAGTTTTTAAGTGGTTAAAGGCATCCTCCGTCTCTTGGGTCCATATGAAGTTAACTTTCTTACTAGTTAATTTGCACAATGGTTTGCTAAGTGTTGAGAAATCTCGTACAAATTTCCTATACCAACCACACATACCTAAAAATCTTTTAACTTCTTTTGCAGTTGTAGGAGTTGGATAGTTAAGAATGGTTTCGACCTTTCCAGGGTCTGTCCTAAGTCCGTGCTTGTCTACTAGGTAGCCTAAGTATTTAAGTTCTTTACGGCAAAACACTGACTTTTCCATGTTAATTGTTAAGTTTGCACCATGCAACTTGTCGTACACTTTGCGTAGTAGTTTAACATGTTCGTCAAAGGTACTTGAAATTATTATAATGTCATCTTGGAAACAAAATACTTTATTATCAAATTCCGCACCAAATAATTTGTCCATTAATCTTTGCATGGTAGCGGAAGCTCCTACCAATCCAAAACACATTACGTTAAAGTGAAATAGTCCCCTTTTATTCACGGTGAAAGCACTTTTTTCCGCTGATTCTACACTATCAAATGGAATTTGCCAATACGCAGCTGATAAATCAATTGATGATAGGTATTTCGCGTCGCGGAGCTGGTCTAAAATGTTGCTAATGTAAGGAAGAGGATACGCATCCGGTTTAGAGACTGAGTTTAATTTTCTTGAGTCTAAACATAATCTTAGGTCTCCATTAGGTTTCTGTACCATAACAACCGGTGAGCTCCAGGCAGATTGAGACGGTGAAACTACCCCTAAACTAAGCATTCTATCTAACTCTTTTTCGAGTGCCTGTTGTTTAATTGGTGATAAAGGATAATATCTTTGTTTAATAGGTTTACTATCCCCGGTATTTATAGTATGGCTCGCCACGTTTGTTCTACCTAAACCTACCTCTGACGTGTTAATCGAGTCATACTGGTGAATTACGTCATTGATGACTAATTTTTGATCAGCTGATAAAGCTTCATAGTCTTCTATACCTCCACTAGGAATATTAACTGGTTGAATGTATCCTATAGATGACACATTTTTGGGCAGCTTCGAACAAGTATTGGAAATAAGTCCATTGTCTAGATTAAATTGTTGCCAAAAATCAACACCTAAAATGACAGGTGTAGTTATTTGGGGCACAACTCGAAAAGTTAAAACCTTAAGAGTATTATTGAAATCTATTGGTAAATTAATGTAACCCACACAACGCAAAGATGTACCATCTGCTGACGTTACGTAATTATGGGTGCTATATTCATTGAGTTTAAAGCCGTGACTGAGAAAAGTTAAATGAGCATTTCGGCCAAGAATACAGCAACATGCACCAGTATCAAGCAGTCCGAACGCCTCCAAGTCCAGTACTTTAATTTTCAAATGCGGCCGAAAGTCATTAATATTCTTTTTAAACAGAACTACCCCCTTTACGGAAGGAGACTTATTTATATGCGATGTTTGGGATAGTTCTGGGCTCTCTAGTTTTTTGAATCGTTACAGTTGGTACAGTCAGAACGCTTAACCCCTTTCATGCCACATTTAAAGCACACTAACTCCCTCGACTTACACTGGTTAGTAAAATGAGTGTCTGTATTGCACCTAAAGCATTTCCTATCCATCAGTCTCGAAGAGCTAGGTTCATTTACTGCCAAAATTTGTTTACCTACTGATTCTGACGTTGATTTGTGGTGAAAATCAGAGGTAATTTTAAAGTTGTTGAAAGCGGGTTCAACAAATTGGTCAGCGCGTGAGCGCGCAAGTTCAAGTTGTTTACAAAAGAATTTAAGTCTATCAATTGTATTTATATCGTGAAGCGCTAATTCCTTCATGTACTCTGGCCTAATGTTGTGCATTAAAATTTCTAACTGCTCCCTTTCCGTTAATGAATAGGTGAGACGTGAAAACATACCTTGCATCGTGGATAAATACACAACAATGGTTTCATTTTTGGCTTGGGTACGTTGTCTTATCTCGCCTAGTAGTTTATAATCCAAGTCCGGAATATCAAAGTCATTTTTCAAGTTTTTCAGTAACTGTTTATATGAAAAAATACTGCTTTTGTTGGATCGAAACCAATGCAAAGCAGAACTTTCCAACAAGTCGGAAAAAGCTGAGAGTATGTGCTCTTCGGAAATGTTACGCGCTTGCTTAAGCTCCTCTAGACGCTCAATAAAGACGCGAACACATGTGGTTCCATCGAATTTCAAATTTAAGGAGTTTAAGTTGACAGGTTTGTCTTTAATGAAAATCACTTTACTCTCTTCTTTTTCCACAGATCGTGGTGCCTGGGACTCCTCGTATTCACTATTTGAGTCACTTTCGCCCTTATCTATCTCACTCAAAATCCTAACCAAACGACTACGCAGGTCTGACAGTTGAGCATTAGACTCAGAAACACGAGCAAGCCTATCAATCACATAATTGGCACGTCGAGTAAGTTTACGCACAAGGTTAAGGTCATTTACGTTACCCGAGCGCAGCTGGTTTTCAAGAAGTTCAACCTTCGAGGTGCAAATCTCAATTTCTGTGGCAGTCACGGGTGATTTAAGGGTGTCACACTTGATGCTTCCACGGCGCATTAATTTGAAGACTTGGCGAATCTGCTTCCTTACTGCATCCGTGGTGTCATTCACATCTGTGGATATACCAAGTAAATCAAGTTCATAAATGATTTCATCCTTATGCATACAGTCTACATATTTTTGGATCGACATTTTGGAAATTTATATTTTAGGTTTAAGTTTAAGCACAATAAATTTCACTAAACGATATTTAAGCTAATTAAGTGTAAAAACTAAACAAATACACCTTAAATTCCATCAAAGGTACATACGAACATGTGCTTTCTAGAAAAATACCGCTAGCGGTCCACGAGTTCTTTGTTCAATGTTCATCTTAAATCTACCCTCTTTATACAAAGATGCGAAAGTAAACTATTTTAACAATTAAGATTAATGTTTTAAACGTTAAATTAAATGTGTATCATTTGAAATAGACCAGCAGCTAAAGGCCAAACGTTGGGAGACACTTTGTAACCTCTTTTTTATGGGGTCACCACCGGCCGCCACAGTCGGTTGGCATAAGACTCTAATTTAAATTAAATAAAACCTCAGGGCGCCTTGCTACTGGTTACTATTCAAAGGAAACACACATTAGGCAATATAACAAATCATTTATTACACTTCACATGGGAAAGTTAAATGTTCACTCAAAGAGATAAGTACATAAGTTTTAGGTAGGTACACTAACCTTGTCCAACAGTTTTACACAAAACACTATACCACCGTTTCTTCAGCTGCAGCAAGGAAGCCGATGTACTCGTGGAAGCATCAGTCAGACATCAAGAAGCTTCACCTCAAACCACCCATGCCACGTATGCTCTGGATGTGGGCAACTTGCTTTTCTCCACCGAAGACCAGGAATATAGTGTATGCGCCGGAAGTAACGTAAATTAAGGACCCCTAATAACAAAATTACGGCCAGATTAAACGTGGTTCTGAGATTAGGTCTCACCAGACTGCTAAGTACGAACAAAAGCGATACTCACATTATCGGGATTTTCTTTAATTCATTTTATGTTGTTATACTGCCATTTTTATTTATAGTGATTTAAAATTAATTCGGCATGTGCGCCTTACTGCGACTTATTTAATTATATTAAATATGGCCGACTTCGCCATCTTTCCTGCAGCTTCTCGGAGCTTGTTAAATTAAAAATGGATGCGCCCGTATGCTTTGGGAGCCACGGAAGAAAAGACACCTCAGCGCACTTGATATCGCCTCGGTGGTGTCCAAATTCCGAACTAATGTGAAATACGTGACGTATATCGTGCTTGATGAGCGAGTTTTATTAACTATCGGAGTAGCTTATAATGAGGCAACGAGTTGCGCGAGACAAATGTTAGATGGCGTTAGTATGTACTTATTGATTTATAATTATAATCACGCAGGATATTCAAAATACAAAAAAAGTTGTTACAAACTGTGCTGAGTAAAATAAGGTTGAATCTCACTTCGGATAGTAACTATATAATTTTCAATATAGCTTTAACGAATACACGATTACATTAATATATTATGGCGAATTTTCATATAAAATTGGGCCCGATCACTGAACATATTCTAAATCAGCAACTAAACCGCTAGCCTTCTTTAAGCATTAACTTTAATAAATACCAATCGATACAAAATGGACTTAAAGTATTCAATTTTGAGTCTCTTTTAGATTGTCCATACCATATGTTAAATTGGGAGTTGAAATTATTTGAAATTAACGCAAATACAATTTGACCCCACTTGCTTAGATTTTAGGATCAATATTAATGTTGTCAAGACTTTTGGTACAAAAATGTTCCTCTCAAATAATTTCAACTACCTACACTTTTTTCTTAAATTAGGTGTATAATTGCGAAACTGAGATCTCAATAAAGACTAAATCGAGATCACATTTCGTGCAGTCCTTGATATTATTGTTAAGACTCCGGCACAGTCAAGTCTAATATGTATACATTTGGAACTTATATCTAGGTATAGGGTTTAATATCGCATACAAATTCATAGATTTGACCGTACAAATTTCATTTATTTCTAATCTCTCAATGTGTGCCATACTCATAATACTACAACCATAAGTAACAGGAAAATATTTTAAAAGCTTTTGGTTAACGCATTTGTAAATGAAAATGGATTCATTATTTTACTCAGATATTTAAATGAGAAAAAATAATGAAACAATCACTTAACCATCAATCTATCTAAATAACTGGTAAGTCCGGAAAAATATATGTATAGTAAATGAAAAATGTAAATAGGTCATTACGAGTAACATGGAACTCGTGGTTTTTTGTGGCATTTTCTATACCGTGGTTTTTTGTGGCATTTTCTATACCATTATTTTTAGTACATCCAACTTAATATAGCCTAGTTATAGGCACGAGAAAAACCCCGATAAACGCGACACACATAAGCTAGAAAAAGCTGATTTCGTTACACCCGATGGAAGAATTGAATACAATTGTATGCCCTTTGGGCTCACTAACGCTCCGGCTGTCTTCCAAAGTACAAAATATAAAATCATCAAACGACGAATGGGAGTCTAGAATGTGTCAACTACCCAGCCGTTGGATAAAAATAAGAATTAATATATATTAGTCTTATTTTTATTATTATACACTCTGACGATGTTTATGTGAATCTATGGTATTTTAATTTTATAAAATGACACGTAAATTTTCAAAATGAAACTAATGAATCCAGTCTATGTGCGCAGATGGAAGGTACCAGGGTAGCATAGTTAAGTTCCGGTTCAGCGCGGCTGCAGCGGATGGCAGGGCAGCAGCTCCACGTAGTTGATGTACCAGGGTTACATAGTTAACGAAGAGGTTGGTTCAGCGCGGCTGCAGCGGATGGCAGGGCAGCAGCTCCACGTAGTTGGCCGGGAAGAGGCCGAAGCCCCCGCGCGGGCCCACGCCCTGCCACCACCCCGCGTCGATCTGCTCGATGTGCGTGATTATGTCGCCCGGGTCGAACGTGATCTCTGACTCGTCCGCTGTACACATACCAATGGTTATGATTTGTATTCAAGTGTAGTTGGAAATAACGGTCTAGGGCAAGAACAACGGGCGTGTATACGAACAAGAATTAAAAAAAGTGTACTTATTCAGTATTTGGAAATACTGTACTTTTCCTATTCAGAATCATGAGTACTCCTGATTTTTATAATAAAAAAACTGTCTATAAACACCATTTGACAACGTGAAATCTAATTTAAGCTTTTCACCAGAGTAGCGAGCTGCGCAGAAAAACAAGTATCATGATATTCGTGGTAAGTACTTATTGCTAAAATAAATGAAAAGTGACTGCTTCATCAGCGGTTTATAGCTTTTTCACTTCTCATGCTCGCAAAGTTCGCCTTTGTGCTGGATGTATGCTACACAAAATGCCACTTTTATGCTAGTGTACAAAGTAAAATTGTTTTAAAGACTAAGATAATCGGGCCTAACAGCCACACACACAATAAAACTTCGTAGAATAAACTTGTCATTTGATTTGATATGCATTAATAAATTTTACATCCTTTTTTTCCATTACTAAAATAAAATAGGAGTCAATAGTTATTTTAAAAAGTATTGAACCATTAAATTACTTGGCAGTATGAAGTATCTAAGTCTAATATCACGTGTCGAAAATTAAACATAAAAACTTTAAAAAGTTAAGTGACAGGAATGAGGTGATTTTATTTTATTTTGCAATCATTTGTTATTTTCTCGCAATCGAAGTGAAAAGCAGTGTGTATAACTCGGGCATAAATTAGCCATTTAACCGGTGGCTCGGGTGGATATAAACGTCTCAGGTTAAATGGCTCGTTTTATGCGCTTGTTGTACAATCTACTTTTTATTAAACCAGTTTAGTTGCAAATTGAAACCCAATTTCAATTCTACCCTCGCCTCGTCTTGCCGATGGCAACTCCCATTACCCCATTAGACATCGATCATGGTTGTCGAGGAATAAAACCGTACTAGTGCGAGTCGGACTCGCCCACCGAGGGTTCCGTACAAAATTACAAATTTATAGTTTTCAGATTTTTCCCTATACCTGTGGTATAAGACGATATTACTTGCCAAATGTCATAGTTCTAGGTCAACGGAAAGTACCCTATAAATTTTGATTACCTGGAGAGTGTCGAAATATACGTTTTTTGTGGCATAAACGGCCGTTTTTGTTAACTTAGAAGTTTGTTTTTTTCACGGTTTCAAGAGACTGTAGGCCTGAGTATATGGTTTTAATTTCAACTCGATACGCGTTCCCAAGATAAAGGGTCTTGCCAGACAGACAGACAACAAAGTGATCCTATAAGGGTTCCGTTTTTTTTTCCTTTTGAGGTACGGAACTCTAATAAGTTTCTGTCAAAAATTTCATTTTTAGTACAAGCTTTTATTGCCGACTGTACTTTTCTGTATACCGTCATCAACTATTAATTGAGACGATTCTAGCGAGGCCAAAAGGGGTTACGTCGGTTAAGTACTGAATTCCCATGGCCACCTTCTGTCTCCATCATCAGATCAGATCAATGGTACCATAATATTAAATTGTCATCCAAACTATACCTATACCCAGATTTCAGCTCAATCTGTTGAAGGTATCTGCTGTAAAACTGAGTTGCATGATTCTACCCTAACAAACATAGTTACATAGGTACAAAGGCTGTCTGGAACAGATAAGACCGCCTGTTGTTACCATTACTTATTTTACGTCATACCTGGCCATAAAGTAGGAATTACCGCACGCTACGCGTGCGTAAAACCCCACTTCCTGGCCAGATAGAGACGTAAAATTTTGTACTCACCACGGGCGGTAATAAAGAAAGCCTCAGAGCGCATATTTATCGCCCTTGCCTTCGGCTCGGGCGTCAAATACCTGCGATCTGAGACATTCTTTGTGTAGCGGATCAACACGCGACTGAAATCGCTACCGCTCATGAGCTTGGGCAACCGCAGATCACGCCACCACCTCGTGAGATCTATTGTTCGGCGGCCGGTCTGCGCACGCGCCGCGCCCGTGCCCCTCGCCGAAGCCTACGGATTTCGCCCGGCGCGCGGACGCTTCAATGCGATAATAACCTCTGCCTAGCTAACACGCGCTTTGCATTATATAGCTGCACTTGCTTACGCCTCGCTTGATTTAGTGTTATATTCAATTTCTTTGTTTCGGCCATGCTTTTTCCTTTGTGCTAGTTTATATCGTTATATTCAGTTCTCCATTTCGTAACGTTTAAATCTTTAGTGTTTCAGTTTGTAAATTTCCCGTGTTCATTATAATTAAATTCAAGTTTAAATTGTGCTGCGCATTTTTATATGAATCGTGATCGCATTCGCTCCACCCGTCTTGTGACGCAACCTATATCGGGTTCGACCCCCGATCACATTCAAACCTACACTGGTGACATCCCGACATTGGACAACATGGGTGGTGGTCCTGGAGAGCAGGGAACGCAAAACAACGGTGCAGGCGACAACCAGCAAGTTGCAGACCCGTCGGCGAGCGTAAACAGGTCCGGCGGTGGTCCAAGTGCAACATGCGGTAGCGGAGCAATGAGTGATGTGTTTCGTGTTGGTGTGCGAATCCCACCATTCTGGCCCGAGGAACCTGAGGTATGGTTTGCACAAGTTGAAAGTCAATTCGAACTATCGAATATCACGAGCGACGGTACCAGATTCAATTTCGTGGCCTCTCAGTTGGACCAGGAGTACGCTAGGACGATGAAAGATATTTTAATCAGCCCACCCAGAACAGGCAAGTACGATACATTTAAGAGTGAGCTTATCAAGCGAATTTCAGCGACGCGTGAGAAGAAAACGCTGCAATTAATACAACATGAAGAGTTGGGTGAACGCAAACCTACCCAATTCTTGCGTCACTTACGCGACTTAGCAGGACCCACTATTCCTGACGAATTTATCCGTACTATCTGGGCGAGCCGCCTGCCACCTAATGTGCAAACCATTGTCGCTTCACAGCATAATCAGAACCTGAGTGACGTAGCAGAATTAGCTGACCGGGTCAATGACGTCACACAACCTTCCGCCCACATCGCTGCATTTGCTGGTACCCCCGCCCAATACACCAACAACACGCAGTCAGGCTCTGCTTTGGAAGCAAGAGTAGCAGAACTGACACGCCAGGTGGAAACTTTATTACGGAACCAAGGTACATACTCCCGCTCTCGTTCCCACAGCAGAGGTCAATTTCATCGACGGGGTTCCAGATCGAAGTCGCGGTCACGCCAGAGATCCCGCGAAAGGCCGGATGGACATCCGCATTGTTGGTACCACTACCAATTCGGGAGCAACGCGAAGAATTGCAAGGCACCGTGTGACTTCAAGCAGTCGTTAAACTAGAGAGGCAGCATTTAGTGGCCGCAAATGCTTGCCCCGTGTCATCAGGCCGCCTGTTCGTGACAGACCGTAAGTCGAAGATCCAGTATCTCATCGACACAGGTTCAGACCTGTGTGTGTATCCGCGGTCAGCCGTCCGGGCGCCTCCAAAGAGCAAGACCAAGTACCTGCTTTTTGCTGCAAACGGTTCACCCATATCAACCTACGGCCACCTTAACCTCCATTTAGATCTGGGGTTGCGACGAGCGTTCGAATAGCGCTTCACCGTAGCTGACGTTTCCAAGCCGATTATTGGTGTCGACTTTCTAAGTCACTACAACTTACTTGTCGATTGCCACAATCATCGGTTGGTTGACGGTGTCACATCCCTGGCTATCGCCGTGCCGCACCAAAAATCAGCTGAAGGCATATCATCGGTACGAACAACAACTGACGACTCCAACTACCACAGACTGCTCCGAGAATACCCAGAAGTAACTCGTCCAGCTGGTAAACCCCTCGTTCCTAAGCATTCCACAGTGCATCACATAAGAACTACTCCTGGCCCACCGGTTTCCAGCCGTCCACGTCGCCTAGATCCGCAAAGATTACAGATTGCCAGGAAAGAGTTCGACGACATGTTACAGAGTAGAACGGCACAAAGATCCGAGAGTGCCTGGGCTTCTCCACTACATCTGGCTCGTAAGAAGAACGACGGCTGGAGACCGTGTGGAGATTACCGAGCACTGAATGCTAGGACTATCCCGGACAGCTATCCGGTTCGGCACATTCAGGACTTTGCTTACCAGCTGGCGGGTAAGAAAATTTTCAGCACAGTCGACCTGGTCAAAGCCTACAACCAGATCCCGGTACATCCAGATGACATTCCCAAGAATGCCATCACTACTCCCTTCGGTCTCTTCGAGTTCACGTACATGACGTTTGGATTACGGAACGCAGCGCAAACATTTCAGCGCTTCATCGATGAGGTGCTGAGAGACCTGGACTTCTGTTATGGGTACATCGACGACATACTGATTCACTCAGAGTCAGAGGCACAGCACGAGCAGCATCTGAGGCAGCTTTTCGAGCGCCTGCAGGAGTACGGCGTTCTCATCAACACGGCTCAGTGTGTTTTTGGACGTCGTGAGGTATCATTTTTGGGCTACACGGTATCTGATCCTGGGGTCAGGCCTTTGGATTCTAAGGTGACAGCGATCAACGAATACCCAGTACCCAAGACTGTCAAGGAGTTGAGACGCTTCCTAGGGATGATGAATTTCTACCGACGGTTTCTCCCAGGTGCAGCATCACTCCAGGCCCCCCTCAACTCACTTCTGGCTGGTCCAAAAACCAAGGGTTCACATCCCGTTGAACCTACACCGGATTTCCTGGAACACTTCGACAAATGTAATACCAGTCTTTCTCAAGCCACACTTTTAGCCCATCCAGACATGCACGCTGAACTGGCCATACAGACAGACGCTTCGGACGCCGCTATGGGAGCTGTGCTGCAGCAGAAAAAAGAAGGCAGATGGGAACCTTTGGCCTTCTTTTCTCGGAAATTGAGCCCATCGCAGAAGAAGTACAGTCCCTACGATCGCGAGCTGTTGGCGATATACGAGGCGATACGCTACTTCAAACACATGGTAGAGGCTCGCACGTTCACAATATACACGGACCACAAGCCTCTCACCTTCGCGTTTACCACACGACGAGATAACTGCTCCCCTCGCCAGTTCAGGTACCTAGACTTCATCAGCCAATTCACCACAGACGTCAGGTACATCGCGGGGAGAGACAACACAGTTGCGGATGCATTGTCCCGCATCGAAGAGGTCACCATCTCAACTTCTGTTCTCGATTATCAGTCTCTAGCTCAAGAACAGGAGACGGACGCAGAGTTGCAGGACCTGCTACAGAACGGGTCAACCTTGAAGTTAGAGAAGGTACAGACGCAACTTACGAACTGTCCCATCTATTGCGACGTTTCTACTGCAGAGCCGAGGCCATTCATCACACCTACGTTTCGCCGCACGGCGTTTGACGCTCTGCATAACCTCAGTCACCCAGGGGTCAAGCCTACAGTTCGTCTCGTGACACAAAGGTTCGTGTGGCCCGGGGTGAGAAAAGACTGTCGACAATGGGCCAAGGCATGTCTGCAATGCCAGCGGAATAAGGTGCATAGGCACACTTCCGCACCCCTGGCGGAGTTCAAGCCACCTTCAGCACGTTTCAGACACGTGCACATTGATCTTGTTGGACCCTTACCCGTGTCTCATAATTACAGGTACTGCCTCACTGCCATCGACCGGTTCACCCGTTGGCCTGAGGCGTACCCTCTGGTAGACATCACCGCTGACACCTGCGCGGCTGCCTTCGTGTCTGGCTGGGTAGCACGTTTTGGCTGCCCCGAGCACATCACCACAGACCGCGGACGCCAGTTCGAGTCACACCTTTTCAAGGCTATGGCGAAGATCACGGGCTCCAACCATCATACAACCACGGCCTATCATCCAGCGGCGAACGGGCTCGTTGAAAGGCTGCATCGCCAACTGAAGGCTGCAATCGCGTGCCACACCAGCACGCAATGGACGGAAGCACTTCCCGTGGTGCTCCTCGGCATCCGCAGCGCCTGGAAGGAGGACTTGCAGGCGTCAGCAGCTGAACTGGTCTACGGCGAGCCACTTCGTTTGCCTGGGCAGTTCTTCACATCATCTGATGAGCCAGTAGACGTCACCAATTTTGCGAGTCGGCTGCGGAACCACATGAGCAAGCTAGCTCCATGGCTCCTACGGCATGGGATACAAATAGACTTTTCTACCTACCCAAGGATCTCCAAACAAGCAGTCACGTATTTTTGAGACAAGGTCCAGCACGACGTTCTCTACAGGCTGCCTACACTGGCCCTCATAGAGTCCTGAGACGTCGCGACAAGGCATATGACTTAGAGGTGTCTGGAAAAGAAGTTACGGTGACTATTGATCGACTGAAGCCAGCCTACGTCCTGAGAGAGGAAATTCCAGCACCGACCCGGGAGACCGTCATCGAGCTGGTGCCGCAGAAAAAGACGAGGAGCGGACGAGTCGTTAGATTCCCCGACTACTATCGACCGTAGTCACGGTCTCAGCAGGGGAGAACTTGTAGCGGATCAACACGCGACTGAAATCGCTACCGCTCATGAGCTTGGGCAACCGCAGATCACGCCACCACCTCGTGAGATCTATTGTTCGGCGGCCGGTCTGCGCACGCGCCGCGCCCGTGCCCCTCGCCGAAGCCTACGGATTTCGCCCGGCGCGCGGACGCTTCAATGCGATAATAACCTCTGCCTAGCTAACACGCGCTTTGCATTATATAGCTGCACTTGCTTACGCCTCGCTTGATTTAGTGTTATATTCAATTTCTTTGTTTCGGCCATGCTTTTTCCTTTGTGCTAGTTTATATCGTTATATTCAGTTCTCCATTTCGTAACGTTTAAATCTTTAGTGTTTCAGTTTGTAAATTTCCCGTGTTCATTATAATTAAATTCAAGTTTAAATTGTGCTGCGCATTTTTATATTAATCGTGATCGCATTCGCTCCACCCGTCTTGTGACGCAACCTATATCGGGTTCGACCCCCGATCACATTCAAACCTACATTTGTTTAACCGCCCTAGGTAAGTAATGTACTATAATCTACTCCTGTATCATGTTTTTCTTATGTTGTGGTGCAATAATAGTACATTGTTTAACAAGGGGCGTATGAGGAATATTGCCAACGAGAGTCTATCAGGAGCCCGACGCCGTAAGGCGGAGGGCTTTTGATGACTCGAGTTTGCATTATTCTTACGCCCGTGTTATACACAATGTTTTTCATCACATTTGCGAGGAAATAAATAACCACAAAAGACAGAAAAACCTATGTTTCAATCAAATGTTGACAAATTGACAACTTCACTTCTAGATCAGTGTGAGTGGAGGGCGTAGCTTCAATATTTCAACCAATCACAGAGCATGGAGCATGTGGTCCTTGCAGGGCATGGCCGGCTCGATTTTATTTTCCAACTGTGATTGCACAGAGCAGAATTCTTGCCGTCCAGATTTGCTTAACCAATCAGATCACACATAAGCTCATTACTCCCTTGGGACCATTATTTCCCGCGGGAACAATTTAGCCCATTGTCCTTCTGTATACAGGCATGGAATAACACCATTTATGAGCAAGTGTGATGAAAAGAATATTACTAATACTACATACAAAGCTTGTCTAAATCAAAGCGAAACTGAATAAAACAGTTCAGCCTGAATCCATCCATTTACTAAGAAGTAAGGACCCCTCACCCGCTTGGTAGTCGTAGAGAGCCCTCGCGCTGAGGCCGGGGTCATCGTCCAGGTCCTCGTATATCGCGCCCTCGTCCTCCAGCCCTTCTGGCGACACGTCTGTACACAAATTTATTTATTTTTTAAACACGACAAAAAAAAACCTGGTGGCGTGTCGTATCAGTGAGTCAAGGGGCTGGCGTACGACCGAGAGAAGTGGAAAATACTCCACCGACAAGAGGATGACACGTAAATTTAAAGAGAAGGTAAAAAAATTACAAACATACACACAGGTTACCAGTGGTAGAAGCTGGCAATTTTTTCCTATATTTTACCACTAAAGTACTCGGTGGTACTGGTTACTACTGAATTAGTGGTAACAAATTGGTGGTAACAGGTGGGAATAACCCCACGAGGTATAATTATTATACCTCTTATCTCTTCCACAGTAAAACTGTGAAAAACTGTCACGGTTTCGGCTGTAATGGACTCGCATACGTTTCCTCAAAAAACATTACTATCAGCTCGATGGTTGCATTGTCACCGAACTGTCTTAAGTACCTATGCCAAATGTCAATCTGATACCGGTAAGTGACTGAAAAATGATTTCCGAATGTGAACAGTGCAAGATATTATAATGCTTATAAAAAAGAGACTTACCATCACTAGTATTAGTACCATTAGACTCCTGCTTATAATTAACATTCTCTATAACAGTATTCTGCCTACTCAACTCAGCCTTGCCATTCTCCTCGGCAATATTATTCTTGCTATAAGGCGACCGCTTAATCGTACTAAACTTATTATCACTGTCATCGTCGTCATTTTCATTAGAACTAGAATATGATGCGTCGAACATATCGTTCTCTAAAATATTCTGCTTAATCATAGGCTCGCTCTGTTTTAGGGAATCCACTGTTATAGGTCTGTAATCCTCATTTTCTTTCGTTTCTGTGTAGTTGATGGCACTGAATGTGGTCGGATCATTTTCTGTACTAGGACTTAAATCCACTGTTGGGTCTATTATCGGTTCGTATTGTATTTGCGATGGGCTTTCTAGGCTGAGTTTGATTTTGTCTATGTTTTTGAGGGGGCTGGTTTTAGATTGTTCCTGGGGTTCTTCTGGGAGGGTGATTTTTTTGGGGGAGCGGCTGGAGGGTGAAAGGGGGGGTAGGGAGGGGGAGAGGGGAGGGAGGTAGGTGGGCTGGGGGGTGAACGCGTTGATGCGCTGCGCTATGACGGAGCTGCGGACTGGCTTCTCTGGTATCGAGTTTGATCTGTAAAACAATTTCGAAATAATTAAAAAATATGTTTCGTAGCTTATCCAATTGGCAACTTTCCAAAAAAAAAATTAGTTCTTCAGTTAGATTATCAAAAAATATTAGTCACGTATTTTTTTTTTCAATCAAATAAAAACTTACAAAGTTTAGGAAAGCCTCGTTTTCGACCATGGTTTTCTACTATGTCGCTGAACCCAATTGTTATGAATTGGTACTCATTAGACGCATAATTTCAAGTTCTTTAATTTTCTAGTGAGTAACTTTTCGCTAGGATGCACCGTATAGAAGCTACGAGTGAGAAACCAAAAAAAGTCGAAATTTCGGGGATTTGTGGCTGCCAAAAGTTGTCCCGAGATATCTCGTGTAACCATTTTTGATATTTGCTAGGTTGTATCGATGTAAACAATATAAAAAAAAACTTCTACACCACCTTTTGCAACGTACCACCCTACATTTTGAATGAAATCGGGCTGTATTTAAAGAAGTTCAAAATGGCGGCCATTTTTTGAAAATCCAATCTCGGATTCGTATTAAAACGCCTCTCCGACGCTCCAATGGAGTCCAAGCGGAAGCTCCAATAAGGCACCAAGCATCGTATGAGCGCGCCCGACGGAGCTCCTCGCTTGACACGCCACTCGGACTGTTAGACTGTGGTGGTACTGACCTGGTGGCCTGTCCCTGCGCCAGGTTCTGCGTGAACACGGCGCGCGCGGTGGCGGTGGAGGCCCCGATGAGGCGCCGCGCCTCGTGCCTCGCCACGCCGCTCGGCCTGTATGTAGTTAGACTGTGGTGGTACTGACCTGGTGGCCTGTCCCTGCGCCAGGTTCTGCGTGAACACGGCGCGCGCGGTGGCGGTGGAGGCCCCGATGAGGCGCCGCGCCTCGTGCCTCGCCACGCCGCTCGGCCTGTATGTAGTTAGACTGTGGTGGTACTGACCTGGTGGCCTGTCCCTGCGCCAGGTTCTGCGTGAACACGGCGCGCGCGGTGGCGGTGGAGGCCCCGATGAGGCGCCGCGCCTCGTGCCTCGCCACGCCGCTCGGCCTGTATGTAGTTAGACTGTGGTGGTACTGACCTGGTGGCCTGTCCCTGCGCCAGGTTCTGCGTGAACACGGCGCGCGCGGTGGCGGTGGAGGCCCCGATGAGGCGCCGCGCCTCGTGCCTCGCCACGCCGCTCGGCCTGTATGTAGTTAGACTGTGGTGGTACTGACCTGGTGGCCTGTCCCTGCGCCAGGTTCTGCGTGAACACGGCGCGCGCGGTGGCGGTGGAGGCCCCGATGAGGCGCCGCGCCTCGTGCCTCGCCACGCCGCTCGGCCTGTATGTAGTTAGACTGTGGTGGTACTGACCTGGTGGCCTGTCCCTGCGCCAGGTTCTGCGTGAACACGGCGCGCGCGGTGGCGGTGGAGGCCCCGATGAGGCGCCGCGCCTCGTGCCTCGCCACGCCGCTCGGACTCGTTGGCTCTGGACTAGACACCCTGTCATATAAAAAAAATGAACACCCCCGAACAAACATAGCTAAGAAAAATCTCAACAGGAAAGAGTTTCGATTTAAAAAAACCGGCCAAGTGGGTGTCGGACCACGAACAACGAAGGGTTACGTGCCCTGAAGGTCGACTCGTCACAGAAAACTTACATCCTTTTCTATAGGGAAGGTATTTTTTCAGCAATATTTTGAAAACCTTTGAACCGATCTTGTTCAAGTTGTTTGTTCGAAGTTGTTCTTGTTTTAGAGAGGTAGGGCACAGCGGAATGTCATCTCGCTCGTATGTGGAGCAGCCCAACTGGGGAAGTACCTCCACCTTACAGAAGACCGCAGCCATAATAGCACTGCTTTGTAGTGTTGCTATATTATTGCATGCTATGAAGTATGTGGTGTTGTGTTCCTGGTGGTGAGTAAGGTCGCCAGAGCTCCCTAGGGTGCGCTGTGTTGGGTGTGAGGGACCTACATGTCTCTATCTGCCAATACAGTGAATCCTCAAGTGAATAAAGGGTCGGCAACGTGCTAGTGATTCTTCTGGAGTCACAAGTGTCCATAGGCGACGGTACCAGCTTAACATCAGGCAGGCCGTAAGCTTGTTTACCACAGTCGTAGTATAAAAAAAAATCGGTGAAAGAATTTAATAAGCAGAATAATGGCTTCCGTAAACAAAAATCAATCAATATGGCAATTTACGAACTGGTACAAGGAGTCTACATAAATATGGATAAAGGAATGCCAGTCTCGGCAATATATACGGATATGACTAAAGCGTTTGACTTTGTGAACCATGATATACTTTTGACCAAGTTACATTCATATGGAGTGCGGGGTATTGTTTTTGAACTAATTAAATCGTACTTGAGTGATAGAAAACAGATGACTCAAATTACTCAACTGTGCCGTAAAACAAAAATTGAAACCACATCATCTTCACAACTAAGAAGCGTGAAATATGGTGTACCACAGGGGAGTATATTGGAACCTTTGTTATTCCTAATTTATATTCACGACTTACCTTAGATTACTAGACATCCAATGGTATTATTTGCTGATGATAGCACAATTATATTTAGTGACGAAATTAACTATGAATTGGAAATAAATAATACTTTAGAAACAATAAAAGGATGGCTAAACATGAATAATCTAAAAATAAATCTAGCTAAAACATGTATCATGCACTTTGAACAGCGACGCAATAATATTAGGGACCTAGATATAAAGTATAATGATAATCCAATTATAGGAACCACGGAAACGAAATTCTTAGGACTGATCTTAGACAGCTGTATGTCATGGAAAATGCACGTGGAAGGTGTATGTTCTAAATTAAACAGCTATTAATATGCTCTATACATGTTGCAAAAAATAGTCGACCAACCAACTGTATTAGTTGCATATCCATGCATATGTCTCGTCTTCC
The DNA here is from genome assembly GCA_963854355.1 of Epinotia brunnichana. Lineage (NCBI taxonomy): Eukaryota > Metazoa > Arthropoda > Insecta > Lepidoptera > Tortricidae > Epinotia > Epinotia brunnichana. The sequence goes on along the minus strand of OY977947.1, from coordinate 29,765,617 downwards.
TTAAGATATGGTATTATCTTTTGGGGCAACTCAACTAACTGGCTGCAGGTGTTTCGAGCGCAGAAAAAATGTTTAAGAGCGATATGCGGACTGAGGCCCACAGAATCATGTAAACCTTTTTTTAAAAGCCTCAAAATCTTGTTTTTTCCGTGTTTATATTTATTAGAAATGGCTCTATTTGTAAGACACAATTTAAATCAATATCAAGGTTTCAACAGCGAGCGGCAACGGCAACGGAAAAAACTACATTGACACCCTTCTAAGACAGCTCTTTTATCCAAAAGCATTTTAGGAATGAGCCCCAGAATTTATAAAAAGTTACCCGATTCCATTAAAGAGAGCCAAAATAACATTAAATTCAAGAAGGAGTTAAAACGTTTATTGTTAAAAAAGGCGTACTCGTACTACTCAATTAACGAGTTCTTTAGTGATACATGACATTATAATGTTTTATATATATTTTTTTTTTATTTCGACATGCCTGCACTTTAACTTTAATTTTATTGACTTATAATGTATATTTTAATAATAAATTCAATATTGTGAAATAATTTGGTAATTGTAATTTAATTGTAAAAATATTTAATGTAAAAATTTCATTTCAAGCTTGATATGTATTTAGAATATTTATAGATATTGCAATGCTCGACAGAGCTCATGTTAGGCTTAAGACCTATTTTGTTACAACATGAACGCAATAAAAATCTGAAATCTGCAGAGGGGTGAAAGTTTGAGGGGGACACACAATTATTGAGACTTTAGGTTATTTCGGTGATTAGGTATCTCCGACTAAATCCACCTAATAAAAAAAGCGGCCAAGTGCGAGTCGGACTCGCACATGAAGGGTTCCGTGAAATAAATTGCGGTTTACGATTTATGACGTATTAAAAAAAAACTACTTACTAGATTTCAAACCAATTTTCGGTGGAAGTTTGCATGGTAATGTACATCATATATTTTTTTTAGTTTTATCACTCTCTTATTTTAGAAGTTACAGGGGGACGACGACACATTTTACCACTTTGGAAGTGTCTCTCGCGCAAAATTTTCAGTTTAGAAAAAAATGATATTAGAAACCTCAATATCATTTTTGAAGACCTATCCATAGATACCCCACACGTATGGGTTTGGTGCATTTATTTTTTTGAGTTTCAGTTCTGAGTATGGGGACCCCTAAAACTTATGTTTTTTTTCGATTTTTGTGTGAAAATCTTAATGCGGTTCACAGAATACATCTACTTACCAAGTTTCAACAGTATAGCTCTTATAGTTTCGGAAAAAAGTGGCTGTGACATACGGACGGACAGACACACATGACGAATCTATAAGGGTTCCGTTTTTTGCCATTTGGCTACGGAACCCTAAAAACAGAGTCGCACCCATAAGGGTTCCTTTTTTACCTTTTTGGTACGGAACCCTAAAAATGCTGAGAAACCTTATATTTATTTTAAGAGGCCTATCAATTGATGTGTACACGTGGACTTACAATTATATTTATTTTTTTGACTTGCTGTTACATGTATGGAGGGCAACCCCTAAAAAACATTTTTTTACTTATTTCATTACAGAGTTATGTAGTGGCTAACAAACCCACATATGCTCTAAACTTTATTCAATTACACCTTATAGTTTTCGAGTAAAATGCCTGTCACATACGGACAGACTGGTTCCCTAAAAACGCTCGCATATCGGGTTATCCGTGGGCCGTCGTCACGATACAAATGTTAAACTTAACACCTGCCGTAGTTCGCCGTGGGGGGTTACAAATATATATTACTAATACAACTAGCCCTTTAGTAAGCTCATTAAGGCTTGTGTTATGAGTACTAGACGACGATGCGATATACACATATACATATGTAAATAAACGCATAGATCAAATAAAATACTCAGAAACAAATATTCACTATTCAGTGATTCGTTATCAACTTATCATATAGGTCCAGTGATTGGCACATATACTTTTAAAGTGTATTGAACATACTCACTTTTGGTCTTCCACTTTAGCTCTCCTCTGAGTAGCTAACTCTTCTTTTCTCCTGGCGTCCTCTTCTGCCTTCCTCTTTTCCTGAAAAACGCATCAAAATCTTTGTTTGTTGTATTTCGCGAACTCACTAAGAGATGCCTGGATGTTCAGTTTTGGGTAATCATTATCTAAATGCTAATAGATATATTGTATTTATTACGAGGTGACGACCACCACATACGCGGCTTGCCAAATCGAGGAAATATCTGCACACTGTGGGGCCAAAGATCTACAACGCAATTCCAGTAGAAATAAAAAATGCCACTAGCGACAACTCCTTCGTCACTAAATTAAAATAGTTAGGAGACGCCTACTACTCCCTGGATGTCTTTTTTCGAGTGCCGGGCTGATCACTAGAGAAATATGACCTCGTAATAGTAACTACCTACTTGTTAACGAACCAAACTGGTTCGCAAGCCCAAATAAATATGTATATATAAAATGTTAATACATTGTTGAACGTTTCCTTAAATTTATAATCATGTAACTGTGTGACTTAATAGCAACTACATATATTATTACGTTGACATGTAAAATGATATTTTTACCAATAAATTACTGTATTGTATTTTGACAAAAAAAAACCCAAAGAAATACCTACAAAGGTATATAATATTCGCAATTAACCAACCTCCTCTCTCCTTTTCCTCTCAGCTTCAACTCGCTTCTTCTCTTCCTGTTCTTCTTTCAACCAAAACTGATCTCTCTCTGATGAGTTGATCTCTTGCACTGGAATAAGACATTTTCACTTATTAGAAGATGATGATGGTATCCTCTTATCCCTCATCAAGGACAGAGGGCTCGTAAGTTTCCATCTTCTGTCCTGGGCGGCCTCATCTCCTTTCACTATTAGTGCTACAAAACTACCAAATGGCACAGGGTTACTTCGTCGTGCCCACAGCGCCTAGAACGACTATAGTCGTTGTGGCGTACGCTGTCGAAGTAACCTTCTTACTATGTAGGCATAGTCAAAAAAAAGTCATCTTTCCTGTAGTCAATAGTTAAAGGCTTATTTGCAAATATAAAATATTTTTATCACATACAATAATGGTAAGGGTGATAATGATAAGAGTCCAACAAAAAAATTGGCTTTGCAGCCCTCAACAGGAAAGACGCGAAACTAAATACATACTAATATTATAAATGCGAAAATGTGTCTGTTACCTCTTCACGCTTAAACAGCTTTTTCACCAAGATTGTCCAGAGACCATTGTGATTTTAGAGTGTTTTTTGTATGTGATTAAACGAGGCGAAATGATTCAATAACAAATATTCGTATATCTCATTTCGAAATAAACAATAATTAAAAGATAACATAATATTCTCATAAATTATATCAACTTTAATAAGGGATTAAAAACTATAAATATAACGAACCTCGTCGCAAACTCTTCCTTGTTCCAATAATATCTTCACTGATTCTAGATAATGTAAAATCATAATTCTTTACTAAAACCTGCGCCATGTTTGCGAATTTTCTACAATAAATAAGAATAAACACTGCCGTTTTCCCAACTAAGTAGCTGCAATTATGAGTATTATGATATGATGTTTACATTCAACACAGTGTTATTGTGTTGACAAATATATTTGGTTGTTTATGATTATGTCATTATAAACATAATTGGAACAACCATCTGTTTACATCGGTTAAAATTGCCACAGATTTAAAATATGGTAGAACCACCATAATACTTCTCATACAAGCCAAGCATAATAGATAGTCAACGATAGCTTATGAAGACGAGAACCATTGGAAAGATGAAGAAGGGAATTTTTGGGAAGGCGACTCCGGAAAAGTTGCAAACGTTGGCCCTTTGTAAATTTGAATAGTCACAAGACTGAAGTTAGTTTAGACAAATAACTCGATAACACGGTACATCATACAGCGAGGAAGATTTTGGCATTTTTTAAATCAAGTTCCTAATTATATTATAACGGATCCCACTAGTAATATAACTTATATAACTTAACTGTTCAAAATAAACATAGTACGATTAACAAACATAATTTAAGGTGGTTCGATTGCCATACAAAGTGTTATTTGACATTCGCAGGCTAACAGCGTGATATTTAAAGAAACTTAGGTAACAAACTTTCATATATTGGCTTCCCATTTGCGCCAAATTCCCCCTTTCCTAGAATAAACTTGTATAAACTAGATTTATTTAAGAAATTGGTTTGGGACGTGATATTTTGGTAAAACTGTTTTTCTCAAATTAATCTAGTTTATACAAGTTTATTCTAGGAAAGGCGGAATTTGGCGCAAATAGGAAGCCAATTTATGAAAGTTTGTTACATAAGTTTCTTAAAATATCACGCCGTTGGCCTGCGAATGTCAAATAACGTTTTGTATGGCAAACGAACCACCTTAAGTACGCAAACTTATCCCATTGAGGGTTGTCTTGCGGCTAACTTTTGAACAGATCAGAGATACAATTGAATGCATTGTATTTGGCCTGCTAATGATTCGTATTTCCAAGCTAGGAACTAGAGATGCAACGGACATCCGGCCACTATCCGATATCCAGCCTATCCGGCCAAAATTTTACTATCCGGTCGAATACCTAATAGTGGCCGAGGTAAGGAGAGAAAAATAGTAGGTTTTAACCTATTATTGTTCTCTCCTGAACGGTGAATATTACTACAAAATAATCTATTATCAGGGTCAATAAAAAAAACTGTCGCATGTTTCCATCACCTGCCCACAGCGTGTAACAAGTTGCAAGTGTTGCAACCTGTACAGACCGTAGCGCACGCGCGCAGTCGAATTTGCTTCATTTTAGGCATGTAACTTTTGGCCGGATATCCGGCCGGCTGCTCCGCCGGATATTCGGTATCCGGCCAATCTACTATCCGTTGCATCTCTACTAGAAACCATTTTCAAATCAGGGATAATTCCGAGAACGGTCACTTTGCGTAATCGTACCGTACCTGGGTTAACTTTCTGGTAAGCAGTCCCCATCGGCCTGGTAGACGGCAGTTGCTCGCCCCTGGACTTGGAAGTTGGTACTTCCCTAATAGGGCTCCAAATATCACTGAAATGACATCCCCCAGTGCCCTGCTCCCCAAACTGTAACTCTCACTGTACCTGGGTTAACTTTCTGGTAAGCAGTCCCCACCGGTCCGCTCGGCGCGGGCTCCTCGCCCCTGGACTTGAAGTTGAAGTTGGAGCCGGCCTTGGCCAGCTTCTCCAGGATCACTCTCTCTTCGAGGTCGTCCTCAGTACGCGCGTGCATGGTCAGGTGGAACCCTGGGAACATCTGGGCTATGTGCTTGATGTGGTTGGCACAGGTTCCTTTGCGGACTGTTGGGGCGCCTTCACCCTGTTGAATTCAGTAGGTATAAATAAGACTGTCTAAAAAAATTGGTACATGGTTTTATTGCTGACTGTGCTTTTTTAACCCCGACACAATAAGTCTGACGTGTCTGTGTATCGGTGTGTCTGTCTGTGGCATCGTAGCTCCTAAACTAATGGACCGATTTTAATGCGGTTTTTCTGTCAGAAAGCTGACATGATCGAGATGGTTCTTAGCTACGTTTCAACAAAATAGGTTTTGCCTGTTTTGAGATATTGAACTTTGAAACGAAATGAAAAAAGTTGTTCATTATTGCAGTAATAAATTACTGCTTGAGAGGGTTCCAATAATACCAAACACGACAGGATTATCTTTTGTAGCTATGGCTACGCGAGAGTTCAGTGCTTTGAGGAGATCACTTGTGTGTGTTCACGATGCAGCACCATGTCTTAGGACTGGAGAACGCTGGTATCTAGAATTTCAAAGTGGGCACTCTAGCCTCAGTGATGGTCGTCCAAAAACCGCCATGACGCAAGAGAATGTCGACGCCGTGCGGCAGCTAATTGTCGAAGATCGTCATGTTATGTGTCATACCGTGAAATAGAGGCATCCGTGGGCATTTCAGGGACTACTGTCCAAAAAATCCTGCACGAAGAACTCGGCGTAAAAAAGTTAATCTCTCGTTGGATACCACATTTAAATTGCTTAGCGAGTAGCGACGACCAAAAAACAGCCCTGTTAGATGGTGTCGCAAAACTCTGCAGCGATTCAACCGAGGAGTCAAAACACGTTTATGATATGGTTAGTGGACCCAGATTCCAAGCAGCAGTCAACTGTCTGGGTCTTCCAAGATGAGCCAAAAGCGACCAAATTCATACGCTCACGGAGCACTTCAAAAACGGTTGCCTCGTTTGTGGCAAAGGGTGGTCACGTCGCCACTATTGTACTAGAAGATCGCAAGGCGATTAACGCTGATTGGTATACCACTGTTTATTTGCGACAAGTCATCACAGAGTTTCGAAAAAACAACTCAAGACGTCGTATGATACTGCACCATGAAAATGCAAGCTCGCACACCGCCCGCCAAACAAAGACGTTTTTGAGCAGTCAAAATGTCGAAATTTTAGATCACCCGCCTTACAGCCCTGACTTGAGCCCTAACGATTTCTTTACGTTCCCCAAAATTAAGCAGTCTTCGTGGTCAACGTTTCAGCACACCAGAAGGAGCCGTTGACGCATACAAATCGGCCATTTTGACTACCCCCACTTCGGAGTTTATATAATAAATGTTTGATGCGTTGCACGAGAAAACCGCCAGCTCGTCGATTAACAGTTATGATGTTGATGATACTAATGCTGAAATTACTCTCGATTCTGTAAATTCCTACAATTGAGGAGCTAAACCCTATAGTTCAATTCAAAAGCAGAAGCTTAAAAACCATAATCTTGAAATAACTTACAAAGTTTAGGAAAGCCTCGATTTCGACCATGGTTTTTCTACTATGTCGCTGAACCGAATTGTTATGTGTTGGTACTCATTAGACGCATAATTTCATGTCCTTTAATTTCCTATTGAGTAACTTTTCGCTTAAATGCACCGTATAGAGGCTACGAGTGAGAAACCAAAAATAGTCCCAAAATTTCGAGGATTTGTGGCTGCGAAAAGTTATCCCAAGATATCTTGTGTAACCATTTTTGATATTTGCTCGGTTGTATTAATCTAAACAATATACAAAAAAAACGTCTACACCATGTTTTGCAACAAAGAATTACTCTACGGACTGGCCTATACGATATTAATACCATTATGTTACTGCTTACTGCTACGGAATTGTTATATTACAATAATACTGAGGGATATTATGATGGCCATTATTTATAGTTACTGAATAGGTAATAGAGAATTTGCAATGTAGATGTAGTATGTGTGGATATATCCAGTCCAATGAAGGAATGTCCTGGTGACTCAATGAGCAAGTGAATGGCAGAAAGATAAGATACCTTATGGGTATGAATCATTACTTAACCACCTACAATCTAGTCAAAACATCCCATCTAAAATATAATAATATGACATAATTTATTTATAAGTTAGCAATTATGGCATTTTGTATCAAGGAAGGAAAACCATACACGTTTTCTTTTATTTATTACAAGCTTTTATTTAGCTCACCCCATTTGTTTTATTCTTGGGTCAAATTTAGTAATTGAAATTTCACCCTCTTCCTGTCAACCGATTGATCTGAAATTTTGCATGCATATGTATATCGCATGACAATGCAATATTATGATGACTTGGAGCTGATCTGATGCTGGAGCTGGAAGGTGGCCATAAGAACTCCGCAATAAAACGACACAACCTCATCGAGTTTGGGCTCGTTAGAATCGTCTCAATGAGTAGTTGATGATGGTATGCAGAAAAGTACAGTCGGCAATAAAAGCTTGTACCAAGAATGACATTTTTGACAGAAACTTATCTTGTGTTGATTTAGTGTAAACTCTGCACTGTATTTTAAAATTTAATCCTTTTGTGAATCATATCCACATAGGGATAAACTGGTATCAAAGGAAAATATGTGTTATTGATAATATTAATATGGGAAACACAACAGGATTATGCACTGAAACAATTTGAAACAATGATTATTTTATTTTCATTCTATCTGGGCTATCTTAGAAGGAAATAATATACAGGTAGGTATGTCAAATAAATAATATAATAATATTATATATGGCACTCTTTGGGGGAGGCCTAAGTCCAGCAGTGGACGTCTTTCTGATGATGATGATGATGATATATGTCAGCTTTTCCACATTTTTATTCTGGTACTGTCAAGGTCACCAATATGTATATACCCAAAGTTGCAAAAATATGTATACAACAACGTTACTTCTGTAGTAATAAGGTTTGTATACATATTTATGTAGTTTGTGGTGCATACATATGTATTGGTGACCTTGACTGTACCAACTTTCATCCCCAATTTCATGTTGACTTTTGGGATAAAAAAATATGGAATGTTCCAATCCAAGATATAAACAATCTCTGTAGAATACATTCAGCTGTTTTTACGTGAGCAGGTAACAAACATCTTAACATCCAAACTTTCATATATGAAATATTTATTATTAATAGGATTTCAATACTGATTGTCTTATTACCACTCGTAAAGGTTCCTGCTACACTTGATTTAATTATTACACTGCTTGGATAATACTTCATTCATGACTTCACATGGCCACTTTTACTGCCAGGAATCAGCCGAGTGGGCGCCTACGCCATAAGCACTTTCCGCTACATACGGGGAAAACCATGGGATCGGCTACTTCTTGGCAGTGATTATGTTAAATAAAGCTGTAGATAAAGACAAACAATTTTTAACTGCAGTTTAGCTAAAATTGTTTTCATGAAGTTTATAAATCTGGTTACCAGTGTTTTTCTAGCAGTGTTACTCATTCTCAAACATTCCTTCCCATTAAACAAAGAAAACAATCACAAGCTTATCTTTAATTTTATCTCACCTGCCAGTTGATAAGCACATATTTAGATATGCTGCTGTCAGGGACGTCCAGTTTAAGGAATGCATATTGTATTTTGCCACTGTTGAAATCATCGATGAGCTCCGTCAAGCCACCATCTCCTTTGCATATGAACTTTAAGTCATTGGATAAGCCGTCGTAACCGAATAAGGCCCTGGAAAGATATAATAAGTGATAACACAAGCTATCAATAAATATTCATTTTCCCTTACATTTGGAATTCATCATTTTCATTACTGTTTAAACAGTAAATTTAATATAAAACATAATCAACTTCTACTGTAATGGAGGTTTTAGTGGGTGAATAAACCACATAATCCGGACTTCTCCCAAAAAGCCTACTTGTCTCAAATAGAAAAAAAAAGTGCTGACAATGCTCAAGCTATAATGTTGAACTTCAAGCATGTTGCATTTCAAGCAATAGCCTCTACAATACATAGTAATACAATTATGTCTGAATAGTGAATACCAAAACAATAATAGGCAGGTTAAGATTAAATTTCTAGAAAACTGTACATAAATAGTACACTATTAATTCTAGAAGGAAACTCCGATTTTCCTTGTTTATCGGCATAGGGAAAATTTTTACATAATTTATATAACAAAAGCGATAAAGTAATGTTAAATAAGACATCGCCACTTCCCGGAATACAATCCTGTGTATAATTATAAATGGAAAGTTTAATGAAAATGCATCTAGATTAGTGAACTAGGGCTATGCGTCTAACCAATGTCCGAGTAAAGCCTCAGAATATGCTTATAACATGAAAACCGCACAATAATGCGAATTTTTATGGACACGTAGTGAAAGGATTGCGTTAGCAGTATCGCCTTCTTTGACTGCAATTGCGTGTGCATTCTCGCAGCAAATATGGTCGCGTCGTCGACATGACTCTAATTGATTCATTTGATTAATGAAGTCTCGCGTTTATTAATTAATCCATAGGCAAGTAGGTCGCTATTGTGTAAAACTATAACTTGTTATTACTCACCAATCAGTGTCGGTTTTCTCATCTAATACGTCCTTCCATGCGGCGATTAACGCGTCCTTGTGTTTATTCAAGTTTATAGCCATTTTACATTCTTCGCACTAACTAATTTATCACTGTAAATTGAAGAATCTCGGCGAAATCGTTAAAGCCGACGAACGGGCGGCCTGACTCACAACAATTTCGACCGACAACAGCCATAGACTAAATAGAATAGACCGATGATGTCGATATTGTAATTTGACGTTAGCTCGATTATATGTTGCCCTACGTAAATTAAATAATAGGCTCTACAAACCATACAATATTGGGGTCGACAGATTATATTATACAGCGTGTACTTTTAATATTACCTCAAATTGTAACCAGAGGTAGGTGTTAGGGCTATGAACCGATATTGCATTTTTTTTTCTTAACTTCTAACTTTTTTTTTCTATACAAAATAATTCAGCACGCAATGTATTACTACATTGTCTTACTGATGTGACGTCACAGCTGTCACAAGTAACCCGCTTCTTCCATGTGTAAAATGAGTGTAAGCATTACATTGCTGCTCGATAAATTTTAATGATGGCTGCTTCCCGGATGACTTGAAAAAAGCTAAAATAAAACCATTACATAAGAAGGGAACAAAAAATAATATGGGCAATTTTAGGCCAATAGCGTTATTGCCGACATTAAGCAAGATATTTGAAAAAATGATACATGAAAGATTAACAAGGTTTCTATTAAAAAATGATGTATTAGACCAATCACAGTTTGGTTTCCAAAAAGGAAAATCCACCACATTAGCCATTTTTTCAATTTTTAAAAATTTCTGGGAAAAAATTGATTCTGGTAACACTTGTGTAGCCCTAATGCTCGATATGTCAAAAGCATTTGACTGCGTTAGATATGATATAATGTTGCAACAGTTAGAGCATATCGGGATAAGGGGAAATGCCCAAAAATTATTCCAAACTTACCTATGCGATAGGAAACAAGCTCTACAAATAGATTGCTACAACCAAAAAAATAAAACGATAGAGCAAGTCTTGTCGTGCTACGAGGAAGTGGTAGTTGGAGTTCCACAAGGAAGCGTGCTTGACCCGCTTTTGTTTCTCATATATTTAAATGAGTTTTCTCGTGTTACTAAGAAATCATGTGTACTGTTTGCTGATGATGCGACAATATTTTTTTCGTGTGATCGTTCAAAAGCTTCGAGCCTTTATGAGGATATAAGCTCTACCTTAACAGAGATCACAAATTGGCTCATTTCATTAAATCTTAAATTGAACCTGACCAAAACCCAGCTCATTCAATTTAGAAATTATAGAACCGTGATGCGAAATTTTTAGGAGTTCATGTGGATTCGCATCTAAATTGGAAGGTTCACATCGAACAGATAAATAAGAGAATTTCCAGAAATTGTTACGCATTGTCCATATTATCCGAAACATGCTCTGAAAGCATAGTAGTTAGTGCCTATTACGGAAATGTGTATCCTTTATTGACATACGGAGTCATTTTCTGGGGAAATTCTGTAGATGTAAATAAAACATTCATCCTACAGAAAAGATGTCTAAAAACAATTTACCGTATGAACGTTAGAGACTCCCTAAGACAAGTTTTTCGAGAAAAGCGCTTTCTTACATTAATGTACTTTACGACGTACTATGGTCCGACCATTTTCCTATGCAGGTACGCTGTAGTCTAGATATATTAAGACCTAACATGTCGATTGGTAACAAGCAATGCAGTAATAATATCATATGGGGTGAAAGAGATGCTAATCAGATAACTATGTATAATGATTATTGTAACAACAGATTAAAAGTCATTGAATTCCCAGCAACGCTAGGCACATGTGGGGACCGGTTATGTAATAACAGCGCTTGCAGGAACGTATTAGATAACCTTTACAAAACGATTATCAGTGTTTTAGTAGATGCCTCCCTTGCTAGCTGTTCTACTCGTAATGCAAACCAGCGTGTTAAGAAACCCTATATTACTGGGTGGAATAAACACGTAAGTAAGTTTCATAGAGAGGCTCGTCTTAGCTTTCAGTTCTGGTTATCTTGCGGTAAACCGAGCTCGGGACCTGCTTACCACAGAATGAGTGAGACCAAAAAAGTTTTTAAAGCCAAGCTCAAGTGGTGTCAAGACAACAAGGAACAGATAAAAATGGATTTACTGGCTTCTCACCACTCAAAAAAGGATTTCGCGAGGTTTTGGAAGCAAACCAACAAACTGAACCCTAAGATGAGCCTACCAGTGAGCGTCGAAGGTGTGAGCGAGCCAGGACGAATAGCCGAGATGTTCAGGGAGCAGTTTAGAGTGAAGTCTCTTCTGGGGCCTGCTGTGAGTCAACCTTACCGATGTCAAACCCACGAGTATGAGCAACACATACGGTTCTCGGCACGCGACGTGGAGAAAGTTATTAAAGGTATGACCCGCGGTAAGTCTCCAGGACATGACTTCCTAAGCATAGAACACCTTCAGTACGCGGGTGTACATTTGCCGAGGTTACTAGCAATGTTCTTTTCTTTATGTATAGGTCACTCATACTTACCTAGTGATTTAATGAAAACGATTGTGGTACCTATCATAAAGAACAGGGGCGGTGACGCCTCTAGTATCGGCAACTATAGACCCATCTCCCTGGGAACTGTAATTGGTAAGGTATTGGACAGTATGCTGGATAAACAATTGAATAGCCACCTTAAATTGCATGAGGCGCAATTTGGTTTCAGGGCAGGTCTATCTACCGAAACTGCAATATTGTGTCTCAAGCATACTGTCCAGTATTATACCACCAGGAATACGCCCGTGTATGGCTGTTTCCTGGATTTGTCAAAAGCTTTCGACCTTGTTTCTTACGATAGGCTATGGGATAAGCTGGAGTGTGTAACAAGTTTTCCCAGGGAGCTGATTAGCATATTTAGGTTCTGGTACGATCACCAAAATAATAGTGTTAGGTGGGCCGGGTCACACTCAAACATGTACAAGTTGGAATGCGGCGTGAGACAGGGCGGGTTAAGCTCTCCTAGCCTTTTCAACTTGTATATGAACAGCTTGATGGATGAGCTAAGCAATGCCATGGTCGGATGCTCAATAGACGGAAAAATGGTCAATAATATAAGCTATGCAGACGACATGGCATTGCTGACCCCATCCGTCAGTGCGTTGGACACACTGCTGCGTATCTGTGAAAGGTACGTGGAGACCCATGGCTTAAGGTACAACGTCGCGAAAAGCGAGTTGCTCCTTTTTAAGTCTGGAAAGAAAACGTACACAATACCACCTGTCAAATTAAATGGCACCCCACTAAAACAGGTTTCAAAATTTAAGTACCTAGGCCATTGGGTCTCCGAGTCCCTCTGTGATGACTTGGACATAGAACGGGAGAGGAGAGCGCTGGCAGTCCGGTGCAACATGGTGGCCCGCAGGTTTGCAAGGTGTTCAGAGCAAGTTAAGTTAACGCTTTTTAAAGCTTTTTGCCAGACTTTCTACACCTGCAGCCTGTGGGTTAACTACACGCAGAAGGCTATCAGTGCTCTAAGAGTACAGTACAACAATGGTTTCAGGATACTGTTGGGGCTGCCTCGTTTCTGTAGCGCGTCGGGGATGTTCGCTGATGCGCATGTTGACGGGTTTGCCGCTATTATGCGCAAAAGGGTAGCATCCGTGGTGCGCAGAATTCGGGGCAGCCCAAACACTCTACTGAGTACCATTGTTGACAGATTTGAAGGCCGTATCCAGAAACACTGGAACGATATTCATTGTTTAGTTTAATACCTAATGTTTATATTTCATGTACCCACTAACACTAGAATTAAGTTTTTCATATGTTTTTGCTTTTACTAACAACTATGGACAATGTTCCGAAATAAATTATTTGAATTGAATTGAATTGAATTAACAGGGATCTACATTTTGGAGGTTAGCTTGTTTGTAAAAAAACAACCAAACTATTTTACAACACTGTCATCTACGAAGGGTAATTTGAGAGCACAGTATAAATATAATATTAGATTACCGGGAATTAGTACTTCTATATACAAAAAGAGCACGTTTATAATGGCAATCCGTGTATTTAATCACCTCCCGCCTAACATAAAAGCTATGGAGGGCAACTGTTTTAAAGTAAATTAAAAAAAATGGCTCATAAATAAAGCATTTTATAATTTGAAGGAGTTTTATGCATGTTAAGTATTTGGTCTTGTATATTAACACTACTGTGGTTAGTGTATACTTAAACCGAATAAACCTCGCTCGTATAATTAAATTAAGTATTGCATGCCTGAAACAGGTAACTGTTGGAACTATTTTGGCTTTACTACCTACCTATGTACCTATGTAACACAGTTTGCAATAAATCTTTCTTTCTTTCTAAAAATTAATTACGCTTTGGTAGTTAAGACTAACATACAATTTTGTTACAATATCGGTTCATAGTACTAAAAGCTACGTATGGTTAAAATTTGAGGTAATATTAAACATACAGGCTGTATAATGTCACCACAATTTGTCAGTACAACATTTCGAAGTCAAAATCAAAAAGAATAATATAACCATAATTAATAATAATTAATAGTAATAGTCATAATTGGGTGTGTCGTAGTACGACATACCCATTTATGACGTCGACATGTTGTAATGACAAGTTGTGGTAAAATCACATAATCTGTAGAACCCTTCAGTCTTGTCTTCATGACGTCTTCTGTCACAGAGGAAATCATTTAGGCCTCTGCTAGACGGTCACCAACATGCCCCTCCAACAAAGCGACCTTGGTCGGCACCGACCGCTATAGTATGAAATTTTGCTGCAAACAACACACACAGTTGGTGCGGACCAAGGTCGCTCGGTCGGAGGGGCGTGTTGGCGACCGTCTAGCAAACACTTTACTTTCTCCTGTCAAACGTCAAACCATCCCCACTTGGCATTGGCAGGCGCAGGCAGTGAAAAAAAAAAAGGCAATCCAATCCATTCCTCAATTTCATTCACTGTAATCTGTGATTTTATTTCACCAACACCCAACACCATTGTCATTATTGTCAAACAGGTGAAAAGTGCTGAGAAAAAACAAATTGCAAACCGTTGGAATAGAATTGTGAAATTCAAAATGTCTTCGCCGCTAGAAAACTTGGAAACGCAACTAGAAATGTTCATTGAGAACGTTCGGCAAATACGTATAATAGTCAGCGACTTTCAACCGCAGGGCCAGAGCGTCTTGAATCAAAAGATGTAAGTGTTTTAGCCACCTTCTTTTTGGCTTGCAGGCGGATCTTTAGTGGAGCGACTGTGGCTGACTGACTGCCTAGATGGTTCAGGCCTACCCTGTTGAGTCAATACAATTTCGTCGGATGACAACCAAAACTCTTGGCTTTCGAATGATCCATGGAACATGGCGGATCGTGCTCCAGACAGTGTTTTTTATTTTCTGCATCCTGCTGTTTAAAGTATAATTTTGATAGCATATTATGCAGTGAATGGCAAAGGTGACGGCTACAGTTAATGAAGAATTTTCCTGGAAGTGCGAATAACCAATTCTCGGGCATCATTCGTGGTCGCGGCCGCCATTATACTTTGTACTGCTCCAGCTATCACCCAGTGCATTGTGAAGGCCTTCTACCGTACATCATGCTAATAATACTGTTTAATTTATAAACCTACTGACTCTGGCAAAGGCCCTCGAGGCTGCCATTTCTTTTATAATAATAACCAAAACTCACTACCAAAACTGTCACTGCTCTTCAAAACCTCGTATCTCGTTACATACATAGTCGATATCGAGATACGACTTTTGATTTAAGTAGGTATTTGTTACTTAGTGAGTTTTGGTTGTCACCCAACAATTTATAGATTTGGTACAATTCCACTAACAATGATATAAATTAATTTTTCAGCCAATCACTCGTTACTGGCCTACAAGAAGTGGACAAACTGAAATCTCAAGTCCAAGACATCCATGTACCTACAGAAGTGTTTGAGTAAGTATACAGTTTTATCTATTCTATAGTCTGAGAAGGCTTCACATAGTGTGAGATTTTTCCTCAATTTTGTTCACTACCTTTTTATGATTTTAATCGCTGCTTAATACTTTTTTAAAGCCCATAGTGAAACTCCCAGCCACATATCCCGTTTAATATTCAAGTTAAAAATTTATAAGCATCAGGTCCATGATGTCATCAAAACATGTTTGTATTTTTATTTTCGTAATTAATGTCAATAATGCCCCAATTTTTCGTCTCCAATTTCAGGAAGCAATATTAAGTAACGTAAAAAAAATACAAGACTGTGAAGTTAATAAACCCGACGATATTCAATATATATATATTTCATTAATTATTAATATTTTGTCAAGGTTTATCAACGGTCGCATTTTATTTTAGCTCTAAAGGACGTATGATGAGTGTACCTACCAGACCTCAAATTTTGACGATTTTATCTTATGGGATTTGGGATTTATAGCGTTTCTAAGTTTTTGTTCCATTTCTATGGAAATAGGGTTATCACACACAAACGAAAATAATATCAGAGTTCAGAGGCGAGGGTTTTGTTTTTCTTACTTGACTGGCATGAATTCTTCTTGGAAGTTTAATCGTCATCGGAATAATAAAGTCGTTCATCTAAAAATTCTAAAACGAGTGACAAATTGTCATTTTCGGGCATTAATGCAGTATGTGGCTCAGTAGACTTTATAAGTGATAGAACTTTAGGCGGTATAGGTGATCGTTTTTGTTTATTATGGCGGTCTTTTAAAGACAAATGTGAAATAAAGGACTAATCTCAATGATTTGCCAACCATGTATTAGTATTTTGTGCATAGTGACTGACATATTAAACCAGCCATATGATTGTACATACTTTTCAGCCACAGATGCACAAAATACACGAAATTCATTTGTGTCGATTGGCAAACCACTTGAGAGAGCCACCAAAATGGTATGAAAGTCGTCAACAAGCCACTCTATACCGAGTATTTCGGCAAAAGTCTTACGATTTCCGTCTGAGAATGCTGTCCGAGCAGTATTGCCATCATTGGTGATTCCCGAGTTTGGTCGAACTATATCCACTAAGAGTGACAGTCTGGATCGAATCTCACACTGAATTAATAAATAATAAATAAAAAAGCCTTTATTTCCAAATTACCTATTTTTTACATAAGTTATCTTCTGTGTTTGTTAGTAAGTTTCTTATAGCTATGTTGTGTTAGTATTATATTGCTTACTAATTTTTATTTTATTTAATTTGGACCCCTCTTTGGGTGTAGGCCTCCTCCAACTCACTCCATTTTTGCCGGTCTTCCGCTTTGTTTAGCCAGTCTTTCCCTGTGATCTCACACTGAATTAGTTTTTTTCTTTTATCTACTATACGTCCAGCTGCCGAGTTTTTGGTGACCCTCCATGTTTTTACTGCAGGATCGTTTTTGTATGCCAAATGTAGCAGAAACTCAAACAACCTTATCCATGCATGCAAAGGGCTAAGCCCATGAAGAAGCGCTTTTTCGTTTACAGCCAGTTTTTTAATCTCATTCAAATTATTGAATTGAGATGTTGTGGCATTACAACAAGCGCAACATAACTGAGAATTAGTCCCCATTATAATATTATAAACTTTGCCGTCGATTATAGTTAAGTATAATTTGGGATAAGCAATAACTATTTGGCCAGATGCAGTTTCAGCGTAAAACGCAGAAAGTTCTTTTATCTCATCCTCGACTCTTTTTTTTTCGCTCAGAACCAAATCTTTATTTTCTGGACGATATTGTATTTTTATTGGCCTACAGTATCTGTAAGATTGTGGGTTTGGGTTAGACCACAAAACAAAACCATCAAATGTCTTTAAAATAAGTGGAATATACGTGGTCGCAAACAAACAATGTTCATCATCATCATCACCATCTGTGAATTTTTGTTTATAATAAGATTGACCCGTACTCCCATCAAAACCCCAAGAACCCTCTAATGTACATTCTATTGACTCTTTTTGAAATTTTTCACAATATGCAGTAATGATCTCATCATTTGATTCGACTATACGTCGAAATGTGTAAGAGCAAGCTGTACAATGATATTTTTGCATCTTTTTCTGTTATTATAATTTCATCATCTGGGTAACAGAGCTTTTTTGCCGACTGCACTTTGTAGTAGGGTGGAAAAGCATTAAACCCTCGTTGCTTTAAATTCTGTTGTATGGAAGTGTAATCGTCTACTGTCAGCTTTCTATCTATAACCATAGATAGGGATTCGCTAGCACTTAATGGTTTAGTTTGTGGTTTCGATCTAATTAAATCGGCAATTTCTTTGGCGTGTGCAGGGCTTTTTAATAATTCTTTGACAACAAATTCAAAATCGTGAGCAGAACTTACTGATAGTTTTTCACCTGTATCATCAATTACAATTTTTGACATTGCTTTAATAATTTTTGATGGAGGATGGCCTGCAAGTGACTCTTGTAAACGTTCTTGTAAAAGATCACGCCGCTTCTGATACCCACTTTGAGACTCGTTTGAGGTCGAGGCGGTTGAATCACGCATAGAGTTGTCATTTTCGGTAGTAAAACACTCATTTGGAGTGTGACTAGGAGCTGGAGCTGAAGTTGATGGAGCACTTTGATTTCCGAGCTGGACTGGATGATCCTGGTGTATGTTATTTTGAATGGGGTTATTGTCCGACTGAAGTGAGCAAAATAAATTTATATAAAAAAAAAGATGCAAGCCAGTCATGATTTTTTTTGCAAAAGCGAGACGTATTTCGACCACTGAGTAAATAAAACTTTTCACATTTATGAGTAAATTTAGTTACATAATCATTCACTTTTTGATCACTCAGATCAGTATTACTTAAAATCCTATTTCACATCTAAATCTTTGGGTCTGGTTTTCGTTCCACGAGATTTTGCAGCTGCTACCAAAATTTTGTAAATATCGAGTCTGGTAGCATTCTTTGGGTGAACATCTCCTATCGTTAATGATGATGCTCCTGGAGGTTGAAGAGTATCTTCATCTGCCACTCGCTGACCAACAAGAGGGTTGGCGCCCTCTTGCCCCTATCGCATTAAGTCCCCCGGTCGAGGCCCGGAAGGACATCCCCCAGCAGAACGGGTCAGCTCCTGCTGAGGCAAAGCAGCGCCATGGGTCTTTAACGGCTCCATGACGCCTCACCCCCGCTCCTCCAGATATCATGTAATGGCATTGGGTTTCAGCAAGCGCTTGACGAGGGCGGGCCCCTTCCCAATGCCACATGATACCCTTCTTCAGAGATTCAACAGAGTATACTGACACAACCGTTCTGCTAGTGGTAATGCTTTCTGATGTATGGGCCCTCGAATGTTTCTATTTTTAAACATGCTACGATATTGCAACAAGTAGTGACACCACACCCCAACTGAAAATAAAATTAACCTACCTAGTTTGAGACAACCTTAACTTGAATATTTAAAAAATCATATCTCGCGAATCCTGCCATATTTTAATTTACTTTTTTTTTGTACTGATAATGCTTCTTATAAACTATAAAAAAAAAATGTAAAATAAAATGCGACCGATGTAAGATTATCGAAAAAAAAATATTTTAATTTTTTTAGAAAATTGATGATATCTCCTCTAAGAGTCATCAATTCAAACTTTTAGTGAATCATATTGGTATATCAAAACTACCTTTATATTAACTTATAAGGATGATTTTAAAAAGAGGCATGAATTGTGAGTAATTATAGTTTTCATATTTCTATGGATTTCTATGGCTGTTTCTCGATGTATCTAAAATCTCTAAAACTATGAGACATAGAACCACGGGAGTTTCAATGTTCGCTATCATTTGATAAGGTACATAAGTTAAACAGTTAAGTAGTTTCGCAAAATTGAGGAAAAATCCCACACTGTGCTTCATTGTAAAAAAATTAGAAAGCTAACTCTGTTTTTTTTTTCAGTTACATAGACCAAGGCCGTAATCCACAGTTGTATACAAAAGACTGCATTGACAAGGCTCTAGCCAAAAATGAAGAGGTTAAAGGCAAGATCGACTCCTACAAGCGTTTCAAGAGCCATCTCTTAGGTGAACTTGGAAAAACGTTCCCTAACGAAATAGCCAAATATAAAGCTATCAGGGGTGGTGAATAGTTTAAGATCTTTTGGTATCTCTTTAAGGCTCGGACAGACAGCACCAGTCGCCAGTGCGCGGTGCGCTATTTCCATATATGGCCTGTTTGATCACGTTAGTGGTTTGTATGGATATATTGCGATGCACACTCGCGACGGTGATGTCTGTCGGAGCCTTTATTATCTTGCGATGTATAATGCCTTGCATGCATGCAACCATGCATGTTAATGCACATTATGCTGTCTTGGTTATAATTATGTACCTGACCCGGACTAGTAAGCGTGATTATACTGATTATATGTATGTGTTCATCTCTTATTAAACTCATTAACATGATTGTGTTACTGACGTGCGTGCTGGTGTTTTAGAAGAAGCTATTGTGTAAGGGAGTTGGGTTTCAAGTTTCAATCTCTATTGACAGTTGTGCCTAGATAATTGAGAACAAGATTTTTTTCCCCATACAACTGCATACAAATATGACTTCAAATTTAATGATGAATTAAAATATGTTTGACTAATTTTATTTCTGATTATATGGAGGTATCTGTGTATAAATAAGATTTATTATTCTGGTAGTGGCTTTCGAGCTGTCAAAGCCCTTATATCACTGCGACCATCGCTGATCTATTGTGATCTTATAAATAATGGACAGTTTTTACAAGTTCATACTGTAATTAGGGACAATGTATGAACTTATAAAAAGTGTTGATTTGATCGCCTGTATTTTTAATGTCTAAATTTTCATAACTGTATGCAGCTGTATGGGGAAAAAATTGTTTCCTTAATTACCTGGCCACAACTGTATGTAATGCCTTGGCCTCGACTTTGGTCTTAAGCGAACTGCGACCAGCGTTTTATCTGTTCATTGCGCAGTCGAGACCCGCAACACACTGTGGTTAGTTGGGATCACGCGCAATGAACACATAAAACGCTGGTCGCAGGTCGCTTAAGACCAAAGTCGTGCCCAGGGGGTAATGTGTGTAAAATTGTGGATGAAGATAAGGCAATGCTGTTTTACCGTATTTTACTCTCTAAATAATCATTTACAGTATTACAGCCCCACGTGAGTTTGCGTCTCTGATGTTAGCTACTAGTATCATCGCAAAGGTGTCTGAGGGTTTCCCCTTCCAGGAGGTGACTTGAGGCTAACTTCACAGATGCAAACTTATGTAGTGCATACCATACATTCTTATATCCATAATTTCCTTGTTTTCGTTTGTAAATCTGGTTTGTTCAATATGTTAGTGATGAACAATATCGTGGACTCCCTTATTAGTTGTAAGGCTAAACTAGTTTTTATATTATTTACTCAAATATATGCATAAAACCATATAGCTATTTAGATTATTCATTGAAACCCATTTCTTGTTAAAATCTCATTTAATTAATTTTTTCTTAAGATATAAATTTAGCTGACTATAAAATGGAATATTAAAATTTACATAAGACAGATATAGAGTGTATGAGTATACAATGAAAAATAGAATGATATAAATAGAAATAATTACAAATACTTTCTAAAAAAAAAGTGATTGAAAATACATAATTCAAGACAAGCTTTTAGTTTTTCAGACATTGATATAACAGCTAAGGCCAGCCTTTCCTTATTATAATAAAATTATTATTAATCAGTTATCACTTGTTATTTCAGTTAATTAATTCATTAATAATTATTATTCAACAGTCTCTTGCGTAAAATAAATTAATCAAGTAATAAATATGCAATTAAAAATGAAAATATTGCCAGTTATTATTATTAAGCCTACTAAACAGCAATTACATATTTCGTAACTGTCGCAGTACACTTTTCTGTAAAGGGTTGCCAGCCTAAGAGCGTTTGTGCACAGCTCAAAGTGTCAAATATTCTGAACTGACACTTGCCCGAAGTGTCACATGGGATAAAATAAACGTCACACTGACGTTTTGGAGTTATGCACAAAAGCTCATAAACGGACCTTATTTCTTTGGGTTTAAAGTTAAAATGACATCAAGCATAATTCCGGCGTGACCTGAGTCTCCCTGTCGACTGTAGGAACGGTTCTAATTTCCAATACATCATTGCCATCCCCATTTTCTACGACGCGTTCGTCGATTGTTTCATTATCACTGTCGCAAGGTTCAGATGGACAGTCAAGTTTCAAGTCACTCGAGAAATCTTCCCACATGAGGTAGAACTCAGATTTTACCGGATTTACTAACTGTGGCTTGCTGGTTATATAGACATAGTTCCAATGGTCGAAGGAGCGGTCATTTCCCCAGTTCAGGGTCCCCGTCATCAGGATATTATCATCGACTAAGCAAAACTTATGCTGCATCTTAAAATGTACTGGTTCGTTAATCTTGCATTTTATTTCTGCACCTGGAAATGTGACAACAAATAATTTAATTAATTAATTATCTACCAACTCTTTACCGTAGCTGTTTAGCGTGCGGAAAGTTTTCGCGAACTAGTGCTTTTTTCTTTTCCACGTATATCGAACGACGTTTTTTTAATAGTTGAGAAAATATAAGAAAAACAACAAGTAAGGAATTCGAAACTTTTATATTATTAATTCTGTAATTGTAAAATAATGAAGTTGATTAAAAATCTTTTTTTTAAATACAGTTCTTCCTTAGGTACTTGTTGTTTTTCTTATTTTTCATCTCTCCTGCTCTGAAAGTTGATTTTTCATGGGCATATAGCCGGGTGGAAAATAGCTTTTTCTCCCCTAGGGTGGAAAGTATTTTTTTTTTATTGTTACGGTCAGCCACGGAGTCGAAGATGAAGTTACGTCAAATCATTAAAATAAAAACTTTTCACAAATCGACACTCAGCTATATGTACCTGCATTAACGAGTTGTTTATTACGATTATAGGTTGATATTAAATTATTTTTCCTCACAGTCGAAATGAAAAGTAGAGTGTTTAACTCGGGTGAAATTACCCATTTAACCCTCGAACAATTGGCGCTCTCACTTCGTTCGAGCGCCAGAAATATCTCGGGTTAAATGGGTCACTTTCAACCCTTGGTTAACAATCTACTATTTCGCAACTGTATAAAAAAAACGTCGTTCGATACACATGCGGAAATGTCATTCTTCACTCGTCCAGATACTCGGTACTCGTGACGTAATGACATACTTTCCGCACTAGCATCGAAATGTACTATTGTGTCACAAGGGAGCAAAATAGTATATTTACCGTGAGGGCGGTGTATTGAATCCTGAACGTAGCGAGGGATCCTACAAAAGAATCGAACGGCGGTGGCAAACAAGCTTACGGCCTGCCTGATGTTAAGCAGGAACCGTAGTCTATGGACACTTGTGACTACAGAAGAATCACATGCGCGTTGCCGAACCTTTATTCACTTGAGGATTTGCTGTGTTGGCAGAATCCTGAGCGTAGCGAGGGATTCTAACGTAGGATCCTGAGCGTAAGTGAGTGATTCAAGTGTTAACGCCCAAGACGAAGATAATTTTGCTCCTGAGTGACACATGCAAATGCAACTTTTCACACCGACTATGAGGAAAAAAAAATAGTACATTTTTAATCGATTACGATGAAATTATACAATCGATTATTTTATTAAGATCTGTGTTCTATTGGCACATTGTATATAAATGTTCTCTTCTCTTCTCTTCATTACGTAAATGCTACAAGCCAATGAATAAATTAAAAAAAGTAGCTTGAACAGAAAAGTAGCATTTTACTCCCTCTCGTCGTGGACCAAAACTTACTTTTCTGAATGAGAGGTGTGAAAAATGTATTGTTGTCTCATACTAACTATAGCTGCGTCTGTCGGTTGTTGTGACAAATTGCAAGTTGCAAGATGTATAAAGCCGGGTCCGGGTTGGACTAAAGCAAAGGGGGTGCAGGACTATGTTTCTATCGTTTAAAATACGCCAAAATAAGCATACTTTATATGAAAAAAAATCTCTAAAATAAAAAATGGCCGAGATATTGGACCTCGAAATTGAAAAGTGTCTAATACTGCTGAAGTCACGCGAAACCTATGCTACTCTTAACTCTAAGGCAGGTCGGTGTAGGTTACGACGACGAGCGAAGCGAGGAGGAGTGTTAGGTGAACCGCGACCCTAAGCGCGCGAGCCGAGCGAGCGAAGCGAGCGTGCCGCGGTAGCGGCCGGCGATGCGCCAGAACCGACTTTTTTTAAATTTAGTTTTCCGAATATTAAAAAAAAATTTATTCCTAAAATATGTATACACCCATCATTCCAAAATCGCGTGGCTTCAGCAGTTTCGATGATACGGGTATTATAATGATTCAGTATTAGACACTTTTAAATTTTGAGGTCCAATATCTCGGCCATTTTTTATTTTAGAGATTTTTTTAAATATAAATTATGCTTATTTTGGCGTATTCTAAACGATAGAAACATATAAAATATGTGTCATAATGATGACCCACCGATGAAAATTTATTTAAGTCCTGCGTAACCTTTGCACACTTTTTACACCTCGACCAACTTCCCAACTTTGAGGTCAAATATCTCGGCCGTTTTTGATTTTAGACAAAAGTTTTTCCTACAAAACATGCTTATTTTAACGTTTTTGATTAACATTTTCTAAGTCTTTTATGATTCCTATGTTTATTCCTTTACTTTTGGTCAAAAAATTTCTAAGTCTTTTTTTGTGCACCCTCTTTGCTTTAGTCGGACCCGGGTCCGCTGCACCAATGTGTTTTCATGTTTTTAAACATCTAACATGTTTTCCGTCAGGTTCGGCAAACAAATAGGGTATTGTTTTGATTGGCAAAACATGTTTGACGTTTAAAAACCACGAAAACATGGCGCAGCGGAAGCGGCTTAATACTTTACGCTCTCATGTAGGCATACATCTGAGCTATAACCACGAACTTCGAATCTCGAACTTCGTATATCTCCGTCTCTATCGCACTTATGGTTTATGGTACTCGAGCGACAGAGACGGAGTTCGAGATTCGAAGTTCGTGGTAGCGCCGCAGCCCAGCTAGCACGATACGTTTTATCGTTACGTTACCATGACACCCTGTAAGGGTATTACAAACATCCTTCATCTTTAACGTAGGTACACATTACGGAATTATAGTACTATTAATGCTAAGTATTTCATTACTTACCGACATCTTTTAGTTCTCGGAGAAAGACTTCAGTGAATTCGTTGTAGCCTGTTCGGTCAATAATGATACGAATCTTAATATTCTTCTTCTTTATCAATCTTACCAACCGGCCCTGTATCGCCGGATTGTGGATGCTAGGCATGCAGACATTGACACTTTTTGCCGCAGATTCAATGAAGTTGAGTAATTTGTCGAAGTAATTGTAAACGTTGTACTGAAGTTTACAGAACACCATCACTTCATTGATCTCAGTTTTCCGACTTCTGTAATACAAGGCCGCGGCCGACACAAAACAAGTCACAACGATTGCAACAGCCGATGACACCAAACGTGGATTAAATCTCATTTTAATTGAATTTAAATCATAAACAGAACATTTATAGCACACTGGGACCGGTCTTATAACTTTATACTTTGAAATAAAATAAAGAGGTCAATTTGTGCTGTTATTCATGACTGGGAAAATGGCGACTGATTGTAAACTACCCTCTCTTCCACTAACTTGACAACTTGCGTGAAATAAGTGTCGCTGGAATAAGTAAAAGTGATCCCATAAAAAAACATTCCATGTAAAAAATAGGCCAAGTCTCGAAACTCTAACTTAAGCGAAATAAAATTCTGCAACTTGGGAATCACACAACTTTACTGCATTTATAAATTTTGGCATACCTACCTAAAACTTTGTAAGTATGATTGCCAAGTCAAACAATTTTATGAAGCAAGCAAATAGAGATAAATAAGCATGCCTTACTTGGCTCTACGAAATATCTCACCACTTTTGACCGTGGAAAAGTTTCGAGACTTGGCCTATTTTTTACATGGCATGTTTTTTATGGGATCTTTTTTCTTTTTGTAGGTTATTGTGTTATTAACTTTGTATGGAAATGTTATTTTACCAACCGCAAATAACGTTTTAGTTTTTCAGGAAATAACTGCTAAAAAACTTTGTAATCGCCTGTATTTGTATACAGGATTACAAATTTACTTATGCAGTTGGTAATCAGAATCATGACTGAAATTGCAATATTTTTAGGTTTTTTATGAATGGATAGGCTAAAAATTAATTATGTTCAAAATTTGGAGCTTGTGGGTCTGCTAGAAGTACCTTAGAATTACGGTGATAATATTAGAATTACGGTGATGAATAAGTCAGTGAGTATGTCAGTGACACAACTAAGGAACTTTGACGGGCAAATTGAATGTTCCCATCATGAATCATCCCCTATATGTTACTGAAAATTCAGGGTTCTGGTTTTAGCTAGCACAAAATTACAGGATGTTGAAAATGGCTCTGGCCGTGCCTCTTTGGTTTGCTTGACTTGGCGGGGGCACTGCCGTGTCCCCAGATACAAAATGAAAGATGACATACACGTAATAATTAACACTGGCGTATTTATTAAAAATAAGCCATAATATTTAACTAATAGTCGCATTACACTTGGGGTTGCGTGTTCGCGTTGCGTCGTTGCCTCTCTTTCATTTGCCGTAAGAAGGAAAAAGATTCAACACGAATATTTGGCATAAACCGCCAAGTGGAGTACCACCATAATAATTATTGAAAGTAGAATGAATCGTATCATACCTTGTAAACGCACTATGCAAAAGGCGGGATTTCTCTGTCTGACAGTAGCTGTCAAATTCAAATCTGTCAATGTCAATTTTCTAGTTTTATATTTTTTTGGTAGTTTGGGCTATTTAATGTCCCAAATATTCCTTTTCCAAGTTTTCCATTAGTATTATGACTGCATTTATTAGATAATTGCTATCACAATCATGTCATGACGATAGGATTATAAGATATTATCTTTAATAGTAAGAAATCGTGTTTATAAGTGATTTGAAATATCCAATATGGGTATCACGGGTTTGATCCCGTTTCTTGAGAAGGCTTCACGACGGACCAACGTAAGCGAGTTCAGCGGGTGCACGGTCGTCATAGACTCGTATTGCTGGCTGCATAAGGGTGCCTTTGCCTGTGCCGATAAGTTGGTGCGAGGGGAGGAGACTGACATGTAAGTTGCAGACTATTTAATATTACTCGGAGTTTTTGAATGAAAAATGTAATACTAAAGTAGCGGTTTTCAATTTCCTTACTGCTCAGGAAACCGTGTTATATTTCGTAAGGTTTTGTTGAACTTTCAGCTCACAGATATACCATCATTCAATTTTAATGAATAGACTATTAATTAGGATTTCTTTTCACACTTGCCTTACATTACATTCCAATGAAAATGTAGACACGATATGATTAAGCCTAGATTCAGACACCTCCAATTACACAATCCTAACTGAAAACACAATAAAAACCTTGAATTTTATCCAAAGGGCTCTATGAGATATAACAGCAATGTAACCCTTTGAAGACATGGCTTTCATATCAATTTTGAACATTAACTAGTCAGCCACATAATGACAAGGTTATATCACTGTTACATCTCCCAAATTGATCCCAATCCCCGCACCATCATTAATAGCCTTGTGACCTAAGATTTCTTTACAATTTGGACCAGTTTTTGGTGAGGAACAAATGTTTGTATGGGAGCAACAATTAAAGAACATAAATACCCAATAAAAATTGTTAAAGACAGGCCTCGCTGGTGGCAGCCGAAACGCTTCATACTAATTGACGTAAAAGCATGACTTCAATTTGTAGTAATCATTGTATGGAAAATCAAGTAAATTGCTGTTTCAGTCGCTAAATCATGTGTAAAGGTCCATAGTTGTCATACAATTTTGTTTCTATAAAAGCGTTAAGGTCGATTTAGACAAAGAAAATTTTCTGCCACCTAAATCTCGGCGCCAGTGACCAGCAAACCGTTTACACGGTGCCTTTTCACTAAAAATAAGGCGCGGTGGCAGCGAGAGGCGCGGGGGCAGCGAGAGACGCTGGCGGAGGTCACTGGCGCCGAAAGATTTATTCATAACAAACATATTATAAATAATAGATTGTGCATTTAAAATAGAAATTAATAGAAATATATAAGAATAATGGAATGTTATCAATATGCGCTTAAGAATAATGAACATGTATGTATATAAATTGAATTTAGTTAATTTTTAACGTTTAGCATGCTCACATAATTTATATAATGTAATTTATAGTTAGATGTATTGTAACGTTGTATTGTAGTAGATTGCTATGCCTGAAAGGGTACATGTTGAAACCAACTGTATTTTAACACCAATGTAAACACATGTTATGCAATAAATTATATGAAATGAAATGAAATGAAATGAAGATAGACTCATGTTCTATTCCATGCCAGCACTGGCATGCCGCGAAAAAATGGCGCCGAAAGTGTTTATACAGTGCCTTTTATAGGCAGCTGTAAATTGTCTTCGTCTAAATCGACCTTTACTATTGGTAACTTTAAATTTACTCTTGGACACTAAAAAATGCATATTTTTCTAAACTTTCAAGGTCCATATTATTTTATTATTTTAATTATATTTTGTAATTTATACTTTATCACAATAATTAGATAGTTTACTATCCATTTAGCAACACTACGTCATCAATTTTAACATGACACAACTATCATATTGTTCAAGCTGTAAGTGTTTGCAGTCAGGGAATGAAATATAGGTTTTGATTCCAGACATATCAAGTATTGCCTGAAGTATGTCAACATGCTACTGTCAAAGAACATCAAACCAATACTGGTGTTCGACGGTCGCCACCTGCCGGCAAAAGCCATGACTGAAGCTAAAAGGAGAGAGTAAGTGGTGTTAGTTTCTATTGATAGTCAAAATCAAAATCAATTATTTATTCTGCAAATAGGCCACAAGGGCACTTTTACATGTCAAATGGTATTTTACAGTATAATATTAATAATCTTACACAATAATCATTTCAAAATTATTTCTTTCTTTCTTTCATATTGTCAGAGATGTACAGGGTCAATAACAATAAAACGTGTCAAGAACAGAATGATGTCTCTCGTCAAAATAATGATAATAACACTAGTATTTAGGTAGTTACTATGCCCTTGCAAGCATGAACAGGCCGTAGTATAGTTTTAAATCTTACTAAGATTTAAGATCTCTATTAGGACACAAAAAGACATTGTGACAGTATGAATGATATACCAAATAAAACAACTCAAATGCAATTGGATTATAAAACATGTTAACTAACTACTGTGAACACCATAACACACAACAACACTATTTGTATTTCAACTCTCTGTTAAATCTCCCAATATGGAATCCACCCATCATAAATTGTGCATGTTAGTGATAAATTCTAAATATTTTTCAGATCTCGTGACATATCAAAGAAAAGAGCTGCTGAATTGTTAAGTCTTGGAAAGGTAGGTACTATTAAATTAATAAATAACTTCAATTGAGTCCCTTAATTTCAAACCCGGGTAAATCCATCTGTCAAATCATGCGATTTTGCTATTAAGAAAAGGTGATAAGGTAGATATTTGCTGATAGGGTCGAATGGATTTATCCGATTTTGAATTTAAGCGACACAATTGTAGACTGATGTAATGAGACAGACACTTCACCTAATTTTGCATTTATAACTTATTTTGATTGACATAATTACATTAATTGCAAGTGAATTGCATAATATATAAATAAGGTTAATCCTGTGCTAAACTGAAAATTAAAATAACACATTTCCCGTCCTTTTATAGACATACATAATTTCAGACCAAGCCTAAGCTTATAACAGCAAACTCTTTTCCTCTCTGCCTTTATTTTATCGTATGAGGGCTCTTTTAGATGCACTTCGACCCAATGGGATCTTTTGTGCATCTGTCCCCTTGCTTGCTCAATAATTTCTACAAGCCAGATGATGGAGTACTTTCAATTCCTCTATTTCTGGATAATCATTACTACTCTGCCATTATTTCAAGTTCAATCAATAAATCATTAAGTCCTTCATTCTGTACTTGTCTAAACCATTGAATTCATCTGGTAATTAAGTTATCATAGAATATCTCTAAGCTCTGTGTGCTTCTTGGCATAGGCCTTCTCTAACATCTTCCACTGATCTCTGTCTCTAGCGACTCCTCCCATGTTTTGGGCTGTCTTCATCTGGTTCTCTTTCTATCTCTCAGTACTAATCTGTTACAATGTTGCTGTTTGCTCCATTTCTCTTAGGAGCTTCACAGTTTGTGACCCTTCTCTCGTTAGTTGAGTAAATTTTTACAGGGACTTTTTTTACAAGTGCATTTTTTACAAGCTTTTATTTACTTTCACCTGTCCCGTTGTCTGTCTGTCAGTAATCAAATCTTGCAAGTTACATTTGACCCACTTCCCGGTTTGCGATTGAGCTGAAAATTTGCATGCATATGTATATCGCATCACAATGCAATATTATGATGACATGGAGCTGATCTGATGCTGGAGCTGGAAGGTGGCCATATGAACTCCGCAATAAAACAACACAAGCCCATCGAGTTTGGGCTCGTTAGAATTGTCTCAATGAGATGATGATGATGATTGATGATGCTATACAGAAAAATACAGTCGGCAATAAAAGTTTGTACCAAAAATGTCATTTTTGACAGAAACTTGTTTACCAGGACATTCGTCGTCAAATTTAATTTAAGTTAAAACATCTAACATTTAACACAGATTGAGGAGGCCCGTTCCTACATGCGTCGCAGTGTGGACATCACTCACTCGATGGCCCTCAGCCTGATCCAAGAGTGCCGCAGGAGGAATGTGGACTGCATCGTGGCCCCATACGAGGCGGACTCGCAGCTCGCGTACCTCAACATTAAGAATGTAGCCCAGCTCGTCATCACGGAGGACTCCGACTTGGTACTCTTCGGGTGTACTAAGGTATGTCACGTCAATAGAATCCCTTTCTTTTTAGGGTCCCGAACTCAAAGAGTAAAACGGGACCCTACTCGTATTACTAAGACTCCACTGTCCGTCTGTCAGTCACCAGGCTGTATCTCACTGATACCGTGATAGTTCCAGTTGAAATTTTCACAGATGATGTATTTCTGTTGCCGCTATAACAACAAATGCTAAAAACATAATAAAATAAATATTTTTATAGATAATGGTACGGAACCCTTCGTGCGCGAGTCCGACTCGCACTTGGCCGGTTTTGTTTCTGTTTGCGCGGACGAAATTCGCTATGCTATTCTGTAATTTATCATGTACTCGCCCGTTACCCCTAATGTATCTTGACGTCGTGATTCGCAGTAACTTAGCGTGATCAGAGGTCTACTTTCTTTAGGCGTGACGGGTGAGGTGAGGCGAATGAACGCGTTCAAAATAACAGCCAAGGTTTGTTACAACGTAATTAAATAAATCTTTGCACCATCTTACCTGTTACTTCATGTTTTCTGCCAACAAACTGTCATGCCGTTTGGCAGATACGTTTAACTTTATATTATATAACCTGTTTTATTGTAATAAAAAAAAACCTACTTGGAGCAGCCTGGCTAAGTGGCAACCCCAAAAACTAAACGCGCAACTACCTGGCTAAGATGTAACCTCAAAAACTTAACACGCAACTCTCTGGCTCACTTATCGCATAAATACTTAGCAAAGTGGTAACCCCGACGTAATACCTTATACTATAAAATACTGTATACTTGCCATCTTTTTTTATACGTGATTCTTCAAATTTTCAGGTGCTCTTCAAAATGGACCTCGACGGCATGGGCACGCTAGTGGAGACGGCCAAGTTGCCGCTGGTGATGAAGTGTCCGATCGAGCACTACCGCTTCGACAGGTTCCGGCAAATGTGCATAATGTCCGGGTGCGACTATCTCGCCTCGCTGCCCGGTATTGGGTTAGCTAAAGCGAGACAATTCGTCAATGCCACGCAGGACAACAATTTTGCTAATGTATGTACATTATCATCAGAATATCATCATTTTTATTAGGGTTCCGTACTCAAAGAGTAAAACGGGACCCTATTACTCAGACTTCGCTGTCCGTTCGTCCGTCTGTCTGTCTGTCACCAGGCTGTATCTCAAGAACCGTGATAGCTAGATAGTTGAAATTTTCACACATTATGTATTTATGTTGCCGCTATAACAACAAATACTAAAAACATTTTTTTTTGATAATGGTACGGAACCCTTCGTGCGCGAGTCCGACTCGCACTTGGCCGGTTTTTACATTATTTAATCACTATCCCATCTCCTCCATCAATTTTATCATTATTTTCATAACCTCCACTCCGCCATGAAATGCCATTGCGAGCTATATGCAGAAAAATACATCACACACACACACACTCACAACTCACTCACTCACTGTCACAAGTTCACAGCTCGCTTTTAAAATTCTCATGCGACATTGGACAGTGAAGAAATAACATTATATTTATTGCCCTATGGGCATTTTATATGTATGAGAATACTAGCTTCCTCCCGCGACTTCGTCTACGTGGGCCCGGGATAAAAACTATCCTATATTTTAATCCAGGCTATAAACTATCTTCGTGCAAAATTTCATCTAAATCGGTTGAGCTGTTTAAGCGTTATAGAGTAACAAAAAATTTGAGATGCAACCGATAGTGGTTTGGCCGGATACCGAATATCCGGCGGTGCAGCCGGCCGGATATCCGCTATCCAGTCGAAAGTAACATATTTAAAATAAAGTAAATTCGACCGCGCGTTTGCGCGATGCTCTGTCCAAGTTGCAACTTGTTACTCGCTGTAGGCAGGTTCTATTAGAAAAAGCGCAAATTTTAGTTTTTAACATAATTTTGCCATTAGTCACAATATTCGGTATTCGGGCGGATAGCAAAATTGTGGCCGGATAGGCCGGATACCAGATAGTGGCCGGGTATCCGTTGCATCTCTACAAAAAATATTAGTAGCATATATATATAGTATGTCCAGCGAGTCGTGTCGTGACCACAGCATTTTTATCAAATTCTTTATAATGGGAACAATTTTACCTACGAAATAAACTGTCAGTTACCTACCTATGACGCCTCCATACATTTCGTGTTACAAGCATGCGTTTTTTTAAAAAATTGGCCGCCATTTTCCAGTATCACGACTCGCTTGACAGACTCTAGGCTACTTCTACTGCATATTTATAGCATTGTTGTACATTTTGCTTCTGTTGTTTCTCCAATAAATAAGGATGATTCTACGAGCGTTCCAACCGCCGTCAAACCGTTGTCAATGTACAGTCAAAGAATTTAATTTCCTACCCATTTAGGACTATTTCAAAGTGACACTGTAAATAAAACCATAAGAAGTCTCTTACGTTTTGATTGATTACGTCACTTTGACAAAGTCCAAAGTGGGTAGGAAATTAAATTCTTTGACTGTACCGGCAAACTGGCATGGCATCTTCAGGTATGTGAAACAAGTCCAGGACTACTGCCAATTTATTGGGAAAGGGGATTCAAATCTGCAAGAACTTTGACAATAATGCGAGCAGCGGACTGACGGCGGTTGGAACGCTCGTAGAATCACCCATTAAGTAAAATAAAATAAATTGCATCGTCAGCCAATGCCCTTGACATGTTGTAAACCCTCTGCAGGCCCTCAAGAAACTGCCTTCCTTCTTCAACCGCTCAAGCCTGACAGTGACGGACGAGTACAGAGAGAACTTCCTGAAAGCTGAAGCCACGTTCAAACACCAGTATGTGTACGACCCTATTGAGAGGCAGATGGTGCGACTGACTGAGCCTGATGACGAAGGTATTTCTCTTCTTAATAAGTTAAGTTAAGATTGATAACCAAAGGGCGGACGATGGATGCAATGTAGTGAAGAAATCATAAGATGGATAAGACTTTTATTCAATTTCGAGTAATATTTATGCATAAACATATATAGGTATGCAGTTTTTGTTATACATATATCAGTCAGTACATAATACATCTATCCTCCATAGTATATAATTAGTATCTGTAGATTTAGAGAGGGCATTTTCCCTATATAGGATAGTGACCCATAAAATGAATGAACTTAAAATTAGAAAAAAATATGATTATTTACTACAACAATAAAATTACATATTAACTGTTTTACAATTAAGTTCTCTTTAAACCAATTGTAGTCATATCCATATTACGTATATCGTTTGACATGAGTTTGACATAAACTGCATCCGGTGTTCGCCCATTATTGATTGAAATAAATAAATAAATTTCTCTTCTTAAGAGTCCGCAGTAAGCTCGATTCCCCATACAAACGTAGTTACGCTCTCATTTTAAAACGACTAGCTAGTTTGCTCTGAAACTTTGTACTTAGAATAAGTTAAGTGCCATCCAAGTCTGTAATTAGTAAAAAAAAATACAGCAAATTAAGTATTTCATGCAAAACTTATTTTTGATGTATTTCGTTTGTTTTATAAACTAGTTACAGACCTAGATTACCTCATGTCATTGTTTAAGCAAAGTGTCGTTACAATCCAACACGTAGTTTTAATATGAGAACGAAACTCTGTTTGTATGGGAAGGTGAAATTCGGCCGAGCTTACTGCGGACTCTTAATAGGCATGATGCCTCATGTTAAGATTGATAACTACTGAGTTACTGAGTTAGTTAGTTTACTGAGTTATGGATGTTATATATGTATATAAGTATCTATATGTATGTATCTATTATATACACCGAGGCCGTGAATAACCCGAAAGATTTAAACCACGTATTTTTGACGACAGTACGAGTAAATAATGTTGTATCAACATGGGTCTAATTATGTGTCTTAATTAAATTACTATTTCAGTACAAATTAAATCTTATTAATTGCCCGCTTCTTTGTGAACAACTCTTTAGTTGAGAAACTCAAGTTGAAGAACAGAGAGCGAGCATAACACTTCACGAATCGCTCCGAAATCATACGACGAACGGCGAATGCCGTGACTTGTGTTCCATGACAAGAAGTGTCAAGTTATGCTCAAGCCTTTAGGGTGTGTTAGACTGGAGATTTTTTAACTTTTGATTTGTTTCAAATAATTAATATCTCCTTAATTATGAGTTTTTGGACTATATGTTACATAACTTTATATACTCTAATTAGGCTCTAGTATCGTTAGCTTAAATCTTTCGGGTTATTCACGGCCACGGTGTATATCATCGCCTAGTACCCACACCTTACTGAGCTTACCGTAGGCCTAGGTTGATTTGTGTAAGATTGTCCCGTAATATTTATTTATTTATTATTTATTTATTTATATAACGTAGTGTTGCTAAATTGATAGTAAACCATCAAATTATTTTACTAAAGTATAAATTATAAAATATAATTAAAATCATAAAAAGATTTATGGTATTTGAGTAAGGATTTGAAGCGGGACATTGTTGTAGTTTCTTTAATAATTTTGGGAAGCTTATTAAATAATTGAGCACCTTCATATAGTATACTATTTTTCCATAATTTGTTCGCGGCGAGCGTAATATTAAGTCATTGGCATTTCGTAACTCCATTCTCTGTACATGATGTTTCCTAGTAAAACTAAGCTGAATTCTTATATCATTTTTAGGGTTCCGTACTCAAAGAGTAAAACGGGACCCTATTACTAAGACTTCGCTGTCCGTCTGTCTGTCTATTTGTCTGTCACCAGGCTGTATCTCACCGATACCGTGATAGTTCCAGTTGAAAATTTTCTCAGATGATGTATTTCTGTTGCCGCTATAACAACAAATACTAAAAACAGAATAAAATAAATATTTTTATAGATAATGGTACGGAACCTTTTGTGCGCGAGTCCGACTCGCACTTGACCGGGTTTTAAGTATTTTTCTTACTAAAAGACAGGTATAATACACGTAGATTTGAGATACATTAAAGAGTGTCGTTTTATTACTTATATACTATATATGTGTGTAAATAATCATAATGGAATAGTACTTTCAGGAGTTTGTTCTTGACACACGGGTATGACGTCACAATCCGCTATTTGTACTAATCGTTGTATGGAAAATCATTTATTAAAAAAAAAAAAAAAATACAAGTAAACTGCTGTTTCGGTCGCGAAATACTGCATTTAGGGCCATAGTTTCAGCACAATTTTGTTTCTATTAAAGCGTAAGCTTTCTATTGGTAGCTTTAAATTTACTCTTGGACAATAAAGAATAATGCATATTTTTTTTATATTTTAATTATATTTTTTCATTTATACCTTATTACAATAATTTAATGGTTAATTATCCATTTAGCAACACTACGTTATTAATTTTAACATGAGTCTACACACTATTGTCATAAAATATGTAGACGTTGACCATCGACGTCTATGGACGCCATTCCACTGCTCATAATGCGCTTCGTCCAATATTCCGCAGTGTCTCAAGACGAGGGTCTTTGACCAGTGTGTGTTGCCAGTGATGACGTGTGGCACGGTAACGTGGTCGCTTACAATGGGCCTCATAAGAAGGCTCCAAGTCACTCAAAGGGCAATGGAGAGGGCTATGCTGGGAGTTTCTCTGCGTGATCGCATCAGAAATGAGGCTATCCGCAGCAGAACCAAGGTAACCGATATAGCCCTCCGAATTGCTAAACTTAAGTGGCAGTGGGCGAGGCACATTGCACGTAGAACCGATGGCCGTTGGGGCGGAAAGGTTCTCGGGTGGCGACCACGTACCGGCTTGCGCGGCGTGGGTAGGCCCCCCACAAGGTGGACTGATGACCTGGTAAAGGTCGCGGGAGTCCGCTGGATGCGGGTGGCGCAGGATCGGCCATTGTGGCACTCCTTGGGGGAGGCCATGTCCAGCAGTGGACGTCTTTCGGCTGATATAATGAATGCGCTTTTGCCCTTTAGTTATCTAAATCTTATTTAATTTCAGACACAGAAAAAGCATTATGCGTTAACGCCGGCGAGCTGCTAGATTCGAAGACTGCGTTTCAACTGGCCCTCGGCAACCTCGACCCGTTCTCATTAAAAAAAATGGATGATTGGCATCCCGACCACAGACCCGTAGTGAGTTATCGTAATAAATAAGTTTCTGTCAAAAAATTCAGTTTTAGGGTTCCGTACTCAAAGACTGAACGGGACCCTATTACTAAGACTCCGCTGTCCGTCCGTCCGTCTGTCTGGCTGTATCTCACTGATACCGTGATAGTTCCAGCTGAAATTTTCACAGATGATGTATTTCTGTTGCCGCTATAACAACAAATACTAAAAACACAAAATAAAATAGTTTTTTTATAGATAATAACCCCGGAACCCTTCGTGCGCGAGTCCGACTCGCACTTGGCCGGTTTTTAGTACAAGTTTTATTGCCGACTGTACTTTTCTGTTTACCGTCATCAACTACTCATTGAGACGATTCTAACGAGCCCAAACTCAACGGGGTTACGTCGGTTAAGTTGTAAAGGTACGGCAAATAAGCACAACATTCGGGTTTGATCTGACAATATATTTCAGGGTGCGCGAGCTTATATAGGGTGCGAACAATATGTGATTAACAAACAATACATAGGTATCTTACTCTAGTCTTAACATACTACCATGCTACATCTCCCTTCCTAAAAAAAAATAAAAATACATCCATAAGTGTATTTTTTTTTCTTTTGTTTGTTTGACAACATGATATATTTAAGTACATAATTCTAAATAAAATTTTGTCCTATTTTTATGTATAATTTCATTTTTACCTAAAAAATGCTATTTCAATATTTGGTGATAAATCCTGAATTACTCTATATAAAAAAAAACATTATCCACTTTCTAACTTGAAATCTGTTTCATTAAATCATTGGCTTTATATAAAACTGGTTCTATATTTTCTTATAATTACATTTTTCCTTTGACAACAATAAGTTCGTTGTTTATAATGTATAATTATAAAAATAAAGTGTTAATACTGATAATAAGTTCTTCTGATGTTATTAGGATACGTGACAATGCGTCTGTAGTTACATTATCGCGTCCTTTTACGTACTCTTTAATAAATGTTATCTTGCAAGAAACAGGCAAGTGCGTCTTGTATTCTTTACTTTAAGCTAAGAACATAATTATCACTATTATATAATGGTTCTACATATCTAACTAAATTACTTGACAATACACAATTCTTATCAAATACTAATTCATATGGAGTGAATTTAGTAGACACTCAGCTAGTTGTATTGTATGAAAACAAAACACAAAAATGGTATTATAAATGCAAATATCATAAGTACTCCATACATATATTCTTCATAGAACAATCTTCACTTAACATTTGTTATATAATTCCTCTAAATTAATTTTTAATTAATGTTTCTAAAAATAATTTTTAATTAATGTTTGAAATATAATTATTCTAAAAATAATTTTTAATTAATGTTTTACTTAATATTTTTAAATATAAATTTCTAGCTTATTTTATTAATAGTTGGATATAAATTTTCTAACTAATTTTATTAATAGTATGGTATACATTTTCTAACTAATTTTTATTAATAGTATGGTATACATTTTCTAACTAATTTTTATTAATAGTATACATTTTCTAACTAATTTTTATTAATAGTATACATTTTCTAACTAATTTTTATTAATAGTATGGGCGCCCTAATCTAATAATTAAAAATAAACAAAGTCATAACGACTTGTGGTTGCAATAACCATTGCATACCGACTTTATGTTCGGTATATAAATATACTTCCTATTCTTTTTATCTTCGATTACTAAATCTCGTGTTTTCTACACAATTGTTCCAGTTCACTCACATTATACGTCTCAAGCATATATGATCGTAAATCTGAACGTGTATTAATTGTCATGTCCGTTATCCATTTATGAGTATAGACTCAGGTTGTGCCTATATTTCGTATAATTTTCATATTATATTTCAAATACTGTCCGTTATCCATTTATGAGTACTCAACATTGTCATTAATCCGTGTAACTTTACTGAATAAATCATTTTTCATTTTCATTTTCAACTTGCAAGTATGTTTATTATTTTCCTTCTTCGATTTTTTCTTTGTATACATATTTATCATATGACGTCATTTTAGTTTATATTTATTTCCTTTTAAATATTTAACATATAGTGTGCATTTTAATATGCTTCACTTATTGCCAAGATACACAACGCATTTACACTTGGTCGGCCGACATATATAATAATTATTTATTTGCTCAGGTTACAAGGATATTTTTATTTATTTATGAGCGCTCTTATTTACCATTTATTATACCTTTCAGGCAGTTCTTTTAACACATCCTTACATTTATACTTTCCATGTGTCCAAGGGGCTTCACGATCGATACTCGATCAGATCATGATCAGTTTCCAAGGATTCCTTGCCTGCCTTGTAACTTGGTGTATCTTGCTACATTTATCTACTCACTCAATGGTACCCTTCGGCTACTAAAGATACGAGAGATATATATCCTCATAATGTCCTTTTTTTTTTAACCCTTTTTTTTTATCCTTTTTGAAATGGATACAACTTACGCAATTCCTTTCAAAACACTCATTCCTTATGAAATCATAAACATCTAAAGATTTCAGCAGCTATTAGATGTCCAGTCTAATTGCTCAAAGAAAAATCTATTTGTTTAGTTTTTCCATTCACTATGCTTAAAGCACTTTCATATTATCTCTATCCTGGAGGCCAATTCTCGGGCCGTTCGAGATAATGTCGTATAGAGATGATCTCTATTGACGCAATGTCTACTGAAAAATCTCACGAAAATCTCGAAGACAGCAAGATGTCTTATTCTGGGGCATGATAGAGATCATGTCGAACGACGATCTCAATGTCTATTGCAATACGCGTTCCATTTTACCCGATTGTACTTGTTTACAATCGAGTGAAAATAATGAGTTATTTTTAAGTGTTACTACTAAAATAATTATCTATTATATCAAAACAAACGTGTTTTTAATTTAAAAACAATATAATAATATAATAGAGGTCTTAATTACACCAAATATATTGTTACTTCGCTTATGTACCTACATGGAAAGGACCGCACAAAATCTGTTAATTTGACATAACTGTCAGTCAAATCCATCTCAAATCTTAAAAAGAGTCAATAAAACTTGATAAAACGTAAGTATACCTATATTTAATCATCGGTATACGTTAATACCTACGAGAATGGATGTTGGTAAGAAAAGGATATATCCCTCCGCAGCCCAAAAGTCGCGGCTTATCGCGTTGGTTGAAGCCGACGAGGAGCTGCGGAGGGGTAAGTTTTCGTCTTCCTTTACCAAGAAGGAAGGGGAAAAACGATGGGAGAATATAGCCCTAGAGGTCAACAGCATACCTGGCTCCAAAAGAGAGTGGAAGGAGTGGCGTAAGGTAAGTTTTTTATACGTGTATTGCTTCCTAGTCTTGAAGGAAAGAAACTTCCTATTGGGTAAAAAAATACATTGTATTTTTAGACATGGCAAGACATGAAGGCGGCTGCGAAGAAGAAAAGTGCCGCATGTCGTTTTGCAGCGACCTCGACAGGAGGTGGTCCTCCCGCGCCACCCCTGTCTGAAGACAACATAGCGATACTGAGGTCCA
Source organism: Epinotia brunnichana (assembly GCA_963854355.1). Classification (NCBI taxonomy): domain Eukaryota; kingdom Metazoa; phylum Arthropoda; class Insecta; order Lepidoptera; family Tortricidae; genus Epinotia; species Epinotia brunnichana. The sequence goes on along the minus strand of OY977947.1, from coordinate 29,725,178 downwards.
TAAGCAGCAGTGCCGTATTCGGGCACATGGACTGCTACGAGTCAGAAGTAAAGTTTGAAGGTATTTAATTTTTAAATGTAAGTACCACATTAAATTCAAGCTGGATAAAATTATATTATGGTATTGTGAGGATGGACTTTGGTAGTCGTGAATAAAATAGGAATAACATTAGTGTTTATCACTACATAGTATAATACAAAGTTGCTTCCCGCTGTCTGTCTGTGCGTCTCTATTTATGCTTAGATCTTTAAAACTACGCAACGGATTTTTAAGTTTTTTTAAATAGATAGAGTTATTCAAGAGGAAGGTTTATATGTATAATACATGCATGTATTATACATATAAACATTATAAACACGTGCGAAGCCGGGGCGGGTCGCTAGTATGGTCTAAAAATGGACATTTTACCTATTTATTATATTTTTAGATCTACCTAAACACGGAAATGCTGCCACCAGCCAAGTACGAGTAGTTGTCCTGAGTGACAGTGAAGGCATGTAAACTTCACAAATATATTCATGTAATTCAATTCATCTTGTAGCTGAAAACCAAAATATCCACACATCTGTCTGCCAATTACTTGTCCATTCATCTGTCTATACTACCTTTAGATCCCACTAGGATATTATAAATTGTAGCACTAGACTTATATTTTGGTTAACATGGGTGGGTTCAATTTCAAGTATGAAATATGAAGGGACACTTCTACTTACAATTTATATTGTTCTTATTAATATCAAAGAGCCCATTTTCTATACCTATCTGAATTTCAACTTTTACTGTGTAACTTCTAGATAACTCTAACCCTGCGGGTGCAGTTGCTACAGGTATGGTTATGGCGCTACATAAAGGTACCTTTTTATGAGTTTTATTTAGTTTTACCTATACAATTTAATAATCTTATTTATCTACATTTCATCCCGGAAGCACGGCATCCATCCTTGGCGCAGAGTTCTCCTGTCTTTACCACAAACCAAAAATAACTCCAAGCCTTTCTAATATTATAAATGCAAAACTGTGTCTGTCTGTCTGTTACCTATTCAGGCTTAGACCGCTGAACCGATTTTGATGAAATTTAGTATAGAGATAGTTAGAACCCCGGTGAAGGACATACGATAGCTTTTATCCCGGAAATCATCCCCTAAGGGGTGAAATAAGGGATGAAAGTTTGTATGGAGCTACGATATAAACGAGTTCCACGCGGACGGAGTCGCGGGCAGAAGCTAGTAAGAAATATGAATCAATATTTTAAGATCGCTTTTTTTCTGACCGAGTGTTTCTCACGACTCATGAACTATTGAAGTGGTGGTACGGGTCTAATTTTTTTTCTACATCAATCCCGTTTAGTGGCGACGTATTGGTTGATATCTAGACTCTAATCGAGTCTATTTAATTGGAAAGATTTTACTCGCAAGTACCTACAGTCACGAACTTTAATTCGGAACCCATAATTATGGTTGACATGCCTGTCAAATTGTATAGGAATACAAAGAATATGGTCCTAAATTCAAGAAAGCGACCGTACTTAGGTACATGAGGTAGCGCTACATCTATGGTTATTATGTTATAATATGTTGTTTCTACGTAGAACCGATGGCCGTTGGGGCGGAAAGGTTCTCGAGTGGCGACCACGTACCGGAAGGCACGGCGTGGGTAGGCCCTCCACAAGGTGGACTGATGACCTGGTAAAGGTCGCGGGAGTCCGCTGGATGCAGGTGGCGCAGGATCGGCCATTGTAAGCACTCTTTGGGGGAGGCCTATGTCCAGCAGTGGACGTCTTTCGGCTGATATGATGATGATGATGATGTTGTTTCTTTTAGATCTACCCAGTACCAGCAGCAAGCCATCGCTGTTCGATGAGACCCTAACAGGCCAAGGTATTGTAAATTGTTTTTTCAAACTTGACATCTACCTTCATTATACTTACAACCACTCCGCTTCCAGTAGCCGGCAATAGTGGAATTTTGCCGTCATTGAATCCGTCTATTCTACGTTTGATGACGTGGTTATTATATGTTATATGTTGTTTCTTTTAGATTTACCCAGTACCAGCACCATGTTGGATGAGATCCGAACAGGCCAAGGTATTGTAGATATGTGTTAAGTAATAAATTTACTATATACCTAGGTATCTTTAAGTGATCGGCGTAACAATTCGCGGACAAATGAAACATAATAATAATGACGATTTATGGGAGCATTTATGGACCCCCGTCGTTTCGTGCTTACCTTTTCCATGGACGCCCGGGGCCTCGTGCATCTGTCCCCGATCCCCTAACGAGGCTTTTATTTATCACATATACAATTTAACATTCTTGTTTAATTTTCCAGAGAATCGAACAAAGGGTGCGAAAGTAACTAAGCGGCGAGTGGCAGTGAGGCGCCTCGACCAAAGTCTCGCTGCCAGCCAATCTATGAAAAAGCTCATGGAAGAAAAATTTGCTCTGAAGAAGACATTTTACGAAAGCGTAATTGCGGAAATGAAAGCCCAAACCGCTATTTTAAAAACCATTTGTGAAAAAATATAATTACTTAGTTGGGTCAATAAACTATTCTTTGTTGCTCGTTGCCATGGTTACGTCTCCTGGGTCATTCTTTAAAAGTATAATTTTATGGGATTTAAATCCACTAAACACGTGTTTTTATTATATAGGTCAACCCATTCTATGGTGGCGCAATTGCTTAGCATGCTAGGAGTCCAATGTATAGTATTTTTTTTAAGAAACTCTGTCACTGTTGTCTCTTGGCTTACCGGGACAGAATAACAACATGAAAAAGTTGATTGTTATACCTACTATTGTGAATCGAATTCCCTAATAAGATATATTTTGAATTATAAGTTTTGTCCTGCGAATAATGTTTAATTTCCCTACAGATATATACCAATCTTTACATTTACGTTTTATACTACGCCGGAGGCAAACAAGCGTATGGCATGATGGTCAACGGATAGACGCCTTAAAGAACTCCATTCTGTACTCGGCCTCGGGAAAACCTCATAGAGCTCCGAATTGAAAGTTAGAGAAGAGGAATGAGATAATATAATGACCGCTGAATAAATGTTGCTAATTGTAGAGTTACTTCTGAAAAGTTAGTAGTAACTTAAATCCAGTGAATGAAACTGAAAATCGTATATTTATTTTAAGACGTGCCCACTGACTAAAGTAGCGGTTTTATTTTGTTCTCTCCCTCTCTTTGTATTAAAGGGAAATTATATAAAATATAAGAAATCAAACCCAAAGGAAAATGATATATATTTTATTTTATAGTGTGATATTGGAGCAACATTTAAAAGTACAATACAAACACTCGGGATGGTATATAATATTACAAATAATTTTAAATTCATACTTAATATTATAAACGCGAAAATAGGTATCCAACAACGTGGTAAATAATGATCGCTGAACATATAAAATTAACTTGATGAACTAAGAACCTTCTACCTACTATTGAAGTCGTTTCATAAACTTACAAACCTTTTATGAGAAGTAATTTCTTACTATAGTTGCTTGTTTGATGCGAGCTTGAGCAAGCATGGCGTTGCCGCGGCCGCCGGGCGCGTACACCGCCTGCGCCACAGGCAGCTGGGGCAGAACACCCAGCTGTTCCTCGTCCAGATCGTTCAAGTCTGGGGCGGGGACGTCCTCCCGGTTTATGCACATGTTGTGTAGAACAGTGCATGCGTTGATTATTTTCGTTGCCTTATTAGGAACATAGTGGAGCACTCTGTCCTTAATTAGGCAACGAAAACGGCCTTTTAAAACGCCGTTGCACCGTTCTATGCTGCACCTCGCCTTTTTGAATGCATCGTTGAATCGCGCCTCAGCAGATTCTTCTTGAGGATTATTGAAAGGAGTTAAGCACCACGGCCTTAGAGCATATCCACTGTCAGCTGAAAGTAAATTTGTTTGAACTTAGGAATTAATGTGAATTTTTCTTAGCGGCAAAATGATAAATAAGATCGTGTAGCGGACGCATAGAATGAGTTGCACAACAACACACGTCGTTGAGGCGAAGTGATATTGTTATGTTATGTGTCTGCAACAATTTATTTTCTTAGTTTTCTTTTTGTATTGCTTATAGGTAGGTATCTTACAAGAAATAAGGCCTAGTGTACCTGTCTAAGTATTTTAAAAATATCATGCTCCCTGGCGGTTGCCACTGTGTTTTGGTATTTTTCAGTAAGTACTTGTGTGTTTTTTTTACCCAAATTTGTACTGAATTCGTATTTAGTTGTACCGCCTGCGTGATACGGTAATACGGCTATTTTGCTATTATTGTTCATTAAGCGCTTAGGATTATACAAAATGGTAAACAATTTTTCAAACTTATTAGTTTAGTTATTTTAACCAGTAATTTTTCAAATTTCCGAGCATGGTTTTGAGAAAAGCACTGTACATACCTCGGCCGGCACTAAGGATTGCCTGCCTCATATCACTATAACACGCTCACCAAGGAATCCCTTCCTTCCCAGCCTTGGTACTACTGAACTAATACAACTCACCTATGAAGTGGTAATTTTTATGTCCGGCGTGGTACAGCTGCTCCATCAATACCCTCACGTGGCTGCAGTTCCAAATGTGGCAGTCGTGAGTACTGCCAGGGAACAAGGCATTTACATTCGTGATACGTAGCTCCGCATCACAAATCTAACATAAAAACAGATGCAAATTGAGAATATTACTTATATGCAATAACAAATTACACATAGGTACTAAATTCATAAATCATGCAGTCAAAACTACCTACTCACCAGCTGTGTGTTTACTGAATGATAATTTTTTCTGTTGACGTAACTTTTCTCGTCATATTGGTGCGAGTTTGGTGGCACCATTGCCACGTGGGTGCAATCTAAGGCACCTATAACGCCTGGCACGCCATACAAAGTGTAGAATCTAAAAAAAAAGAGCTTTTGTCAAAAATGTACTGATACGTACATTGAAGAAAATTATGCGAATAAGAATTGAAACACTCACTCTCTAACTATTTTGTTAAATTCTTCGAAATTGTTAGGAAACCTAACCCACCGGCGGAACACCTCTGGGTGGTTCAATGCATCTACCACTTCGGAAATGCACCGAGACACCGACGGTTGGGACATATTTATTTTAATATGCTGCCCCACCGGTGTCTGGTATGACCCATGGCCAAAAAAGTGCAAGGCGCATAATACCTGAAATTAGAAACTATTGTATTATAATCGTTTAGTCATGTTTGATGTGGATGAGTAATACTTATAGATATGTACTTAGCAATGTGTTAAGTAAAACGATCTTTGAGCTTACTTTGGTCTGGAGATCGTAGGTCGTATTCTGCACGATTACCGGTTCCAGTTCGGCTATCAAACGCTGAGCGAGGCTCTTTGAGAGCCTGAAATTTTTTACAAATGCGGCATCCCGCATTTCGAATGCATTTTCACGCCATAGTCGCCGCCCAACTTGCCTTGTGCCGTTCGCTTCAGCCGCCAACACTTCCGCGAGGTTTGAAACGTTCGATATTAGGTCCAGAATAAAATAATTCAACATATTTTTTGTAATATTTATTAACTTTGATGTCGATAAACTACTAAGCTGTCAATATTTCACGCCATTGGCAGGTCAACTGTCAAAAAAATCAGTGATGAAACCATCTCGACCGCTACTGACCACTCGATGCATCTCGAAAGCTGGGAGTCGACATATCTCGACCGTGAGATTTTGAGAATACGGAAACTGATTTTCGTTCGACATCCGCCATTTTTTTTCGACATATGTCTATTAGACATCATCTCGAACGGCCCGAGAATTGGCCTCCTGCTCCATTCTCTAAAAATAAAACACTATTCAAAACCAACGATCCTTAAATGTAAATTTATCTCAATCTTTCCCATACTTTTCACTAAAACTTGATGTTCCTATTCAAATTTTTACAAAATTCCATTTCTCGTTATAAGTATGTTACTTATATTTAGTATAACATTTCTTTTATATGAAGGATATTTGTCATTGGCACTCTTTGGAGAGTCCTATGTCCAACAGTTGCCGTCTTTTGACTGCTATGATGATGATGATCATGTAGCGTGATATGTTTAGTCTAGAGTAAGGACTACTATGTATTGTTAACTAGTTAATCACATATTGTGTATCACCCTATATAAGCTCGTGCACTGCAAATATACGTTCAGTTCATAACCAAACCTCGTGTTTAATTGACGTACCTTCACATGGCGACCCTGCCAGTTCGGCCACACTATGGTCGAGACACATAGTCAAGTTTTAGTGAGGAGTGAGCAGTTACTTTGGGCCTATACACCTTTAATAATTTGTGCCCTAGTAATGTTTTTAATCATAACATTATGGTGTGTACGCTGTTGCAAATTGAAAGATTTCATTAACTATTTTTCAAAATGGGAGTAGGGAATTCCAAGGAGACGGTAATTGCCCAAAATGCGGTTGGCGTTGGCGCGGCGAACATCGAAGAATTGAAGCACTACGTGAGCATAACCTATTATTTAACGGCGGGAATCTGCGTGTTTATAGTCATCGCTGGAGTATGTCTATTTAAAAACTACTACGAGAAATGTCACGGCAACTGGATAGAGCAGGAGGTAGCAAGACAACGTATCCAGAGGACGGGGAGCTGGTTCAGACGTCGGGAGCAGGAGCCCCCACAAAACATGGTAGCATAAAAGAAGGACATCGCGGAGGACACGAGTGAGTGAAGTGTTTTTGTTGTTATTATTAGAACTGTGTAATACGCGGGAGATGTGTTTTAAATGGAAAATTTAAATGTTTGCCTTAATGAATTGTCGAAAATAAGGACATACTTAGTTAAAATAGGATCAGCAAGACGTCAAAGTAAAAATATATGTGACAAAAAGAAGGAAGAAGCTGATTTTGTAATATCAAAGTGTAGCGAATATTTAAGTAACATTAATTTAGATAAAAATAAGTATAGTTCGGAAGAATTATTACTGTTGAATAGATTAACTAGCGAGATAGCTTCGTTATATCAAGATATCGAAAAATATTGTAAGGAAGGTTTAGAACAATTAAGTGTTTCTAATTCCACAATCATGGAAAAGTTCGAGTTAAGAACAGCGGTACCATTACTGCCTATAATGGATGGTAGAGAAGAAGTGACAAAACAGTTAATTTCGGCTATAGAAATGTATAGCGCAATGATAGATGCGGGTTCTCACAAATTATTAATCTCATTTGTATTAAAGACCAGGCTATCGGAAGGTGCCAAATTAAAAATGTCCCAGAATTATGATACAATCATATCTCTAATTAATGATATGAAAAATACCTTGTTGTCTAAAAAATCATTCACGGCATTACAACAACAATTGCAGAGCGCTTCGCAAAACAACAGGTCGATTAACGCTTACGGCAGTGAAATCGAGTACTTAATGAATGAGCTAACTATATCGCAAGCCGACGGCGATACCACGAAGTATGAGGTGTTAAGACCGTTGAACGAACAAACGGCTATTAAACGCTTCGCGGACGGTTTACAAAACAGTCACCTACGAACTGTAATTTCCGCTAGGGATTATAAAAATCTGAAAGACGCGATTAGGGGTGCTAGAGACGAGGAAACCTCAGTTTCATCATATGGTTCTGTTATGAAGTTTGAGCAAAATAGATATTTTCGTAATAACAGGTTTACGTACAGAGGACGAAGGTCCCTCTGCGCCGCGAGTTCGCGGTACGGGTAACTTTGGTTACCATAGTTTTCAGTACAAACCACGTTCGTATCATCCCTCTAGCCAATCTACGAGCGGATATAGGCCACCATCACGCGGCCATCAGGCGGGCCCACAACGCGGACGTAGTCAAAGAGGTACGTATCGTAATAACTATCATAGGAAAGGTAACACGAATAATGTGAACTTCGTAGAGGAGAAAGATAAAGTCGACGAAAATACGGCTAACATTGAGCCTAACCTTAGTGAGTTTTTTCGTGACTAAAATGAATTATGACAGTAATCAGAAAACCGACTACTTTAATACAGTAAAGTTATCACTCGACGACGACGACGACAAATTATGTTCTTTATTAGTGGATACAGGAGCTTCGATTTGCGCAATAAAGTTCGAGACAATAGAGCAGTACAACATTCCAATTGAGCCGAGTCGTATTATAATTAACGGTGTATGTGGCGAGATTACTTCGAAAGGGTATGTGACACTACGACTCAGGTGGTTAGAATATGAGTTTGTAAACAAGTTTCATGTATTCGAGAACTTGAATTGTACCAGTGATGGTATATTGGGTATTGACTTTCTGACTAAGTACAGAAGCAATCTGAATCTAGAACTCAATACTTTGTCATTATGTTTAGGGGAAGACGAAGTTTGTTTACAGTTACACCCAGGTAAAAAAGGACATAACACGTATTTAACTGTTCCACCTAGGTCAGAATCGATTCATTTTATACCGACAAGTTTAAAAGATGAATGTGTTATTTATCCACAACAATTATGCGACGGAATATTTTTAGCAGGTTCTATCGGAAATCCTCAAAATGGACTCATACCTATACAAATACTTAATACACGTGAAAATGAAGTGTCATTGAGTTTCTTTAATCCGGAGATACACAAGTTAACGGATTATAATGTTATATCCTTCGACAAATGTAATACCGTGAATTTTTTTTCATCAAAATATTTTTCATATCATTAATTAGAGATATACTTGTATCATAACTCTGGGACATTTTTAATTTGGTACCTTCCGATAATCTTGTCTTTGTTATATTAAAAAAATTAAACGTGTCATTCTAAATTATCACTCACTAAGTTGTTTTAATGGGTCTAAAATAATCTTAGCCTTCCCGCAGAGAAGGAAAGATAAATACAGATTATCAATTAAACTCTTACCAATTATCAGGTGATCAGTCCAATAACTAGCTTAAGTATTAATTGCATCTTGGTATAAAAATTAAGCGTGAGGATCAAATTTCATCCATGGTTAATTAAAAGTTGCTATAAGTCGGCATACACGCGCCCTATATATTATTTCGCTGACGCGCGGAATGTGTCGCAACGGCACCGAATGCTTGCGAATTATGTAAACTAATTGAATTATAGTGACACTAGAATTAAGAATTTAAAGCCTTTAAAACATGACTATTTTGAAAATTAAAAAAATATGAATGCTAAATTTTCAGCTTACATTTTGTATGGACACAACATATGCCAAATTTGTAATATTTCATAATAACAGTTCTTTTTTTTTTTTTTTTTAAGTAACGGATATATTATCAATTATATAGTTACTTAGAGGCAAAATTCAAAAAAAATAAATCATACATCAAAAATAAAATAACTTCGTTACCTTTTATATCAACAAAGTATCTTTTAAAATAAAAATTAATAAAATATATATATATTATACTTACCTTCATTCCCATATAACCTTATACAATGGTTGGTTGCAGTCGCAACACAGCCAATCGTCCTCATCGGGAAGCATCCACAATTCCCCTAGTGTGAATCTAAATCTACATCCCGGATGTTCAATTTTCTCTAAAAAACACTGGTCCATTAAATTATCATTACTCTCTATTTCTCTTAATGTCCTTAGAATTTTCCTAATCTAACTTATTTTAAACGTCCTTGGTAGTCCACTGTCCATTACCTCTGTTGTCGTAAGTGATAGTGACATAATAAGCCTATCCCTTGGCTTATTTCTTAATAGTTCCTTCACTATCTCACTTCCACTTAACGAGAATAATGTCTCCATATTGTCTATTTTTAGTTTTTACTGTCCTCAAAAACAAAACTACTACACCTTCCGTCACCAAGCGTTTTTCGCAAAAAAAAACACTATTTCACAAACATTTGTCATTAATTATAGTCTCAAAAAAAATGTATATTGTTACTCACTTGTAAACACTTCACTCACTCTTGTGGAGGACACGATGTCTTCGCTACACGTTAGCATACAGCTGCAGGAACAGCTCGACCTGCCGTGTGACCTTGACTCCAACAACTCCCTGCTGCTATTCCTTCATCTCGGTAGGACGCCGTCTCTCAGGAACCAACGCAGCGAATATTTTTAGTCGATTGTTATTACTATTTATTTGTTTAATATATGTTTTTTAAAAAAAAAATGTCTTTGTAAGAATTAAATTAGTTACATTGTAGACTAATTTAGTTGTTATGCTATGATATGCAGAATGTCTGTTGCCTACATATACTTCACCATATTTTTTTTTTCACTTCAAAACTTCTTTCACTTTATTTATTTATACTGGCTGGCGCAGCGCGCCGCCAGCACGGCACGAAGCCGCACTGGCAAAGTCGCCATGTAAAGGTACGGCAAATAAGCACAACGTTCGGGTTTGATCTGACAATATATTTCAGGGTGCGCGAGCTTATATAGGGTGCGAACAATATGTGATTAACAAACAATACATAGGTATCTTACTCTAGTCTAAACATACTACCATGCTACAAAGTACTGAATTCCCATGGCCATCTTCTGTCTCCATCATCAGCCACCATAACCATAATATTAAATTGGCATCCAAACTATACCTTTACCCAAAATTTCAGCTCAATCGGTTGACGATATCTGCTTCAAAATTGAGTTGCAAGATTCCCCCCGTCAATCAAAAGCGAACCCAAAAAATCGAAAATTACAAACGTAATTCAATATTATGGTATCATCGAGCTGATCTGATGATGGAGGCAGAAGGCGGCCATGGGAATTCAGTATTTAACCGACGTGACGCCGTTGAGTTTGGGCTCGTTAGAATCGCCTCAATGAGTAGTTGATGATGGTATACAGAGTACAGTCGGCAATAAAAGCTTGTACCAAAAATATTTTTTTTGACAGAGACTTATTTATTTCCTTTTCTCTGTAGTAAAATTAAAAGTGCATTCCTGAATCCGCATTAGGCTAGCTTGTCGGTTATCCTATTCCGTCTCTTAACCCAACTGTTAATAATGTAATGTTGATAAAGACTCCTGACTTTTTATATTTTTACTAGTATGTATTGAATTAGTAGTAGTAATTTTTTTTACAAGCTTTATTTTAACTTGCACTGTTCGTATGTATGTATGTAAGTTGTCCGTCAAAATTTGCAATCCATTTTTCAGTCACTTCCCGTTATCCAATTGAGCTGAAATTTTGCAAGCATATGTATATCGCATCACAATGCAATATTATGATGACATGGAGCTGATCTGATGCTGGAGCTGGAAGGTGGCCATAGGAACTCCGCAATAAAACGACACAACCCCATCGAGTTTGGGCTCGTTAGAATCGTCTCAATGAGTAGTTGATGATGGTATGCAGAAAAGTACAGTCGGCAATAAATGCTTTTACCAAAAAATTTTTTTTTGACAGAATCTTATTTTATGTAGCTTATATATTTTTATTTATGAATGAATGACTGAATGAATACGTTTATTTCAGAAACAGGTCCATATTTTTAGTAAATATTATCTTAATATAATGTTAAATATTACTCAAAATAAGTTTTCATCATTTATATTTTAAGGAGGAGTCACAGAGAAAATATCATTTATATCCTTTATATAAATGATATTTTCTCTGTGACTCCTCCTCAAAGTGACCTCATTTGCTACGCCGACGACACTGCTGCTTTGTTCTATGGAAACTCCTGGACAGAAACTTTGCAAAGAGCCGAAGCGGGCATGTGTAGCATAAAAAACTGGTTAGACAATAATCTTCTGTCTCTAAACCTAAAGAAAACCAAATATATTTGTTTCCATAAAACTAAAAGCTCTGAGCCTAAACACGCCACAAAGCTCTACATCAAGAGTGCTGCTAACCACCTCACGACAGATCCCTGTAATGAGATTGGTCGCACTGATTGCATTCGCTATCTGGGTATCGATATTGATAAGCACTTCTCCTTTAAGCAACATGTGACCTCTCTCTCACAACGTGTGAGAAAACTCACTTATGTAATGCGTCTGCTCCGCAACTCCGCCGACAAAAGTGTCCTACGCTTAGTTTATGTCTCCTTATGTCAGTCCATATTGGGGTACTGTATTTCGGTTTGGGGCGGAACATGTGCGTCTACAATGCTGGTACTAGAAAGAGCCCAGAGGGCGGTACTCAAGGTAATGACCAAGAAGCCTTACCAATATCCAACGAAACAACTTCTTACCGAAACTCAGACGCTCTCGGTCCGCCAATTATTTATTTTTAGGGTTACCACAATTATGCACCGAAAGACGCCGAACTCTCCCAATTACGCGGTGCTCCAAAGCAAAAGGGTGTTCCGTGTTCCACAAGCGTTGTCGAAAACGTCCTTCGGACGCCGCTTTCCACGATTCCTGCACCCATTTATTTACAATAAAATATCGAAGCTATCCAATATTAAAAACTTGTCTCACAAAGATATTCAGAATATCCTTAGAAAATGGCTGATCTCTCTTTCTTATAAGGCGACTGAAGACATGCTGAAACCCTTACAATAAATAACACATCATCATCACTCATGGACACACACAAACATTCACTCACACACAGACCAACACTCGCACACATACAGACCATCCCTCTACAGTTTTAAATTAAGTATTTAACTAGTTTCCCTAATGTAAGCTTATTGTATTTTACGAATGTACCTATGTTTAACTTCCTACCTCTCACTGTATTTTTGCGCATCACGTTTGGTTTAAATTCTTCTGAAAATACCTTACAGTTCTCACGACACAGGCTCGACCTAGTGTGAGGACTATAGCAACCCTAATGTTAAAAATCTTAAGCTAAGCTCTTTGTAATTCTTCTTGTCTGTAACTCATTAGGTAAATAAATAAATTTTGTATTTGTATTTGTATTGTAAATTTCAAGTCAACGACAATACCCTTCAATCAAAATGATTAGTTACAAACATGTCAAAGAAAGATAAATAAAATAAAATAAATATTAAAATTCAACGATTTGATAAAAAAATTGAAAATAGAATAAAATCTTACTAATTGAAAACTTAAAATAAATTTAAAATAAAAATTTCCAATTAGGTATTTACAATTCAGCAATACATAATGAATACTATTCATTTTGTTGGCCGGGATCTGATTTATGTATGTCTATGGGCCAATCTCCGAGCGTTTGAACCGCTCGGTTCTAAAGTCATTGTCGGCTCAAGATTATTTCAGCAGAGGTAAAATATACCGCGGAAACTTAAATCGAAAAAGACTCAGCACCGGTATTGGTTTACGTCTTCATCAAAAGTGGACTCTGATATTCGTCTCTTTTAATAGTATTTCATGGAGACGACAATGACGAAAAAAAACCCCTTAAAAACGCTGAATATTTTCCCCTGTAATAATATGTAGTGTATAATACATTTGTGTTTCCTTCTGTTCACGTATTCGTAACATATATTATCATAATTTTTCCTTTGCACTTTTTAGAAGTCTGTTTAGCTCAATGGTTAGTTGGTATAGAATGCCATTTGGCATTTTTTGACATTTTCTTATTCCATATTCTGTGATTCTAATTTATTTTTAAACGTTTTTGAATTGTAATTATGACATTTTATTATTATTTTACAATTGATCATTTTAAGTTTTAAATCGATTAAATAATATTTATGTGCGCTCATCCGGTTATAGTTTTAGATATGTCTGTAGGTAGCATATGCTGTGTGTGTTCTTTTGTTACTAACAATAGTTTTTGTAAGTTATGTCTAATTATTGTACTATTAACACTTTATGGGCTCTGCCTGAAATAAATGTTTTCAATTCAATTCAATTAAGGTCGCCATTAACATTTTTTAAATTTTTTTTGTAAAATAAAAAAAAAAAAATTTTTGCAGTTAAACGGCATCAAAACAAACAGCTGGAAAGACAAAGGCGCCTCGCACCCCAGCATCTGGAGCCCCGCGTACTCGCGGCACCTGCAGGACGCCAGCCCCTGGCTGAAGAAGGTCAAGAAACTTGAACCCATCATAGCTGTTCCCACTGTGAGGGCAAGGAAGGTCGTCAATATGGTGGCTAAGGCACCTGAAACACAGGATGAAAGGTATTTTTTTATTTATATTTTTTAGGTAAAAAAAGTTTTTTTTAACCATCTTCAAAAAAAAGAAGCACAGACTTCAAAAACTTAGTAAATACCGAGATAATTATTAATTATCTTATTATTAGGTAATAACTAATAATATTTTTTGGCAGAAATTTTCTTTACGGAGTAGGGATTGGATAATGATAGGGGTGGGGTATATAAAATTATTTTGTTCTTTTCAGTGGGTTGGTTCTTTGAAGACGGTTCCCTTTTTAACAAAAAAAGTTTTTATTTTATTTATTTGTCCCATTTTTCGGTTTATTGCTTACATCTTAGTGGAAACTATCAGTCCTAGCGACATGACTTCTTTTACAAAATGAAAGTTGATTAAATTTGCTGAAAGTTTCATTCGAACAAGTTTTTCGATATCATATATCATGTATAGTTTTCGAGATATCTGCAGGTCGATCACGTAACGCATTGTACGCGCATCAGGAACATCTTAATGTCATTTTTTATACAGAAAAATGACTGTTAAATTGTCCTAACGCGCGTTCGGAACGTTACGTGATTACCCCTCTGCTCTTGAAAGTCTGTAATTTTGGAAAACAACAACTACCCTCCTTCGTCTTTGACGGCCATTCCACATCAGCCTCAAGCACGACAGTAGCAGAGCATCAAAGGCGCTATCGACTCAGCAAGTCTGTCGACATACATATTGCTATACTATCCGGGAGACGCCAGCCACGAATATACTTTTACCTACTTTAGTATGATACAAATAAATATTTTAGATTTTGTTTTTTTTACATGTCACCGAAGACACCGAGATAAACGTCAAACAAAAAGATTTTGTTGCAGAAACCGAAACATGGGACCTTTAAACGGGATTTAAAATTTAAATAGATTATTCCTGCTATGGGCTTCCATAAACGTGCATAAGTCTACATTAAATTTGCCGTCATATAATGATATGATAAAGAAAAGAATCTTCAAAGTGCCTACTCCTTTACTTAAAACTAAATTTGCTTTGCGTTTTCATACATTTCTACTTCCGCACATCTATAACACATTTGCTAAACGTATTGACCTAAGAAGAAGCAGTGTCCTAGAGGCAAAAATTAAAATCCAATCTCTATTGTTACCTTGGAACTACGAGCAATCGGAAACAATCATTAATGTAATATCATAATCATAACATACACTCACATACATTACATACATACACTACACATACACATACATCACCGCAGACAAGCACTCTAATATAATTAATTAATTGTTAGTTTATAATTGTATTTTTTTCTCTTTTGTCTTGTTTTCATGCTAAGCCGCATGGACAGTTAATCATTATTTGTCTTGGTCTCCACGGGACAGGCCTAGCATAGTGTGGGACCACAGTTATGTTTCTGAATGTCTGTCTGTATATGTTAATAATAAATATTTGTAATTTTTTTTTCAAACCCCCTGCAAACAAACTTACACTCTTGTTATATGCTTGCATAAGCAGCGACCGCCCAACTAGCCATGCAGGTGGTGCCGACTGCCGACTCAGCATTTCGCCACACCGTGCCCCGTTTCCTAAAAATACTAAAGCGATCGTCACTCTTGGTTCTCACATCGACCATTAGGCACCTGTTAAATATAATTAATTTTAATTGATTTATTTTAATCTTTTTGTAATTCCGACATTAAAGGAATTAAAGTTAGCATTCTGGTTTATCTCGAATCCTCCGACTCCCAGCCTACATATTTCTCTCACAAACTTTACCTCTTTATAAGATTTCATAATCAATCCTAAATTTATTTTCAGTTTATCAATAGAAACCCTAAGAAACATGTACTGCGTAGAACCAGCGTTAAAGAAACCAAAACTGGATCCAGACGCAACTTTAGACCTCAGCGACACCTGCCTCGACCAAGACCCTAGCAGCCCCTTACACGAAGAAAAAAAACTACCTCAGAACAAATCTCCTATACTAGAAAACAAGCAAAGGTCTTTCAAGAAAAGTTTAACCAACACATACTCTGTTTTAAAAAGACTGAGCAAATTCCCTAGAACTACTATAGATAATGAAAATATAGTTGAAAGCAAATTTTTCAATGGACCAAGTGTAAGTATAGAAGAGTCGCCGGAGCGTGTCAGTAAAAACCCATTCAAAATTGAGACTAAATTGGAGATCGATTCTCAATGTTCTCAGATCGAAGATTCTCAGCTTTCTAGTTCTCAGAAGGAGAATTCCCCGTGCAATAGTCCTGTGAAGTTGCCTAGTCCAGTGCTGAGACCGAGTCCTAGAAGTAAAAACTTGTTTAGGTTGAGGGCTGAAAATGAGGTTAATGATGTGTTGAGTGAAGAGAGTGTCATAGAAAACACGTACCCTTTGGAGAGTTTGATTACGCCGGTGGATTCCCAGGTATGTCTAAAAATAATAATCACAATAGAACTGAAATATTATTTACGTCATACCTGGCCATAAAGTAGGAATTACCGCACGCTATGCGTGCGGAAAACCCCACTTCCTGGCCAGATAGATACGTAAAATTTTGTACTCACCACGGGCGGTAATAAAGAAAGCCTCAGAGCGCATATTTATCGCCCTTGCCTTCGGCTCGGGCGTCAAATACCTGCGATCTGAGACATTCTTTGTTTAAACGCCCTAGGTAAGTAATGTACTATTTCATCACACTCGGTCGTAAATGGTGTATTATAGGCAAGTTTATAGAGCAGCTATACCCAATTTACCTCCCGCGGGAGTTATGGATTTATAACTCCCGGGGGAGTTATGAGCTTGGGTGTGATCTGATTGGTTGAAAACAAATCAAACAAATTGGTTGGCAAATCTAGTTGGACGCGCGTCACAAGAATTCTTCTCTGTGATTGGTTGAAAAAAATCTAGCAGGCCATGTGGCGCCACGCCCCCTCGCCTTCCTCAAATCTGTAGTGAAGTCGTCAATTTCGTCAATTTTTGATTGGTACGCTTGTATGAAAATTAGATTTTTCTGTCTTTTGTAGTTATTTATTTCCTCGCAAATGTGATGAAAAACATTGTGTGTATCACGGGCAGTAAGGGGATTACAAACTCGACTCATTAGAAGCCCGACGCTAAAGGCGGCGGGCTTCTATAATATAATAGACTATATAATAGACTCTCGTTAGTAATCCCCTTCTTAATGCACAATTTACTATAGATTATTACTATAAATATGAATATTGATGTTTATTTAGATTCCGGACTAATATTCTAGGGCGTTTTGACTCAAATGTTTACTTTTTTTCTCAAAATTTAGTTTTTTTTTGGTTTTTCCTGTTCAGAATCATGAGCACTCTTGAT
Source organism: Epinotia brunnichana (assembly GCA_963854355.1). Taxonomy (NCBI): domain Eukaryota; kingdom Metazoa; phylum Arthropoda; class Insecta; order Lepidoptera; family Tortricidae; genus Epinotia; species Epinotia brunnichana. The sequence goes on along the minus strand of OY977947.1, from coordinate 29,707,863 downwards.
CCCGTTAAAGAAAAACAAATGTTTTTTTCGATTTTAACTAAAATTTATTTTATTTTTAACCGACTTAAAAAAAGGAGGAGGTTCTCAATTCGTCTGTATGTTGTTTTTTTTCTTTTATTTTTTATGTGTGTATGTTACGCGATAACTCCCTAATTTATGAACCGATTTGAAAAAATATTTCTTTGTCTGAAAGCATATACTTCCAGATTGTTCTTGTTGTCACCAAAATCCAGTTCTGATGATGGGATCCTGGAGAAATCGAGGGAACTCTTCAAATTTTATAGGCAAACTTAAAGCTATTTGGCTACTGATTTGAAGTCGGTTAAAACTTTGTTTTGAAAGTCAATTATTATTTAAGTTGATTATGTTATTTTTATTTTTATGGCCGGTTAAAGTACATACATGGTAGAAAGAGCCGAATGCCTTATCTAGTAATTGTCACGTAATAGACGCAGCCAGAGAAACAGACAGACCGACACTTAATAATAACTTTCACGTTATAGTATTTATAACCCATTAGACGCCAAGCAATCGTGTGCTACGCCGTAGCAGCACTCTCCGCTTTGTAGTGGAAATCGCTCGTAGTTGTATGACTCAAACGTGAGTCAAATGCCTTGATTGGGTTAAAACCTATGACTTGTTCACAGGAATCATTCGGCGCATCCCCTCCAAAGCCGACGTGGCTCGGCATCAGGCCGCTACCGGGCAGCCAGCCCGCCAGCCAGCGCGCCAGCCAGCGCGCCAGCCAGCCGGGCAGGCACGGGTACAAGAGCTCCTGCCGCGTCCCCGGGCTCAGGCGCGCGGGCGCCGTGCCCAGCAACCAGCCCACCTTGCTCAGCAAGTTCGGCTTCCAAAAGAAGTAAGATATTTGGGTCGATTTTTTTGGTTACTCGTGGCCATAGTCGCGTCTCCTGGAAGACGACTAATTATGTGTTTTAGTGATAGAGTCCTAAAAATAAAAGCGGTCTTTCCTGTGGTCAATAGTTAAGACAAAACCAAGAACATAACAGTCTATAACGCGGTTATTAGCGCATAACTACTTACTTAGGACGGTAAAACAAATAATGTCTCAGATCACAGGTATTTGACGCCTGTGCGCAAAGGCGATAAATATGCGACTTGAGCCTTTCTTTACTATTTACCCACCGTGGTGAGTACAAACATCTACGTCTCTGGCCAGGAAGTGGGATTTTCAGCAATCATAGCGAGCGGTAATTCCTACTTTATGGCCAGGTGTCACGTAATAGTTATTTATGTTACAAGTGCGGAAAGTAGGACTTACCTATCCGCACGTATATCATACAACATTTTACAATGCATCATGCGAGGAAATAAAAAAATATGCATAAAAGGTGAAATTTGAATTGTCACGAAATGTCATTACATTATCGCACATTATGCGGGAATATTGTACTAAAATCCATTCCCTGCCGCCGGGCTGGTCGCCTCGCGCGACCCGTGCCGGCGTGGGCCACTTCCCGTGGAAATGTTCAACCATATAAAGGGGCACATTCAGACCAAGTGCATTGTAATAGTATATTACTGCAGACGCCGGGAAAGAAGAATCGTATTTCTTCGTATCACTATCCGGCCTCCCTACGGTCGGCCGTCTATACCTACTCACCCGGCAATCCCTTTTCACGGCTAGGCATGTATAGTGCTTTTCTCAAACATGCAATGAAGTAAATAAAAAAAAACTTCAAGAAATCAAACAAATTTTCATAGCTGAACTCCGTGACCATTGCCACAAATTGTGGAAAGAAATTAAAAAAAAAATTACTTCCCGGCCTAGGCCGTCAGTTTCCTATGAAATTCCTCTACAGTTTGCTCTCTTCTTCTTCCCCCTAAAACGTGATACTTTGAAGCCTGTTATAACGCACGGAATGACGAAATTTCATTGCATGTTTAAGAAAAATTATATAAGAAGAGATGCCGTTTATGCGGATAAAGGATCCAATCAAATGTAAGGCTTTTAAATTTGGCAATTACTCCAGACAAAATACGGTTTCGAAAAACATCAATTTCTAATATATATTTTTTTGTTTATTTAATTTTAAAGCGTTATTCTAAGATGCTTTCCATCCGAAAGTAATTATATAGATTTAAATTAAGCATTAATTTTCTTTTTTTGTATTATTTATCTAGAATATTATACAGCAAATGAAAAAAAAACCGTATTCATATTTCTTCGGACTTTTCAGACGCTAGTTAAATTATATTTTTTTTAATGTCTGAAATTTTGTTGGATTTTGTCGCTAGGTAACTATTTAACTGATGATATATCCATCACATGGAAAAAATCAGCTCTTATAAATTACTAGCGACCCGCCCCGGCTTCGCACGGCTTTATATGTATGCAAATAATAATAACATGCATGTATTATACATATAAACCTTCCTCTTGAATCACTCTATCTATTAAAAAAACCGCATGAAAATCTGTTGCGTAGTTTTAAAGATCTAAGCATACATAGGGACAGACAGACAGACAGCGGGAAGCAAGTTTGTTTTATACTATGTATTGATTTCCAAATTTGTCATTTTTTCGATGCAAACTGTGAGTTCATTGCCTGGCCTAAAAGGCCACAGGAAAGACGCGGAACTAATAGATGGATCTCTGTATAACCTGATAATGATAAACCCGTTTTACGGTGTACTCTCAATACCGTCTCCTGGCTTACCGGGACAGAACAAAGCAACAAAAAGATATTTAAATTTTAAAATACTGTTTTACACGGGTCTAACGCGATATTTATTTAGCTAAAAAAAAAGAGAAAAAGATAATTGTGAATATTTCCATTCCAACTTTATACATACATACATACATACAATCACGCCTTTATCCCTCAAAGGGGTAAGCAGAGCACATGAAACTTGTGTTCCAGTGCCACTTTTAGCATGAATAATATAAAAGATCGACAAAATGTGATGTTGCAGTGATAGGTTGCTAGCCCATCGCCCACAATACACTTCAACCCTGTTCCCTTATTACTTACCTGTTACTTTATATATAGCAAACAAAACCAGTTATTTATTTAATAATTACTTTTGTTGCAGACCAGTATTGAAGAGATGAAGAGAAGTATTTCATGAAACATGGAAATAGGTCTGCGCCCGACTCATGTGGGAAAATAATAGAAGCTCATGCTTTTAAGTATACGCCATTTTCTATCCAAGAAGAGAAACTAGATTTACGTCACATACTTCTGTCTGATCATAAATAAAGTATAAGAAGATATGTCAACGCTATACATTAAAATAAAACCATCTTAATTAGAATGACCACCAGGGGGCGTTAGTTAACTGGTTAAAAACATTGGTGACGCCAATAGATGTCGCTTATATCAATACGCCTTCTATGAACTATCGAAGACACTAGCGACATCTAAAATGTAAAATTATAGATTCAGTAACTGCTACGAAAATATGTATACAAAATATAAATCTGCGAAGATCAACTTTACGGTCTTGTCACACGAAACAAATTTGAATAGAATGTTTTGACAATTCATGAAAACAGTGCAGACTTGTCATTGCATATGTTTGTCTCATGTTTTGACTTGTCACAACGTTATTGGCATTGCGCGTAAAGATTTTGCAATAATGAAGTTGCCAAAAACTAGGTATCTAATGCGTTTCAATATTTCGTCCAGACGTCAGTTACCATGGCCCTGTGGTTTAGTAGTACCTATAATATAACTGCCGAGTTTTATGTGTTGTCCTGAGTTCTAATCCAGCAGTTAGATGTTTTTTTTTGCATTTTGATTTTATATTGTTTACAGACCTAGTTGGTGTGTTACAATATCTACCTACTTATAAAATAAAAAATGCATAAGATTCAAACCTTTCAAATACTTCCAAGGCTTTATTACGACGATAAATAAAACAAATTAAAAAAATCCATTTATTTCCTCGAAGGGATTTCACATTTAAATTTTTTTAAATATTAAAAAACCAATAGGTATACCAAAGTCTCAGAAATATATAGCCCACCAAAAACATAAATATGCGAATGAATGCCAAAAAAAAAACGAAAAAAAAGAAAACAGCTCCTGGACGATTATCGTACTAGAAGCCTGCGTTTTGATACTTTTTTTTCCACTTACGAGCTAAACTGCAATAAACACACTAGATGGCGCACAAATAAATGCATGTCTAAATTAATTTGATTCGATTTACGATCTTTTAACGCCCTATTTTGGTTGTTTTTATTTGAAAAAGTTAGTCATGTGAAAGTTAATATTTGTAAATGTTAATATTTAAGATTTCGAGTAAAGTAAAATATTAATAGCCATCATTGGTGCTCCAAGTGACATCTCTTACAGTTTCTCAGAGCTATTCGACCGCAGTATGGGATGCTGCCTCTTTGTATATTTTCTCTATGGTCTGATATTAAAGTAACACTGCCTATCCCAGTTGCATTTATATATACTGGGTTATTCTACTTTTAGATGGATGTAAGCCGCAGAGACACATTGAAAATTCTATACTGTACATAAGTTTCGACACTTAAATTAAATTTCTGTATTTTGATTGTAAAAATCTGAGTAAGGTCATCACTTTCGATAGTTTTGATAAATATGTAACTTCTAAACTAATATCGCTCTCAAAAAGTAGCTTGGCACAAGTCACATCTGTCTGACACGCTCTAAAAATATGTATTCAATTTTATACTTTATTCCACTGACATAAGCATTCCCTTGTAATGAGCATTCTAGCGAGGGTACATTAGGTACAGGTAAAAGCTCACAAAATAAACAGGAGCGTACTAGCGAGCGTTCCAGCGAGGTGTGATGTTAAGTTAAGCTGGTACCGTCGCCTATGGACACTTGTGACTCCAGAATAGGGTTGCCATATGGAAAAAATAATTGTCCTGATAAAAATCCTGACATCACCTTAAAAGTCCTGACATTTCTTGTAACAGAGATGTATCATTTCATTTATTAAAACTGTGTAAAATTTGTACCTTATAAACGTATCATAAAAAACATCATTTTTTTTATTATTTTGTATTATATGAGGCCATTTCTAAAATCCGGGCACTTGCCAAGTCCGGCCGCAGTCCTGGCAAATGGTCAAAAATCCTGACATGTCCTGACTGGACAAATCCTGACGTATGGCAACCCTACCCCAGAAGAACCACAAGCGCGTTGCCGACCCTTTATTCATTTGAGGATTCGCTGTGTTGGCTGGGTTGACGTCTATACATGTTTGAGTTGTGTGTCACATATTTTTCCATAAGACTGTAAGTACATCTGAAAAGATGGATGCTATGATAAACGCCCACAAGTTTTCTGAATGAATTATTTATATATAGGAATAACATTATAATATTGTTTTAAGTAACGAAAGTTGCATTTATTTTAATTTGTTGTGTTTTGTTACGGACAAGGGATGTGCCCTGAATGTGTGTTAATTTTTTAATTATGTGATATTATGATTATGATTAAAATAATTTGAATCGAGTACTCGGTGTTTCATTTATATTTGACCTACTGCTTGGCTTTTGTGATTTATAACATACTAGCTGCCTGCGCGGCTCTGCTGGCAACGAAAAATAATAGATAATAAAAAAATAAAAAATAAAATAAAATAATAAATAAAAAATAATAAATAACAGTAGTTCATTCACTGGTTTTTAGTTGTTCATTTACTAGAAAACCCTGTTCATTCACTGGTGATTTTCCATTTTTCTTCCTAAAAGGTCAAATAACTTAAAATTATGGAAACTTATTGCAAAAGCAAAGTAATTTAAGCAAACTAGAATACTTGTTTAAATGTAAATGGTAAATAGTCTACTGGTAAAATATACGAAAAAAATAATCGCGAACATTATAAAACGCTTTGTGAAAAATTGCTTCATGAAGAATGACGAACATTATAATTTGCGATCGTGAAAAATCCTATAATCAACCTATAATACTCAGGACAAGGTTATCTAAGAATGCGTTATTATTCTATATATGTATTGTGTTGCCACAATGAGGGACGGAAAGGCTCCTCCATAGGAGCTCCATAGCTAAATTAAGAACTGGTCCTAAAATGGCTGATGAGTGATGGCTTACCACTTATCTTATCTATCTAGATGAGGGCCCTTTCGGATGCACTTCGACCCAGTGGGATCTTTTGTGCATTTGCCCTCTCCTTTATACCTGCTCCCAGGCTTGCTCCATCATTTCCACAAAGCGGACGATGCAGTTCGTCGGGAGCATCTTGAATTCCTTTGGTTGCGGGTAACCGTTACCAAAGTAGTTCATTCTTTGTCTGGCAAGGGCATGACATTCACACAATAAGTGTTCCATTGTCTTATCCTCCTCGCCACACATTCTACAATGGCTTACCATAAACAACTTACTTAATTTGGGCGGGTAATGGTTTATTTGCCGCAACCTCATACTAAATCAATTGCGGCAAATAAAAAAAGTGGAATTATGACAAGGGAGAAATAATTATATTTCCCTTTCTGTCACACTTATTGAGATTTGTTTGCTACCATCTCGCTCGAAGTGGTGTTAAACCATAAGGCTTGTCATGAGTAGGTATTATACAGGATGTTTGGTCCATCGTTTGCCAAATTAAAACGTCAGGTAGTTTGGGTCATTTGCTATCATTTCCAGCATTCAAAAAAAATTTGTAGCCACGGGTTTTTTTTTATATTTAAAAAGAAAATAAAAAATCAAAGGGTCCTCCCCTAGAATTTTACATTTTTTTTTTAAATATAAAAAAAAAACCCGTGGCAAACGATGGACCAAACACCCTGTAGATCAAAAGGGTTGGGGTGAAATACACTCAAGAGCAAAATTTTCCGGTCGGTGAAATACCGTCATATTTCCTAAAATAGTGCAAGGTTGTACCTACAGTCTTTTAATCCTGTCATGATCTTTATTAAATTGTACCTACATCTAAACTGCAGAAATAACAGTAAAAAAAACACCTTACCAGGTTTAAATCGGAATCGTAAAAACCTACGTTATTATACTAACGTTATTTAACGGAGCGAGATATCGCAAAAATCTTCATTTTTGGGTGTTGATATTTTTATGATAGGATCCCGGAAATAACGAACATTACATTTGGGTATTACGAAGAATAGTATATTATGTAAATAAGAGTACAACTCGTCGGAAATATCTGCGAACCTCGCTTCGCCAAATCCCAAGCTGTCAGATTTTTCTGGTGGTCTTGCCGGCCGCTATACGACCCCATCAAAATCTCACCCCCACCATGTCTCCTTCCTATAGAGGCCGGAAGGTGACCACCAGAAAAATCTGACAGCTTGGGATTTGGCGAAGCGAGGTTCGCAGATATTTCCGACGAGTTGTAGTGTAAAATATTTAAAAAAACCTATTGCGGTTATTTAATTTAGGGTGACCCGAAACTTTTGCTCTTGAGTGTAGCTTATTTTGGCATAACGAACGTGTAAAAGGAACCGAGAGAGAAGTACCTACAGACCCGAAGATGGTTATAATTTATGATGGTTTAAATTTTGAACTACTTACTGTATTGCAGTGCCCTTACAGGGTTGTGTTGAGACATACCAATATGTAGCTATAAGATCTTTTGTACACACAAGGCAATGATTAAATGAATATGAATATGAATATAAGTGTTCACACGGACTGTAATTTAAATTATGTGACATGGAGTCCTTCAAAGGCAACTTTTTAATCTAAGTACCTATATTAAAAAGCAGGTACCCACCTAAGTATACTTACCTAGGTTTTTAATTAAAACGTAATAAGTCTCTTAATAAAACAAAATACCGTTTCGGGAACCGTTTATTGGGGTCCGATTGTCATTTAAAACCTATATCATTTCATTGAAGCCGGCATTTAAGCGTTTAAGCCTGGTTGGGCCAAATTAAATTGGATTCTGAATGAATTTTGCAGTTGTTTAGCGTCTGGTTAATTTGAATATTTTCCAGTTAAAATTTAATTAAAATTTTGTGAGCGGCCTAAAATTATTGATCGGGATCGAAGTCTTGGACTATTTTGGTGAACTAAGTAAAATTCGCTTACCACCAGAAACAACTTGCATTTATGAAAAGTTTATAAAATGTGAATATTTCTCGCGCTGTTACGAGATATGTTGTTTAATTAAAAAAAAAATACATACATGTACATGGTGTGTAAATTCGTATGTGTTCTGTGGCATCGTAGCTCCTAAACGAATGGACCGATTTGAATCCGTTTTTTTTATTCCGAAAGCTGACGTGGTCGAGATGGTTCTTAGCTACGTTTCAACAAAATCGGTTCAGCCGTTTTTGAGATATTGAACTTTGAAATGAAAATGTCGGGGGTTTTTCAACATTTCTAAGTTATAGTTATTTATCTATTTATTTATACTTAACAACCCATTCATTTTATTTTTTTTTGGATTCGGAGAAATTTTGATCTAAAGTTATGACCTCCAATTAAGTAATGTATCTTGGCACCACGACATAATAGCACAGCAGTCAATGCAGATTTAGAGGTAACATCTTGTAATGAATCGGAATAGTTTTTGCATTTTTGTTTTCAAAAGATATTTTTGTAATTTTTTAATTTTTATTTAATTTTTTTTAGTTTAAAAAAAAAAAGTTACTGATAGCATTCCAGAAGAGTAACACAATACAAGTAAACATATTTAGAAGAAAAAAAAATATAATAAAAAATAAACTTTTTTTTAAATAAAACCACGTGGATATAAGTTTTCCCAAGCTTAATAATCTACGGTTTAATTTTTTGCTCCTATTACAGGCCCCAACCTGTATATGCAGTATGACCAATGCAACAAGCTCGGAGGCGAGATGGCCCGCGCGGTACCTGTAACTATTACTTAGTTAATAGGCTTGTTGCGTGGTGTTAAAATTGATAACGTTGTGTTGCTAAATGGATAGTAAACCGTCTAATGATTGTAATAAAGTATAAATTACAAAATATAATTCAAATCATAAAAAGATATGAACCTTGAAAGTTTAGAAAAAAAAGTTTTTTTTATTTATTGTCCAAGAGTAAATTTAAAGGTACCAATAGAATCCTTACGTTTTTATAGAAACAAATTTGTATGACAACTATGGACCTAAACGCAGTATATCGCGACCGAAACAGCAATTTACTTCATTTTCCATGCAACTGTTAGTACGTACCAATTGCACGGTGTGACGTCATACTTTAAAGAGAATCAGTATGAAGCGTTTCGGCTGCTGTCAGCGAGGTCCGTCTTTAACTCGATTATTTGGGTATTAATGTCCTTAAAATGTAGTTGCTTCCATACAAACATTTGTTCTTCTACAAAAACTGGTTCGAATGGCATCGTAAACAAATTTAAGGTCACAAGCCCATTGTACTGTAGCAATTTTTTTATATAAATGTTTCTTTAATAGTTAGGAAACATTTTTTTTGTTACTGTACGATCAAGAACCAAGAATATAGCTTCTTGCTTTTAGAATTTGTTGAATCTAATATGTTGTATTCTTACTTATAAATATAATAAATAACTATAACTTTCGATTATATACCTACGCAAGAATTGTGATTGCCCATCCCTAAGCTCTGGCAACATTCCAGTACCCAGAGAATTTGTACTAAATTTCTATGGCAATACCGGACCGATATTATCGGTAGATATGAACATGTTCTAACGTAACCGTTAAGGTAATTATTCGGTCTTCATTATAACGGCATCCACTCGGCACTAGTTAAATAGGTATTTTTCCGAAAAAAATCCACGCTGACGGAGTAAAATTACAAATTTGACAGGCTGAAAAAACAGAATGTCTGTTTTTAAAGGATACGCTGGATTTAAAATAAGCTCCGGAATTAATTTAGCGGAACGTATGGGTGTGCGCGATAATATTGTTTTTTATTGTGGCCTACGCGGCCCGGTTACAGGTTTTCCTGACTATGATAATTTAAGGTCAATAGGTATAATGGCGAGTTTGGATTGGATCAAGCGACCCAACATGTCATTTTTATGTTTAGCCTAGTTGGTAAGTGACTTTGCCTGTCGAAGCGGTAAGGTACGCATACAGTACCTACTGATCTACCTACTATGATAAATCTGTGTACTGACTCGACAAGTTGACACTGACACTTGACAGCTTACTGGTACCGTACCGACTCCGCACTGTCAAATACGGAGTTTGCTAAGACTTGTTAGTTATTTGTACAGTCGCCATCACATACATCGGAGCAAACAAGCACGTCACAAACATCGGAACACCTCTATTTTCAAGGCATTAGGGTGCATGTGCCGATATTTTTGAACACCACACCTATAGTGTACCGATGTATTGTATGTGATGGCGACTGTAAGTGTACTTTTAACAATAAAAGCACTGGTTCCTTAATCCTTAGATTATGACTATATTTCACAATAATTTACAAGCCATCGATCCTTGGAGAAGACACACGGGCGGCGCCATGATGTTCCCAGTGTTGCCAATATGTCCCTGTCAATTAGGCACGTTCGGAAATGCCGCTAACACTACTTATTATATCTGTTTAAACAGATCAATTCCCTACATATGCTGCGCTGTGGCACCTGCATTTCATATGACTCTAGCTGTGAACACAAGGAACCCTCAAATCAAAGGCACCCTTATGATTTTTCTGGTGTCGCAAAGGTCCATAGGCGACACCACCAGCAGGCCGTACGCTTGTTTTTTACCGTCGCAGTGTAAACAAAAAAACCGGCCAAGTGCGAGTCGGACTCGCGCACGAAGGGTTCCGTACCATTATCTATAATAACGGCAAAAAATCACGTTTGTTGTATGGGAGCCCCCTGTAGCCTAGTGTAACCATGATGGATATTTTCTATGTATTGTAGTATTTATTTATCTATATAAGTATGTTTATCGTCGTCTAGTACTCATAGTACAAGCTTTGCTTAGTTTGGGACTAGATCGATTTGTGTAAGATAGTAAAAGCAAAAAAAAAATAAAAAAAAATATTCCCTTTTTTAGTATTTGTTAGCGGCAACATAAATAAATCATCCGTGAAAATTTCAACTGTCTAACTATCACGGTTCATGAGATACAGCCTGGTGACAGACGGACATACAGACAGACAGACAGACGGGCAGACAGACAGACAGATAGACAGACGGACAGCGGAGTCTTAGTAATAGGGTCCCGTTTTACTCTTTGAGTACGGAACCCTAATAACTACTAGACTACTTACCAGATAAGTACAGCTCAGTAATATTTGTTTAATATAGATATTAAACTGAAGAACGTTTCCTAAAAGTTATCGGAATTTAACTAATAAAAGTTTCCCTCGTAAACTGTCAATTTATCACAAATTGGAGCTAGATTAGTCAGCTCGCTTGACTATTATAAATCAATACGCCAATGGAAAGGTTGAATGTGGACAATAAATCTCAATCAAGCTGAAAAGTTGTTCGCGAGTGACTTATTTTTCAATTTCGCCCGATGCCACCCTATTCCAGTAATTGATAAATGTGCGTTTCAAATAAAGTTATATTCGCCTACGGTATTGTTGCCGTGTGAGTTGCGACCGTTGGCAAAGTTTCAAATTTGGAATAACCTGTAAATTTGGGTCATCATGAAAAGAAAAAATATCCTAAAAATATCTTTTCACCTCACTAGCTCGGAAAGCCCTTTTTATTCTATAAAAACAGATAGCAAAACTGCATTTTATCCACAAGAATGCAAAGAATATTTGAATTCCGAACGTGTTATTAGTTACTTTTTTAAACATAATAACATGTAAAGGCCAGTCCAGACAGGACCATTTCCGCCCATCAGATTTTTTGTTATTATTTTTCACATATTTTATATTATTATAATTATTTTGACGACCGCTTTAGCCTAGTTGGTAGTGACCCTGCCTACGAAGCGAGAGGTCCTGGGTTCGAATCCTGGTAAGGGCATTTATTTGTGTGATGAGCACGAATATTTGTTCCTGAGTCATGGATGTTTTCTATGTATTTAAGTATTTATTTCTCTATATAAGTATCTATATCGTCGTCTAGTACCCATAGTACAAGCTTTGCTTAGTTTGGGACTAGGTTGATTTGTGTAAGATTGTCCGCAAATATTTATTATTTATTTATTATTTTTAAATATTTTTTATATATTTTATTAGATTTTATTACAAAAAAAACTTTTTTTTTCTTACGCAGTATTTTCCTCGCTTTAGTGAGGTGAAAATATTTGTGTTACACACGGTGCAGTTATCTTGACATCATGTGTGTTGCAACACTCGCTACGCTCTGGATTCTTTTTTTTGAACTACTCACTTCACTCGTGGTTCAACCATAGATTCCATTCGCTCGCTCGTGGTTCAACCCTACCCTAGAATCCATTCGCTAGCTCGTGTTTCAAAACCACACTCGCGGTTAAAATACAACTTTGCACTGCACCCTTGTATAACAAAATAACTATTAGATGTATTTTATTCACAAATGAAATGTATCGCCATTTTTAGGCGAAGAAGATTTTTTTTTTCTTTTGGATTAGATAATCTACAATCTACAAATTTATTTCAGAAAAATATTTCAGACGAGTCCTTTTGCCTTGGCTAGGTTCATCATCAATTTAAGAGCTTAGGGTTTATGGTGGACCATCAAAATAATAACGTGAAAATGAAATAATTTATTCAAGACAAGAAAAGTATAAAAAAAAGTACTATTTAATCAAATACCGTAAAACCACACAACTATAGTCCACTACCCCAACTATGGTCCAAAAGTAAACTCATTCGTTTCTATCGATACCGATTTAGTATTAGTGATTTACTTAATACGTTTTTAATAAAATTTGTGTAATTATATTGCCTGTCTTTATGCCTGTATCCATGAAAATAGTCCAGTCCCACCTGAGCAATTAATAAGAGAATTGATTTGGACCATAGTTGGGTGACCTGGACTACAGTTGTGTGGTTTTACGGTACCTAAAACTATGTGTTTGTTCCGAAATGGTCCGTCCACAGCATACTCGTACAGATATAGACCTATTTTCTTTTGAACACACCAGCTCCTGGACGTCTTCTTGATCCAACACTATGACAGCTATTTCCTCCAACTTGGTCCCTCTCCTTCCATTCGTGAAACCATTTAGGACCTACATTTAGGACCTAGGTTAAGCCAAGAACTGCACATAAATATAAAACGAGTAGGTACCTAGTTACACCGATTTACGAAAATTTCACGGAATTCGAAACTGCTACGTTTATTGTGGCATTCCACTTGGCGGTACACGTGTTGCATCTTTTTCCTTCCTACGGCAAATGAAAGAGGCAACGACGCAACGCGAACACGCAACCACAAGTGTAGTGCCACCATTAGACTATAAGACATCGTCAAAGTAAACACGAACTAATAATAACGTGGTTAAAGGCACATTACGCCAACTCCAAGATCACGATTCTCATGCCAATAATTTGAGCGACGATATTTGCCTGAACTTTGCGATATGAACTAAATCCTAACAATAATATAACTTGTAATATATTATGATTTAATTTATTTCGAACTACCTAGGTACAGTCAAAGAATTTAATTTCCTACCCATTTAGGACTATTTCAAAGTGACACTGTAAATAAAATCATAAGAAGTCTCTTACGTTTTGATTGATTACGTCACTTTGACAAAGTCCAAAGTGGGTAGGAAATTAAATTCTTTGACCGTACCTAGTTGGTTATTTTGTCCAACATGTGAATATTTGTATAAACAATGCCTATATCTTAATTTAGAACTTAGTATTTTTAACTATTAAAAGAAACTTACCTAAGGGAAGTTCAATAGTAATTATACTTCACTTGTTCTTCCGAGAGATTATATTTACTTGTAGATGTTCAGAGCGGAAAATAAAATATATATTAAAAATGATCAAATTTGATTTATTTGAAAAGACCATTATAATAATCAAAGCTGCTTGTAAATCAGAATACAAATTATCTTTTCAATTATTCATAATATATAATGTTGTATATCACTCAGCCTGAGAGAGAATTGATCGAGCAAAATTTTCCTCGACCAGAGTATCGTCAATGACAGGTCTATTATAAAAAGTTCCAAAAACTTTAGATGTTCCCGTCCATCCAGCTGTTTTTCGTATTAACTGGAGATTTACTCCTGACCTCCGTGCAGCTGATGTCGAAGCATGTCTGGTACTGTAAGCGTTAAAAATTGTGGTGTTTATTCCACTCTCTTCAAGCAATAGCTTTACCCATCTACTAAGTGTCTGTGACGATACTCTTGAGTGAGGTTTTTTGAAACTTATGAACAAATCATTAACATTGTTGCTGTTTCGCAACCCTTTCGTTCGATCTAGGTAAGTTATTAATGATTTGGCTGGGCATATTTCTGGGCGTTCCAAAAAGAAGGGTAAAACCAGAATAGGTTGAACTCGATTTAAGCCTGAAGTTTTAATAAAATCTGGGATCTTTATACAAATTTTGGTATCTGTTTTCTCAATATTGCAAATCTTTATAATCGATAGTGTTTGCAACCGGTGTGCAGTTACTAATGCAAGTAACGTTATTAGTTTTTTGGATAACATTTCTAGTGATATAGACTCATTACCTAAAGTACTTAAATAATTGAGTACAATCGAAGTGTCCCATGTTAAATTATATCTTGGTAACGTAGGGACTCGCCTATAAACTCCTTTTAAAAATCTTGATATTAAAACATCATTTACTTGATCGCCCAATAACATCACTAAAGCTGATTTATGAGAATTCATTGTGCCATATTTGCCACCGCGATTATAAATTGACGACAGATATTTCAAAATAATTGGCGTGGATGCAGTATAACAATCATAATTGTGCTGATTACAAAACTTAAACCATTCTTTCAAACAAGACTGATACTGCTTAAAAGTGTTAGTAGATATAGAATCTAATAATATATCTAATGCTTCAATAGGAGCCCCTCTTCTTATGAATGCTTCCCGCATAAAATGCCTGCCATCAAAGACAGGGTCTTGTGAAGCGGATGTATGATTCTGGAAGGAGATAATAATAATTTTGGATTAGCATCCAGAATTACAAGTTCTGAGTCAAGCAACCGATGATATAAAGGAAACCACGGTTGATTGGGCCAGTTTGGTACCACAACAATTCCTTTGGCTTTATCTGAAACGATTTTTGATAAAACTTTTAGAATCAAACAAAAGGGGGGAAATGCGTAAAAGGAATAGCCTTTCCAATTTAATGTGAACGCATCAATAGCAACCGAATTGGGATCTCCATGCCATGACACGTATTTTTCACATTTGCGATTCAATCGACTTGCAAATAAATCAATTTCAGGAATAGCTAGTTTACTTAAGATGGTCCCATAAGCCAAATCATTAAGCTGTCATTCAGTATCATCATTTAATCGTCTAGATTCAAAATCGGCTATCGAGTTATCAGCAGATGTAATGTACGAAGCGAACACAAAGTTATTCCTTGCTTCACACCAATCCCATATGTCTCTAGCGACTTTATTTAAATGGGGATACTGAATGCCGCCCATTCGGTTTATGTAAGCAATAGCCGTTTTATTATCAATTCGCATGAGTATTTGAGAATTATAGCAATGCTTGCCAAAAATCTTCAAAGCGAAGTAAGCGGCTATAAGTTCCAATTCATTAATATGCTTGCTAGCTTCAGCAACAGACCAAAAACCATTTGCTCTTGTATTATTACAAGCGGCACCCCAACCGCTCATAGAAGAATCAGAATAAATTTCTATATCATATTTATGATTTCTGATAAAACTGATTGATTTGTCGATATGATTTACCCACCATTGAAAATCCATTTTTAAATGTTTGGGAATAAGAAATGTTTTATCACAATTTTCATTTCCTTTTAATTGTAAGTATTTGACTCGTTCAAATAATTTTGTATGAGCCCAGCCATAAGTTACTGCGGGGCAGGCTGAACAAAGTAGCCCAATTAGACGAGCAAATGTTCTCACTGTACATTGTTTTGTATCTTTTAACTTTACAAGTTCGGTTTTTATCAATGAGCGCTTATTGTCTGGCAGCGCAATAGAAAGATCGTTGGAATTTAGTATAAAACCCAGAAATTTGCTCGTGGTTTTTGGTACAAGTTGACTTTTTTCATAGTTAATGATAAATCCTAATGATTCAAAACGAGCTATTGTGTCAGACAAATTTTCTTGACATTTTTTGTACGTCTTGGCCAGCAACAAAGTATCATCTAGATAAATGACAGACAAATGGCCTTGGCCTCGTAAATATTGCATAACTGGCTTAATTAATTTTGTAAAAACATACGGAGCTACGTTTAATCCGAACGGGAGTACTGAGTACTCATATAATGTAGACTTATACTGAAATCTAAGAAACTTTCTGTAATTTTCATCAACACTTATTGCATAATAAGCGTCCTTTAAATCAATACAGCACATTAAGCAATTTTGAGATAATAATTTTATTGCCGTTCTAAGATCTTCTAATTTAAAATGAGCTGTGTCAATAAATTTATTCAATTCTTTTAAATTTAGAATCATACGCTTGTCACCATTTGGTTTGTCTAGCAAAAAGATCTTAGATACGAATTGATTCTTACAAGGTAAGCATTTGATTACTACCCCTTTAAGAATCAGTTCATTAATTTCTTTTAAGAAACATTTATCCTCTTCAAGATTATGGGGTCGGGTGACGAGTGGTTCATTTTGATGAACTCTGCGAGAAAATGGTATCTTAAAACCTTTCACCCACGACAAAATGACTGCATCGCTAGTTATTTGCTGCCATTTTGCGTAAAAATGTTGTAATCTGCCCGCACATTGCGTTACCTGAGAATGGTTCAATATCTCTTGGTCGATAACGACGCCTGGTGTCTGAAGTTCCGGTTGTACTGTCTCCGGGCTGGTGCAGCCGCTGGCTGGCGCCGGTCGCGGTATCCACCCGTCGTCATCGCTGGATACGCTGGAAGCGCTGAACGACGCGACGGGCCCCTCCAGTTTAAAGAAGAGTTTGTTGAAGTCCTGAGTGTGCTAGGTCCCGCGATACTTTCATTAAAACGTTGTGCCGGCTTGAATGGCTTAGTTTTTATGTCAATTGCAGATCTGGAGCATGCTTTTATTGCTTTTAATGTTTCTGTAAGGCCTTCGCCAAATAAAAGCTTGTCCCGTGTGAGGTCTTTTACTGCATCTTTTGTATTTTTACTAAGACTTTGTATTAATAGGGATCTCCGTGTTATTGTGTCCAAATAATGCAAATCACACAATATTTGCCCAGCTTCACCTAAGTGTTTTACAATCAGGTCACGCGATTGTTTATCTGGTATTTTAAAAGCGATGTCAAGTCCAAGCTGCGATTGTTTAATAACTAATTTTTCATCCCGCTTAACCGAGGAATCCGGAACAGCAGCCTTTATTTCCTCATTCAGTTTTGGAGTCTCCAGTAAAGTACAGTTTGCTGGAGGTGCATACTTCGTTAGTAATTCCGAACGATGATCCTTTTTCAAGCCCTTCGATAGTACGTGTGTCCACCTAACAGCCAGATGCGCGTGAATATCATCACCCTAATCTTTATTTTGGGTCGGATCTTCGCCCAAAAGTGTAAATAAGTCGTCTGTATTTAAATCATTCGTTTGACCTTGCCTGGCAACTGAAATTTAGAAAAAATACTAATTCAGTATTATCATAAACAGCAGCAAAATAAAAATAAATATTTTGAGGGTAGACGCAGTTTTTATCGTTGCGTGAGACATGCAGTCGTCACTTGCAACGTAATGCGATGACAACATGAATTAATATAGATAGGTATGGTTACACGTATCTTGTACTTTATGGTATTGTACTGTTTTGTTAACAAATGAATGTTTTATGTATAGTTGCGTATTCCATCCAGGTTATACTTGCAACTAAAGGGTATTTTGTTGCGTACGCCATCCAGACAATTCTTGCAACAAAAGTGTGCACTCGTTAGGTAATAATTAAACTAACCGTTGGTATTTTCGTCGTCAGGCTCCGGTTCAGATGAATCGGACGATATAAGTCGTAGACGGCAACGCCTTTTTGGGGAAGGAGATCGTCCTGGTGAAGAATCCGATGGAGTTGGCGATCTCCTTCGCTTGAGCTGTTTTTTAAGATCTTCAATCTTCCGTTGAATTGATGCCCTATCCATGGTGTGTGAACAACGGCGCACAAAAACAAAGAATGAAAAGATGGCGTATCGATTTAGCGGGCGACAATCATTGCTGGGAGTGGGGGTTAACTTTTTTATTGCGTTTCGTTTTACGAAGGTGCCTATCTAACAAAATTCTATACAGATTCTCTAAAATACTGTGACAACGGCCGTACGAGAACACTACTACAAGTAAATATAATCTCTCGGAAGAACAAGTGAAGTATAATACTTATTACGGGAGCTACCCAATACAGGCATTGTTTGCTTACCGGGCGGCTCCATCCCTATCATAAATTTAGTCTATAATTTAAGAAAATAAAGAATTTTTGTATTTTGTATTGTATTTGTATAATGGATATTATTAGCTATAATCCAGAAGACATATTATCTAATGTATGTGTATACTTATCTAATGTAATGGATAATTTTTAGTAATATTGTTTTCATTTAGTGACATTTAGTAAGTATTGTTAAACTGCAACTTCCAAATAATTATTGTTGTAAGATTATATTTATTAATTTTTATTGTAAAAAATGTATGCCCTTGTATGCATATGCATGCCGAGAATAAATGTTTAATTTTGATTTTTGACAACCTACCTAGGTACTGTAGGTATTTTCCGTGACTAAGTACTTACACATAAGAGTAAAAATATTGAAGGATCTATTGAATTTATGTTATCTAAAGATTGTTCGCAAACATTTATTTGAATACTAGCTGTTGCCCGCGACTTCATCCGCGTAGAACTTAATACTTAGAAAATATAATGCAAACAAACTTCTACCATCTTAAGGGATAATTTCCGAGGCAAAAACTATTCTATATCCTTTGAAGGGTCTCAAATTATCTCTATACCAAATTTCATCTAGGTACATGGATTTTATCCAAACTCTCACCCCCTATTTCATACCCTTACGGAATGTTTTTGGGATAAAATCTATCTAATGTCATTCTTCGGGACTCAAACGACCTTTATACCAAATTTCATCTAAACGGGATTCATCCGAATTTTCACCCCTAATTTCACCCCCTTAGGGGATGATTTCTGGGGTAAAAACTATCCCATGTCCTTTCCCAGGACTTAACCTATATCTACACCAAATTTCATCAAAATAGATTACATCCAAATTTTCACCCCCCCCCCCCCCTCACCCCCTTAGGGGATGATTTCCGGGATAAAACCTATTATATGTCCTTCCCCGGGACTCAAACTATTTATATACCAAATTTCATCGAAATCGGTGCAGCGGTTTAAGTAGCTCCATACAAATTTCCACCCCCAATTTGAGCCCCTCAGATATAAAAACTACCCTTTGTCCTTTCCCGGGGCTCATTTCATCTAAATCGGTTCAGCGGTTTAGGCGTGAAGAGGTAACAGACAGACACACTTTCGCATTTATAATATTAGTATGGAAGTATGGATAGTATGGATTATTTCCGCTTGTCTTCCAAATAGAGGTGTAGCTGTAGACTCACTTCAAAAGAAAGAAGAAACGAAAAACTCATTCAAATATCTCAAAAAATTACGAAGCTACAACCGTTTTAATGTCGCTTGTTAGAGTGAGAAAACGATCAGGGACCGTGACGTCACGATCCTCGAGCGTCATAGTAAAAAACAATCGTTTCATTATAAAGGTGCGTTTTGCGGAAAAGAGACGCAACAAACCCCCTCTTAAAACTTTATACACTTATAACTTAGTGATTACCTATATAGCCTCTTGCGTTGTTTTTTTTTCGAGATAATACAACATTATGATTATTTTGTTTAGTGTCTACATCCCTATTTTCGATAAGATAAGATAAAATAAGATTTCTTTATTGTCAGAACTGTGTACATTTAGTTGTTTTGGGTAAAATAAAGTCCAACAGCTTGCCCATTTCGGACGTACAATATTAAACTTAAAGCTAGTCAAATATACTAAAACAATAACAACAATAGTATTTCCAAATAATTTTAACCATATTCACACATAAAATATTAATTTAGATCTATCCGACATCCGTATTTTCTTTTAAACCACGAACTTCGGAATTCGAAAATATTCGGGTATCTCTATCTCTATCGCACTAACAAATGACAGGAATGCAGAGGGCCTACCGCGAAAGGCATTCGAAGTTTCCCCTCTCTGTCATACTTACAAGTTCGTACATAAGTGCGACAGAGAGGGAAAACTTCGAATGCCGTTCGCGGTAGGCCCTCAGATATACGAACTTCGAGTTTCAGTTTTCGTGGTTTGGCTGAATACGCAAAGAGCGCGCGCGCGTGCCATTCAAAAAAACCAAGTTTATATTGTTCGAATTTGTTGTTACATTTGTACAAATTACTCCTTAATTCGACATTTGCGCATATAAGTTCGCATATCAAAATCGATTAATTTTATATTTGCTTTTGGTACCTATGTGTCTCGTCAATGTATATCGTAGACGGGATTAAAATTATTAATAGGCGAAAGAAAGGCAAAGCAATTCCGCCATTTTGTCCGTAGTATTTCTTATTACTGTGATTTTGACGTTTCTTTTAGCTGACAGATGTGGCGGCGATATACTTTAAGAATAATAAATGAAAAATTAAATGAAGTCGTATATTACGGAAAATAAATTAATTGTCGCAGTCGGATAAAAACTATCCTAAGTTGCAGCTGGAATAATAATGTACCTATATAAAATGTTTCATATTTTTCCGTCCATGGGATGCTGAGAACATTCGTACCACAGAAAGCTTAGTTTCTTACTGGCTGATTCTTTTTTTAATTTAGAGATTTATTATAAGTGGAGATCAACAGTTTTTTTTGCATTGAATGTAAATTCAAAAGAAAAATAACTATATATGAATGCATTTAATGTACAAATTTTCGTCATGATGTCCCTTACGTCCTTAAGCTACGGTAGTCGATATAAATATAGTTACTTAAATGTCTATATTAATTCTATTTCACAACTACGCTCCAATGAAAATGATATGAAATTGATGATTTCTGAGCATTACAATCGGATCCAATTGAATCTGTTCCAGCCCCTTAATTTTAACGAGTCGCTTCTTACACATTGAAATTAATTCCCACTTTTCCCCCACATTGTAGAAAATCAAATGCAGTGAGTTTAGGATCCCAACGGTGCGTACAATTTAATTTACATATGATATGGGAGGGCGGTGCGGCGAAATTAATTCTTCGACAACAATGGAAAGGCACTGCTTTTGTAGCTATGGATTATTTTTAATTGCCCATTTAATCTTTGTTGTCGGTCCTTTGTAACTATGTGAACACCCTTAAAACTGCCGCCAAGTGTATTTAGAGGGTTATCAGCCAAAAGTTAATATTTTACGGGTAAACTTGCAACATTGGTGAGAAAATATTATGTGGTGGACTGAAGAAGGCAGAGATACCTGCCTACTTCAGTCCACCACCTACTTTAAGGTGAAATGCTACCTAGTGAACTTTATATATAATCGTATGTGTTAGGTAGTTTCGTTAGTTAAGAGTCCGCAGTTAGCTCGGCTGAATTTCACCTTCCCATACAAACGGAGTTTCGTTTTCATTTTAAAACTACGAGTTAGCTTGTAACGAAACTTTGCATAGATATACAATGGCATTGAGGTATATCTACGTCTGTAATTAGTTTTAATGGCTCCAGTTTATAAAACAAACGAAACACAGCAAAAACAAGTTTTGTATGAAAAACTTAAAGCTGTATTTTCTTTTACTATGGTATCTGAAGCTACATAAACTAATTACAGACCTGGATGGTACTTAACTTATTCTAAGTACAAAGTTTCAGAGCAAACTAGCTAGTCGTTTTAAAATACGCGTAACTACGTTTGTATGGAGAATCGAGCTTACTGCGGACTTCCAACCAGTTCCAACCTAGTGAACCAGACCAGACTATTTCGGCCTAGGCCTCGCACTAATATTTTCTAA
This sequence comes from Epinotia brunnichana, assembly GCA_963854355.1. Lineage (NCBI taxonomy): Eukaryota > Metazoa > Arthropoda > Insecta > Lepidoptera > Tortricidae > Epinotia > Epinotia brunnichana. The sequence goes on along the minus strand of OY977947.1, from coordinate 29,685,841 downwards.
ACTTTAAACAACATTTTAGCATAATTATTTGCCTTTTTTGGGCCACTTGATACCTAACCAAAGTAAAGACAACATTTTACTTTTAATATTACGGCAGCTGACAAATGTACAGTCCGCCATTTAATTATGAAAAAAAGAGAAAAAATTCACCTTTATTTGCACCTTGAAGGAGAAATATGCAATTTGCCGAGGCAAGTAATTACGCCGAGGCATTCTACTTAATTCTTAAACAAGAGGCAAACGGTGTCACGCAGAATAAGGCTTAATTTGGCTGAAGTAATGGATATTACGGGCAAGCTTCGTAAAATGTAAGATAAGTAGTCATACCAGTCTTGGCTGAACGCACACAAGCCAGTCCCCCAGTAATATTTAGTCTTTTAAAAAGTAAAAACAAATTTTTTCTCCCGCCGGATCTTAGATTAAACTAAATTAGCTCGACAAGTTATCTCAAAACCAACAACCTACAGATATTATAGACATTAAACCGGTTTACAGTAGGGTCATTTCGCCGGTTGGCGACCACCTAATTCCATGTGCTGGTTAGCGACCACTTAGCTGACTTGGTGAACTGAAAGAATATTTTCTCGTTTTTTTTGTAAATTCCTATTCCATAACTACAAACAATAAGGCATACGGCTGACTGTTTCAATAGGCTCTGTAGAGTTGATGTTATCTTCAATTGAAAACACCATGTTCTTCAAGTGGTCGCTAACCGAAGGTGGTCGCGTAACCGGCGAAATGACCCTACTCGCCTGAAGTTATTAATCTTCATTCTTACGGCAAAGTTAACCTGTTGGAGATTTCTCACGAATCCCATTAAGTTCACCGCTGCGTAAGCATCGTTTTACGCATTTTATCAAAACCTATAGCACTTGTACCTACATACATTTTTGAGCGACTATGTAATGAGATATACAATGACAGCCGTATTTAGAATATTAGTAAATACCATTTTGAAGACATTTTTACAAAAACATTACTAACAATTAAATCTGGTTGATAACCAAATGACAATAAGTTTCTAAATAACGTTAGGTTAGGGTCCACCAGAGATGTGATATTGGAACGTGAAACCCCAGTTATATTGTTAACCGATTTAAAAAAAGGAAACATCTTTTTTCACGTTCGTTCCCCGATTAGGTCCAGTCGGCCTCATAAGTTGGTGAACATCTAAGTACCTTGTCGTTTTCACTCGTTTGACAACTTCATATGGCAGTTTAACATGACGTTTAATGTGACACGGTACAAATGTGTCAAGCCCCTTGTGAGGGTGACCGTACCTACTCGAAAACGCTTGAACTGATTTGGATTTTTTTTTGTTTAATCCTTCCCAAGTGGATCCATCGTCATCAGGTCAGGATCTGGTGGGATCGCACTTGGCCGGTTTTTTTTGTATATATGTGTTTAATTTGTTTAATTAGTACTTATTGTGGACGACGCGTGGCGCCGACGTGGTTGATGTGCGACAGGCCTGGGTTTGACCTTCGCGACCTCACAGTCACCTAACAAGGGGCGTTTAAAAACCGCGGCGGGCGAACCGCGCGTTTCAACCGCGGCGGGTGAACCGCGGCGGTTGAACCGCTCAGCGTGTTTTTAAACGGCCGTAACGCGCTCTGATAGCGCAGGTGCTCTAGGGGAGCACTAATCCCGCAGACTGAGCTGCACTGTTGAAGGATGGGGTGAGGGTGACGATAAAATAATACTTGGCGAAAAATAAATGAAACGGTATAATAAAATAATGAGACACAAACTACTGATTAAACTTTCCCTATCACAATTTCCTACTTCCTATCACAATTTCCCTACTTCTTCCTTTCTTCTTCTTCCTGGGAGCTCCCACTGGTGGGGCTGAGCGAAGACAAATATATCCGGCGATTATAGCCTCTTTTATACCCCTAAGACATCAGAAGTGGTGGGGATACAATTTTAAAGACCTCGCCCACTTTCACTATGGAAAAGCTAGTTTTTATGTTTTCCTGATTTTCAGGGGAACCTTAAGGGTTTTTACACATTTTCCTTTAAAAGAACTATTTGTGGGCTATACATTACAATGTCTATTAGTTTTCCTACTTTTCCCGTTTAAATTGGGAAAATCGATATTTACGTAAAATTATTAAGTTTGGTAACATGAAATGGCCTTGCCAGGCCCTAGTGGCTTTAATTAACATTAATTATCAAAAGTGAGTATACATACGTAAGGGCATTTACCTTACCTTTCTAATGATATCTTAATTGCTTTCGTACCTTATCTGGTTACGAAGATATGGCCGGGTGAGACCGTCAATTTTCACATTTACATTAACGTGGTAGCATAAGTTTGACTTTGCTCCCGTCTTTTTAGCCAATCAGAGAAATCAACCTGAACCTTGACCATTCTTGCACCATAATATGCAATAAAACTCTATGCATACGTAGTGTACATTTTTATTTCACATTTTTCGCGACTCTAGTTACCGATGTCCCTTGTTGACGGACTAGATCGGGATATAGTCTCAAGTTGGTTTCTTTACAAATAATTTGGCTGTCTCTCCCTCAATTATCGGGGGTTCTCCCTCTATCGATCTTTATGAAATAATTACTGGAGGTACCTGGTACCTTTATCTTTACTTTAAGCTATTTTCTTCGTCTGTACTTATGGTACTTAGGTCCTAAATAAATTGCGCGCTTCTTATATGAGCCGTTTGCTTTAGGAGCTTAATCTGGGCACAATTGCCGTCCTTATGTGAAGGAATTATAATTACACATCCTCTCTCTTCGTGGCCCGTAGGCCTTATCGTTCACATACTATACAACACCCTTTCTCTTCGTGACCCGTAGGTCCTACATTTCACAAACTACATTCTGTCGCCCACACTTATGTAGCAACGAACTCGAAGCTAGTTTATAGATAGGGCTACATATAAACTAGCTTCTAGATAATGAGTGAATTACGAAATTTCACGCTCTGTTTTGGCGTAAATAATTTGTTAGTCAACTCTTTGCCGGGTGGGTGGTGATCTTTATTAAGTGACACAATTCATTCGCAGGGGGAAATATTAATGGCAGCTTTTATAATAACCGCCCGCGGAAGGAGAACGAGAATTAACTCATCGTACCTACCTAATCTAAATAAAATGGGGTTTGTTAGAAAATATTCCTACTTACCTATATAAATATTAAATAGCGACAGTCTCGTGAACAAACACCCGACATTTATCTAAAACAAAATGTTACTGATCTCTTAAAGTAATTTGTAGTTAAGCTCCGAATTACTTAGCGCAGATGGCGGTTGACGAGGAGTTTTTTTGATTTTTAGTGGGTAGAAATATCACATAACCCAGACCTCCCCCGAGAGCTGGGTACCTGGTTCGCAGGTTTTCTCCACGAAAAAAAAGGTACTGCGGTGAGATTCAAGATTTTCTATCAATTCCATCCTATGGTGAGCAGAGTTGAGTTTATAGCTCTAGTGAAAATCGAATTATTGGTGCTCTAATTCGTTTAAATAGGCGCTAAAACATCTTGATACCACATCGGTGGCAAACAAGCTTACGACTCGCCTGAAGGCAAGCAGTCAGAGCCTATGGACGCTTGCACCTCCAGAGGTGTGACATGCGCGTTATTGACCCTATGCGCGTTGCGTTAATTATACATAGGTACCTTAGTCAACAAATTTTTGGTAATGGGTCATTGTGAGATTTAGGTTCGCGTCTCTTTTGTGGACATTACTAAAGTTAAGCGCTATAAAACCAAATTTTTGGTTGAACTCTGAATCCGCATAAACGGCGACGCCTCTTGTATAATTCTATTGGATAAAAACATATTATATATTTATAAAAATAAGCCCTTAACTATTGACCACAGCGAAGACGATTTTTGTTTCTTGGACTGACAATGACCCTACTACCTTTGCCTTAAGTACATTACACAAACTCTTTACTTAACCATAGACAAGTGTCAGTCAGTTATTTATGGCGGGATTAGCACGGCGCCACCCAATATGGCCGCTAAGCCGATGATTTAAGCCGCGAGCCCGTCGATTTGGTAAAACGCGAAACGCATTAATCATATTTTTAGCCCCTTTTAGGAGAGTTACCGTAAGTACGGTATAAAAAGGCGAAAGTGAAATTATGAAACAATCCAGGTACATTTTATGGAGTTTTGGAAATTCTTAATATTAGGTTCGCAGTGATGAATACGCGTTAGCTGTACAGAACAGACAATATTACTAAAGTACAGAAGGAACACATACCTGAAGCCGGGTGAGACTGTTTAGACTTTAGTAGGTACTTGTTTGGTACTTTGGCTCCACGCAGGCCTCACAAACATCGACCAAACTATTGGCCCGTGAGCGGGAATCAAGTTGATTTGTATATTGCAAAAAAATGTACATAGTTAAGGGCCTTAATCTAATCTGATGCTTTAACTTTTTTCCATTGTGTATCAAAAGTTACCCATATAAAATGAATGGGTAATTATTAAGGCTCTAAACTATGTACAATCTTAATGCAGCATCTTTCCTATAGAAAGTGCAAATCGTTCCACTTCAAACTGATTATATTCGGCCTCAACATCTCAGCCCAGGTGACCTATTCAGTAGTCGCCACGGACCCGATTGATATGCTAACTCGAGTCGGGTTTGTAAATTTAAATCCATATTCTGGGCAGTGCAAGCCCCATATTGAGAAGCATTCAAAGGCGGTCGCTTGCTTCGATTCACAATGACGCAGAGATTTAGGAATGCTGGAAAGGATTTCATTGTTTGTTCACCGTTGATGCTTTTATTGACTGATGAAGGTCGCGTCTTGACCAGGTGGTAAAGGTCGCGGGAGTCCGCTGGATGCGGGTGGCGCAGGACCGGTCATTTTGGCACTCATTGGGGGAGGCCTATGTCCAGCAGTGGACGTCTTTCGGCTGATATGATGATGATGATGATGATGCTTTTATTTAAATACCTACAGTGGTGGCAAACTCCCCTACTTGATGAGCAGACACGATCGCCTATGGAAGCCTGGGTCACCAGTAGAATCACTAGCGCGTTGCCAACCCTTTGTGGATTTGAGGATTCGTTGTGTTGACAGCCTAGAGACAACATAAGCAGGTCCCACGCTCTCAACATGGCGCGTCCTCCGGAGCTCTGGTGACCTGTACTCACCACGAGGAACACAACACCAAATACTCACAAAGCAAGTAGTGCTATTATGGCTGCGTTCTTCTATGTGGTGGATGTACTTTCTGCTGCTTTTGTGGCCCAACTTGACCAGACCAGACTTGTATGGCCCAAGAGTGCGCGTAGGTGTAAGGCGATGATTCTGGTGCCAATGCATCGGACCACGGCGTTTCGAGGTAGTTTTAGGTTCGCGGCGTCCAAGTGTTGGAATGATCTCCCTCCACCTATTCAAGGAGCGTCTAGCAGGTATACCTTTAAGCGTCAGCTTAAGGGCTATTTGTTGACGCTCCAGAAATCCTAAACCCAATCCTAACCCATCCAGCACTTTCCTATCCCAACCGTGTCGCGTTTTGTGCTTTGTGTTTTTCTTTCTATCCCATTTGGCTACTGGTACATATTTTACAAATTTATTACATTTATAATTTATTATGTGTATACAATAACTATGTGTTTATCAATGGTCTTATGTTGTGTTGCGTTCCGTGGGTCACATACGGTGCTGTCTGAAAATCAGCGCTGTAGGTGTCTGTCTGACACCTCGGCATAATGCTGAGACAGCGACCTATTCACTGCCGCGAAGACACACACAATATGTGTTAAATTGCCTACTCCCTTTGTCTCTGTGTGTCTTTTGTGTAGTAAATAAATGTCTTCTTTCTTTCTTTCTTCTTTCTTTTGTATTTAGGAGCATTCCTATTCATATTCATATATTTTATTGGTAAAAGTATAAGTAACATTTAAGTTAATAAGTATTACTTATACATCACCCACACAATGCCGGCAATAACTTAAAGTGATTGTTTTGCGCGCGATTGCTACTATTTGCTTCTTTACGTACTGGACTGGCGTAATAATTTATGTGGACTTGGCTTTGAGATTCACAGTTTTATAAAGACGCGTTAGACCAAAGGTCAGATGAAACTTTAGTAACGCAGTACATTTCTTAACATTATTTAGCGACATAATGGTCTAACAGATCTTTATAAAACCGGGGGAGACTTAAGTCTTCTTAGTTACGTCACATCGAATATTAGATATAGGCATAAAGATCCTCATGGATTTTAGTCATTTTGGTTAGTTGTAAGAAGGTATTACTAATTCACAAACATATATTAGAGATCTCGTCATACTCGTAACGTCAAAACTCGAACTTCATTTCAGTTATTCTACGAATTCTCACACTGATAAGAAGTGCGTGTATTGTTCTCAAATTAACTTGATATGGTTTTGACGTAGCGTTCTGTGTTAAACACAAACGTTCATGACTACATCTGAAACATCCAAATGACAATCTCCTTTAGGATTCCAAAGGCTAGAAGTGGATGGTTAGGTAGTTCCTACGTACGACATGCAAATGCATTAAACTAATTTATTTGACATTTATAATCTGGTCAGTATTTATTTATTTATCGTACGGCGCTTACACACTGGTACATATATATGTATTTGTATCGATGTCGCTGATAGAGTTCCAGTGTGCGCTGCGAGGTTCAGAAGGAACAGTGCAGCTGCCGAGTTTGTTGTTCTTTTAGCACCACCCGGAGGTCACGTGTTGGGTTTCTAGGTTTATTCCTACGGACGTAGAAGAACAACGACCTCCATGGTTAGTGCCGTTCGATCATATAATTATAACCATTGAGACTTATGTATATTCCATCCAGCCAGATTTCGTGAATTCATCTTTACAAGACGCTTCCAGCGCTTTCTACTCCAAATCCCAATTCAGGCATCATTGAATAGCCCCGAGCTTGGGAGTGCACAATGACCGGCCAATCTCGCACCAACGTATTATAATTAATATCTCGACGTACGTACGTACGTACAATCAGCTGCAAAAATATCTACATAGCGAGATAATATAACTTACACGATTAATCGCCTTAGTCCGTAATACTTTGCAAGATTTAACAGTAGGTATAGGTAACCCTGTCATGACGTAGTTTTTATATCAGCTAGACACATTAAACGGTTATAAGTATAACCGTCATGAGAAGGTTATAATATTAGCGCCAGCCGGGGTAATTGAGTGCGTCTTTCATCATAACAACATGTATACATGGGACCACGCAATAAACTTGTTTAAAAAAAAAACGAAAAAGATTTATAGTCGAGAATAAAACATAAAAAACACAAAGTAGTTTAACTAAGTAGTTTCAGTTAGTTCCATGGATGTAAGAGGTCGTTGTGTAATATCTGTAGATTTCAATATTTTTGATGAAAGGCGCATTTACCCCGGTGGCGCACTTAGCCCGACTGACCTTAAATCACAGTTGGATCGTTCAGTATCATCTTCATTGACCAAAATATAGTAACAAGTGTCAGAATAACCTCAAAGTAGGTACGCAGAACGAATAATTAACAGCCAATACGTATTTATTGCCCCGATTTACAGATAATATTTGCTTTTAATGGGATTAGACTACGGCTGAATAATTGCGTGCCAAACCTATTACTGGTGTAAGCCTTTGTTAAAATGGTTTTACCTATAGTTTATTGGATTTAAGTAATTATTTATGTCGATTTGTTTTGTTAACCCATTCAGGGCCCATGACGACACATATGCGTTAGAGCGCTACGAGCGCTTTTCGCTACATAACCTGCTACTAATTTCACCTGCTACGGACTACGGCGTAGCGCATGCTACAGCGTTGACGAATTTGTTGAGACGTGCACTGGCCCTAAGTATTAGCAAGTAGTTTTCTTTTAATTCGTCATAAATCGTAAACTGCAATTTATTTTACGGCATCCTTCATATGCGAGTCCGACTCGCACTTGGCCGCTTTTTTATTAATCTATTGGTTTGTCGTACAGTCACGGACTTTAATTGTTGAGCCATTTAGAGCTCACTTTATACTGGACAATTCAAAACTTACTATGAAAACCAAAATTAGTTGACACCTAAATGGCTCAACCATTATACCATTACAACCATTACAGTCATATAAGCCAACCAAGATAATTAAATATCTAAGAAGTATTCGATATATTGACAGCAATGGGCAGAGGCAGTCTGACTCGGCATTAATTCTAACTCTAAAAAAAAACTGAAACCTAAATGGAAAATCTCAATCACATTTCTATATGTTTCACGTGTTCAGAAAATTCAAGCGCGCTCTACGGTCTACTGACGACATGACTTGCATAGCGCGAGCACCAACGGCCAGTCCAAAGTTAACGTTATGTTGTACAGTCAAGGGTATATGCGTACAGTCAACCAATTTGATTCCTTTTTTTTTTTTTTTTTTTTTTTTTGTTTTGGGGGGGAAAATGCGTTACGCATACCACCCGGGTGCAGGGGGTGTGGGACTCCCGTATGGGCTAATGAGACCCACGGTGTACCCACTAAAAACCCCCCACTTGCCACCTTGCCGCCTTTTGTGGCGAGGTTACGGGAACGCTTGCGCACACATCCGCGACCCCGCCGGCGCGGCGGCAGCCGCCCACAAGCGGCTCCTTCGCGGATGCCCGGGGGCCCTCCACGTGAGGCACGCCAGATGTTTTGGCGCGCCTGCCTCCTCGATCTCCACCTGTTCCGTAGCGGACCCCCCTGAGTCCGCTACGAGGAGATCATGGGTGCGGGAAATCCAGCACCCGGTGGCGGATCAGGTCTGTGGTTCCGAACGGTGGCTATAGGAATGACGGCAAGGGCTGGGCCATATGGCCTTGCCACTTAAAACGTACAATGCTCGGATACAATGTTGGTTTTTAGGGAATGAGTTGTTTAGAAATCTACGTAAATTGTGTCTGACTAATCAAACACATCTCTGTAAACAATAACGGATCATTTGGAAACAAATTTCGGCTTCCGAACTGCAAAAAAAAATTGCCCAAAAGTACTCATTTGTACCTAAAACAAAGAGTGAACTTAAACTTTTGACCGGTACTGTACGTTGCACAAATGAAACATTGTCTACGAATATTGTGTATGATTTAAGTCGGGTGAGCTTTGGATAGCCGTACACACCACTATTCTTGCCGGACCATAGACAATAACCATGATCTGCCCGGTGCTCACCATATGCAAGCGCTGTCGTCAGCTCACTGTGCGTAAAAGCGAACACGCGAAACATTGAACACTAGACACAATAGAATCCGGCAACTTGTATGGGAGATATCTAAGATACAGCGCCGTGCACTGACACACCACACCACTGTGGTGTGTTATGATACTTATGGAATAGGTAATGCGTTTACCTACTTAACCCAATATTTATAAAATGTTGTAGACATTCGTTACCTATTTAAGCCAAAAAACTGGACTAGGGGGCCTATTTCTCCTCAATAAGCCTACGGAGAATTTTAATAGTACCTACCTGTATCCAAACTGTACTAACTTTTCCATACATTCGCTCTGTCAGTGCCATTTTTTTGCCCCGCTACGGGAGAGCCGAAACGAAGTTTTTAGCATTCTATGTATTTAAGTGTGTTCTTTCGTAACGTTCAAAATAGAGAACCGATTTTGATAAACGAGGTGTCAATCGATTCTTAAATTATGCTCTGAGGGACCCTTTAGTGTAAAAAAAAACTTTTTTTTTCACTTTACCGTAGTCGGGTCAGGGTACCGTTTTTTTTAACTTTTTATGCTTGTACCGGAAGATGAGCCTTAGCCCTCGAAGCGAGCACACTTGTAGTGGCCTCTATTCCACTAAGTTCAACTGGAAGTTCAACTAGTTGAACTAATTGGAAATAATATTCCAGTTATTACAACTTTAATGTAATCATTCCTAATAGTTAAATAGTTGAAATAATTGGATTTATTTTTCTAATTAGTTCAACCACAAAAGAAACAAATTATAAGTATTAAAATATATTATTCTACTTCCAACAAAAAACATAGATATTTTAACTATAACACAACATAACTTTAATAGTATTTTATGCAACTGTTGTATAAGAAGGGTCTTAAAAGGCGAGTGGCGTGGGTTGCGATGCGAGCCTTGGCGAGCATCGCAATTAAAGACGCCACGAGCGTTTTTAGACCAGTTATACACCGTTGCATACAATACTTTTTCTACGACAAATTTTAAATAAATAGCAGACACAGATAACGGAGCCTCTATTCCACTAAGTTCAACTGGAAGTTCAACTAGTTGAACTAATTGGAAATAATATTCCAGTTATTACAACTTTAATGTAATCATTCCTAATAGTTAAATAGTTGAAATAATTGGATTTATTTTTCCAATTAGTTCAACCACAAAAGAAACAAATTATAAGTATTAAAATATATTATTCTACTTCCAACAAAAAAACATAGATATTTTAACTATAACACAACATAACTTTAATAGTATTTTATGCAACTGTTGTATAAGAAGGGTCTTAAAAGGCGAGTGGCGTGGGTTGCGATGCGAGCCTTGGCGAGCATCGCAATTAAAGACGCCACGAGCGTTTTTAGACCAGTTATACACCGTTGCATACAATACTTTTTCTACGACAAATTTTAAATAAATAGCAGACACAGATAACGGAGGTTATCTGTGATAGCAGACTACAGAATAGTTAAACTTTTCAGGCAGCAAGTTTTCTATTCGTACTTTTGCTACTCGCGCAATTTCTTCAGGAGTGCAGTTATTAATTTCTTCGACCATTTTAAAAGGAACGTACACTTTTGTCTTCACAAACACGAATGAAATCTTAATAGTTTAGGACTAATAGTTTATCATCTTTCGTCTTTTAATTTTGAACTGTATTTTGGTGGGAAATCGGAAATGTGACAGCTCTTGCTTATGGTTTGTTTTGTTTTTAATTTGTTTGCACTGGCCATCCGAACCAAACCGAATCCGGACCCGGACCGAATTCGAACTGTTTATTTTTATAAATAATACCAAGAATTTATAAAACATGTAATTTAACACACAATAGATGATAATTTATTATTATTGTAGTAAATAATTCATAAAGTACAAATGTTAAATCGTAAATAAATACTTTTATTTCGAAATATTTGTTTATGAAGTTGGCACCACTGCAATATAGCAGCCGATTAAAAAAAAGTTAAACAGTGCTTTTATGAAAAATGTATGAACCAAAAAAGTACGCTAAACAGTGCGTTTTTGGGCCATAGAGCATATAATTTTTCCACGACTTATTAGTGGTGTCATTGTATTTGAGCTACAGCCTATATAAATGACAGATAACGGTACAGGAGTAGAAAAAATCAATTACCTACTCTGGACGCAAGCTTTCCAAAAACAGGGGTACAGTTATGTCGCCATTAATTAACTGCATTTGCATGTCCATTATGATAGCGTCTTTCAATTTGACCTCGTTTAAATTGTGATAATTTCCCATCTACTTGTAGCACTTTTAGTAACTGTACGATATTCTTTTTCTTTCGTTTAACAGCATTATTTAACTTTAAATGCCACCCACCCCTCCAAATTATGGTTTGTGCGGTGTCTTTCTCCAAAAATACACCATGATTTAATGAAATCATCACTTTTTAGCCAAAAATTTTCGAAGTATGAGACAATAGTACATTACTTACCTAGGGCGGTTAAACAAAGAATGTCTCAGATCGCAGGTATTTGTCGCCCGAGCCGAAGGCAAGAGCGATAAATATGCGCTCTGAGGCTTTCTTTATTACCGCCCGTGGTGAGTACAAAATTTTACGTCTCTATCTGGCCAGGAAGTGGGGTTTTCCGCACGCATAGCGTGCGGTAATTCCTACTTTATGGCCAGGTATGACGTGAAATTATTTAATTCTGTTATATTGGCAACATGAAGTCTCAAAAAAGCTACTTTATCTAAAACATGAGACCATCCTTCTCTAATTCGTTCGCTGGGTAGAAGTGGTAGTACACTAGTAACACCTATAACTTTTTTTAAATATCCTGGTTTTGTAAGGTTTAATTTTTTGGCTTTTTTCCAAACACTATTAGAGTAATGATAGTAACAGCCTTTTATGACAATATTCGGGAAAATGTGAACAACAGCAGCCCTTGCCGCTTCTTCATAGTCAGAAGTAAACTTTGTGGGTTCAAATTCGGGTAATTGTGATTTTATCATTTGAAACAAAGTTGTATATGATTTTTCAGACATACCATACATTAGTGCATACACGAAAGGGATAATGTTTGTTTCTGTTTCGGTACTGCGAGTATCGTAATGTATTGTATAAATTTGTTTAAAAGGGATAGGGCAAGCTTTGAACGTCCCATCATCGCCGAAAATGTGTCGTATTGATCCGACTTTACTTTTAATTTTCTCATTACAGAATATTTAGGTGGTACAATAACTTCGGACGGATTGTCGAAACAAAACTTAGGCATACCTTCACCGTCATTTCTTGCATTATATAAACTGCTTTTAACAGAAGTAAATGATGGAACTTTACAAACTTTGTCGTAGCCTTTGTCCATGATGGATACAAGAGCCTTATTATATACTTCAGGGATGCTCTTATGCGAATGCGTTGTTGCAAGTTTGCTTTTACACGCTGCTATCTCTTTTTCTACTTCTACTTTAGCTATATCTGGCCTGCAATTTTCATTGTGCTTTTTGAATTTTGTAATAACTTCATTCTGTAACAATGAAAAAATCTTGATTGGACAGTAATGACACTCCCGACCCGTAGTACTACCGCCAAGTTCAAATAATTGTTCCATGGAAATCAAATCTACCCAAAATATTATAAATAGTTTGGCGTACTAGAGATGTAGTATATATTTGATATCTAACTAAATAACTATACTAGTAGTGACCCAAAGAGAACAATGACGATGAAAAATTATTCAGAAAGCACGTTTTTTCCAGAATGGTGTTCGAAAGAGAGGTCACAATTTAAAAAAAGTAATAACACCCTACGTACCTTTGTTGTTACAGAACCGATGCAATTAAACTTTCCTGACGACTTTGATGAACATCTCCATACAATGGATCCGTCTAAATATATATATATAACCAGACACACATAAAATTACGCTCTTTTTGCCTTTTCTCAAATATGTTAAATCATTGTCTTCGTTTTCCATTGTACATCGATTTAAAACTTACACACAATTCAATTTAATATACCCATGCAGAAACGACAATGAGGTTAGTGATTTATCAATCAAATTGTATTTTCCGTGGCTACTAGCAGCCAGTGCATAATATAACAAACCTAGATAACATTTTTAGAATATTAATGTGTAAACAGTTATATACCTACAGAGTATTTAGTAACACGTTTTTCATGCAATTAATGCCGCTTTAATAAATCTATATGCACGTACTCATATACAGAAATAAAGAGTTTATAATCATAATTGCCTGGTAATATATTCATTTTTCATATCATTTTTTAGTCTTCTAGCATCGTAAAGGTACCAAAATCGTAATAGTATAGTATATAGCATCGTAAATGTTATTTGCATGTTTACTTTTGAATGTTTGTTTAAAATAATAATAAAGTTGAACTAATAGGATCATTTTTGTTCAGAAAGTTCAACTTTGAAAATTAGTTACAAAGTTGTAATAACTGGAATATTATTTCCAATTAGTTCAACTAGTTGAACTTCCAGTTGAACTTAGTGGAATAGAGGTTATAGTGGTTGTTTATATTGACAGATCGATTGGCATTTACTACTGTTATATTGCCACTGTACGCTTTACCCCATTTAATGCGTATTGTAATAAAATTGTGTGCCGTGTATTGTTTTACTTAATGGTCTGCATGCGGTAACAGGCGTTTTCTATGCAAATCGTCAGCATGCCTTTTAGTTTTATATTCCGTGATTAGTACCTACCCTACACGTGACCTCCGGGTGGTGCTAAAAGAACAACAAACTCGGCAGCTGCACTGTTCCTTCTGAACCTCGCAGCGCACACTGGAACTCTATCAGCGACATCGATACGAATACATATATGTATAAGTCTGTCTAAGTATTTTATAACAGTGTGAAACCGCCATACGATAAATAAATAAGTAGGGTAACTGCAGAATCAGAAGGAAACGAAATGAAATCTCAATGATATGGTCTCACATAATTTATTTGTTCATATACATATGTATAATTTTGCGAATCCACTGTGCCCGAGACGCAGCGCGGGAATTTTACAAAATAAACATCGCCTACAAACTTACAACTACATTTACACTTCCCGCCATTTGCAATTGCGTCCGCCATCTTAATTGCACTAAAATAATTACCTTTTAAAGCAAAGGCGATAGACAGTGTGCCTTCCAAGCATGAAAAGCATGCAATGCGTTGAAATTGTTGCAGAATTAGTATTATAAAATAATACTGAAATTTATTTAGAGAAAATTTATCGGAAATCTCATATTTTTGCCTCACAGTGGTATTTTCATAAAAGAGCTTTTGTACAAATTATACTAGGGGTTTAAGCAACTTTCGGCAATATACATAAAAGTAAAAGCTAACATTATAATTGATTCAGAATTATAAATACTCCAATCAAATAATTTCTAATAAGAACACATCGAACATATTAAATCAGTCTTTTACGTTACCGACAAACTAAATGGGAACATACAAAATGAAATGTTAGTTTATGATTCAGATGATCTATACAAAACAATACCAGCACCGTTGATGGCTCGAGGCAACAATCACAATAACAAGGCTAAGAAAATTATTCACAATATTTGGTTACCTAAGGCTACGGATATTGTACAAGAGATCGTTAGTGTGCGTTGGACTTACAATAAACAGCTGTCATTCGGCAAAAGGAAAGGAAAACTGCCTTAAAACAAGATATCTATTTTGCCGTCATCCGAAAGAGACGAAGTTACAGGCAAGAATGAGATATAAAATGTTCGCTCGATTGTAATAACTGCCCTTTCGGAAGGTCTGCAAGATGGATCGTGGCGGGCTCCAGTAATTAAAACGCGGAATGGACGTTCATAAAATAAATGCTATTACCTAACTACGTCATCTGTTACGATGAAATAAAACAATAAAAGTGAGATAAACATCAAAATTGGAATGAACATTAGATTATATTTTGTTCGGTACAACGTAAATAATACACAATAAAAATGAACCTTAACTAATTGTTTAGAACTGCCAATAAAAGACTAAAAAAAGTAAAACGAATAGTCGAAGCCTCCCAAGATGCCAATAAAATTCGAGGGGCATAATGCAATGCCTCGTTCCTCCACAAGTGATCCATCAACGAGTTTTAAAATTTCGCTATAACCTCAATTTAACAATTATCTCATTAAATCTACGTACGTTTCGTAATTTATTGTTTGTTTTAGACTAAGAAAAACGTTGGCAGTTGCGCGACGAGCCGCGTCTACGCTACGGTTGACCCAAGGCTGCTCGGAAATCACTTGAATTCGCCTCTAGTTCGATTCTTAAGACGCGTATTTCCTAAGTTAGAAGCTCAACTTTAACACTAACTTATACGTACATCGATAGGTATAAGTAGGTAGGTATATTGTATAAAATGAGTGAAAAACCTAAAAATCTTACACAATACTAGGCAAGGGATTACTGTAAAAGATTAAACAACGTACTACACTTAGAGATAGCTTAAAGTAGGGTTATAGAGGCATTGGAACCTTCAGTTAAGTCCATATTCACTGGAAAGTTCAATTAAAGTCATATTTTAAAATAATTATTTAAACAAAGACATGTGTTTTAATTTTTAAGTTACCTCGACTTTGATTAAGCCGAGTTACACGCTCAATACTTTAACCATTTCTCAAATTTTCATCCGCATTGTCGTTACGCATCACACCCAAAATTATGCAAATTATTTTTAACTACCCTCGTATTCATTAAAACATTACCACACCGACAAAACATTTGTTCTACCTAAATATAGATATGTCATCGAATCACGTTCATGTAAAAGCAAGCGGTGTTAAAATAACTACATACAAGTATCAATAGATAGGTATATGACAAAAAGTAAGTATTTAAGTCTGAGCAAAGAAAAATAAAGCTTATAATTAGCTTGCATCAAAATTAAGGGATCGCAATGGGTAACTTTCATTGCTATATTTTAATGATTATATTTGAACTCTTCCAATAGTAAGTACACTAAATCCTACAACTCATATACAATTAAAGTACAAACCTCCATTTCAATGTTGAATTGACACATCCAAGTTTACCGATTGCGGACCCTTAATTTAAAAAAATACAAATATTACTGGCTGCTTTATAAAATTGGATGTACAAAAAAATAAACGTAACTTTACGTCACATACAACTATGTACACAAAATGGTTATGTACTACACACAGGACAGACACATAATTTCATTTCACACGACACAGCCGATTCGTCTAAAGATTAACGTGTATTGCAATAATGAAACGTGTTACCGTCATTACACTACTTAACATATTTAACACACGATATGAAAAATAAACTTCTAAATTACAGCTGCAATAACTATTTATACATTTTACAATATTATGTAGTACATGTGACGACCAGAATTGATTATTATATATCGCGTAAAGTCTTCTAACTGTCTGTAGCAGGAAAGTTTTCTACAATAAAGGTGAGGGGAGAATTAAAAAGGTGTCGCGTCGGACGTCTAATTTTAATTAAATCCGCATTTAATCCATTGCCCCTGTAAAAAACCTCCCTGCAAAGATCGTAGTCTCTAAGCGCACTGTTTTCATTTACTAATTACTTTATCCGATAGCAAATTATACTTTTGGCATAATATTACATTGACTTTTAAAAACCGTCCTTTGAAACTCTGTCGTAATATTTTAAATGCATCTATACTTCAACTGTTTTATATGGAATTTAACATTAACTGTTCCTATTCGAAGACAAAAATAGCACGAACAGCATCGTATAAGTTATCATAAGGAGATACAGGATAATTAAGTATTACAGTTATTACCCTTCCGACTCACAATCATATTTATAGTGGTCACATTCGTTAAATATACGTCATAAGTAGCGTTGCTAGGCACTCATACATTTTACCCCTCATAATTGGGAATGGATGGAAATTTAAGAAGTGCCTGATTTTTTTTTTGGTGGTATTTAGGAATAACCTTCCTTAGCACCAGAAAAAAGTTGCAGACTTTTCAGCTGCATCAATAAATTTGAAAAATATTAACAGTTTCCTCACTTAGGTTTTGGGTTTAGGACGGCGAATAAGACACTTTGCTTGATACGTCTCATAATACAAAAAAATATCTTAAAAATTCTTGGTAAACTGACACTGGCAATGATATTGACAGCTGCAGCAGCTATATTTGTCATTGCCAGGGTCAGGTATTTCCAATATTTTTTGTAATATGAGACGGATCAAGGTAAGTGTCTCATTCGCCGTCCTAAACCCAAAACCTATGTGAGGAAACTGTTTATATTTTTCAAAAATAATTGACGCAACTGAAAAGTCGGCCACTTTTTTTTGGTGCTAAGGAAGGTTATTTCTATCCCCAAAAAATAATCAGGCTCTTCTAAAATTTTCATCCATTCCCCATTGTACGCTACAACATGGAATTAACAACATTATGGTAGGTCGAACATCACTACGGGACGAGTTGACAGGGTGAGGGGGGGCAGAACTCTCTAAGTTTTCCGAACATATTACTCGGCGCAACTCTGACAAAACCCGTCAATAAAAGTTAAGGAAAGGTATAAAAAATTCACGTTCCCAAACTTAATTTCGTCTGACCGCTCATTCCGTGACGTCCAAATATCTGGAGACGTCAAAATTAGAAACGAAATGTACAACAAATATCAAAGGTGACATCAACTGAGAAACAAAGTTAGGAAATACTGACATATCAAATTACCTTTCATAAAAAGCAATGTTAATAAAAAATAAACATGTTATTTTTTCGCTGGCAATAGTTTAACAGTTGACGGTTGTTTAGTAGTACACTAAAACGTACTTTTCTGCCTCGCCCACCCGTCCAACTCCTAATTGGAGAGTAAATGCGTTTAGGTTAAGTACATACGTAGTGCTAAGCGTGCGTTCGACTAGACAAGTATGCGTCAGTTGGCGTAGTGGTCGAATGAGCCGAGGTATTCCAGCGCGGCGCGATAGCAGAATTCATACTGGTCCTGTAAGGAAATGTTTATCGTAAATCTTACTTTTCACTTTATCGATTTGTTTTAGGAGCCATAACTTCACTCTTTGAGTGAAGTACCCACGTTTAGCAACCCACGTTGCTAAAACGTCACATTTGAACCCTTTTGTACTTGACGTTCCGTTCAAAGGCGGCTGGAAGTAGGTAATGACGTGGATTCCTTGTATGTATTCTACGAGTAGGTACATTATACATACACATTTTGCATCAGATCTGAGTCAGTCAAATGATTGTGATTAACTCAAAGCCTTCCATTGTTTGAATATTTGGCAATGGGCTTAATACATGTTTATGAAACGCTACTTCCAAACTGCGTATGTTGACAGTGTCGTTTAAATTAAAATGGGTCATACATAGACGCACTGTCTGGAACAGCAGCGTGCGCACTGTCTGGAACACTAAGGGGGCAGTAGTACCTCAGTCTGCACCATGGCGGGGCGCTGCGTGCGCAGCGTGCGCACTGTCTGGAACACTAAGGGGGCAGTAGTACCTCGGTCTGCACCATGGCGGGGCGCTGCGTGCGCAGCGTGCGCACTGTCTGGAACACTAAGGGGGCAGTAGTACCCCGGTCTGCACCATGGCGGGGCGCTGCGTGCGCAGCGTGCGCACTGTCTGGAACACTAAGGGGGCAGTAGTACCTCGGTCTGCACCATGGCGGGGCGCAGCGTGCGCACTGTCTGGAACACTAAGGGGACAGTAGTACCTCGGTCTGCACCATGGCGGGGCGCTGCGTGCGCAGCGTGCGCACTGTCTGGAACACTAAGGGGGCAGTAGTACCTCGGTCTGCACCATGGCGGGGCGCTGCGTGCGCAGCGTGCGCACTGTCTGGAACACTAAGGGGGCAGTAGTACCTCGGTCTGCACCATGGCGGGGCGCTGCGTGCGCAGCGTGCGCACTGTCTGGAACACTAAGGGGACAGTAGTACCTCGGTCTGCACCATGGCGGGGCGCTGCGTGCGCAGCGTGCGCACTGTATGGAACACTAAGGGGGCAGTAGTACCTCGGTCTGCACCATGGCGGGGCGCTGCGTGCGCAGCGTGCGCACTGTCTGGAACACTAAGGGGGCAGTAGTACCTCGGTCTGCACCATGGCGGGGCGCTGCGTGCGCAGCGTGCGCACTGTCTGGAACACTAAGGGGGCAGTAGTACCTCGGTCTGCACCATGGCGGGGCGCTGCGTGCGCAGCGTGCGCACTGTCTGGAACACTAAGGGGGCAGTAGTACCTCGGTCTGCACCATGGCGGGGCGCTGCGTGCGCAGCGTGCGCACTGTCTGGAACACTAAGGGGGCAGTAGTACCTCGGTCTGCACCATGGCGGGGCGCTGCGTGCGCAGCGTGCGCACTGTCTGGAACACTAAGGGGGCAGTAGTACCTCGGTCTGCACCATGGCGGGGCGCTGCGTGCGCAGCGTGCGCACTGTCTGGAACACTAAGGGGGCAGTAGTACCTCGGTCTGCACCATGGCGGGGCGCTGCGTGCGCAGCGTGCGCACTGTCTGGAACACGTCGACGACGCCCTCGTACTGCATGCGCTCGAGCACCGTCGACAGCGTGATGAACACGCCGGTGCGACCGACGCCCGCGCTGTGACGATCGTTCAAGTCAGTGTTTTTTAATAAGCAAAAACATTAAAGAAAAATATTGCTAAGATACGTGAGGGGTTAATGTCTTTCAAGTTTTAGAAGAATATCGGCGACACGTCTTGGTTATTTGGCAAGTGCGAAAAAAGGAGTCCATAATTCATAACCATTGAATCGATTGAAGATCATTGAAATGGGAAAAATCAAGGGGAAGAAGGAGAGAGGAAGACCTGGAAAAAATATATGGAACAGGAGAGGGCCACAGTGAGCATGGTGTTGTTTGTCAGGCAGTCCAAACTCAGGAACGGAATTACCATGTATTCCGTTACAGAAAACTCGGAATTCACTTATTTTAGAGTGACGACCACAGCGCAGCGATGCCTTAAGATGGGTGACAGATTGCAAAATATTCGCTGTTTAACCGAATATGAAGGTCATTTTGGAATATTACGGATTGCATTCAAAAGTGCCAATTCTCAGCGAAATTTTTGTCCTACCAACCGTATCAACAAAACTTTTATGGACGATTTTAACATACACAATGAACTTCTATTAACAACATTTTTATTCGAAGGTATTTATGAAACAAAATTGACGTCTGTCATTAGACATCTTCAAATCTTCGCTATAGAAAGTGATTCTGAGTGAGCAAGTTATCACTGTGGCTGGGGTGTGGGCGACTGGTTCACATACCTGCAATGCACTGTGATGGGCCCGTCCTGTCCGAACTGCTCCTTGGTCTTGTGCACCTGTCCCAGGAAGTCGATGAAGCCCTCCCCGCTCTTCGGCACGCCCTGCTCCGGCCAGTCCGTGAACTGGAACTGGCGCACCGTCCGGGACGCGCCGTCGCGGGCATCCGTTACCTGACCAAATAAAACTAATTGCTCACCATTCAACGAAACTCCACATTCCGAATAACATTGTCAACGTATCATTCATTCGCACGAAGCGATTGGGCTCGTCTTTCTTCGTGCGAACTGCTAAGGAATGGAATTCGCTCCTTTCATTTATATTCCCGGACAATTATGACCTACATGCCTTCAAAGCAAGATGGAGTGAATATCCTTTTACAGAATCAGCACGGTTCATCATAGGCCCTGGTTCACTTACCATGAAAAGTACCTAAGTCGGATGTTCTGAACGGATTGGATCCATGGAAGTCGGTTACCAGATTGTTTAACTGGGTAGACATAATAAATACAGAAAGACTTACCTTGAATTCCCTCAAGATGTACTGAGGCATATTGTATTCAGCAATAGGATCCACTACGAAGCATTGGTAGCGCACAGAACGGTCCGACGGCCAGTACTGATGGCATTTTTCCTGTGAACGATAACATCAATAAGTAAAATAGGTACAATACCAAATGAGAAAATAATGGATGAAAAAAGAAGGATAAAGAAGTAGCTTACCCTGCCCATTTCTTTTAGCTTCGTTAGCATAACGACGATGGTAGAGTTGTGTTCCCAAAGCATACGCCAGAAGTCGTCAGTAGTATCAGGCAGAGGACCCTGCGTGGCGATGTAGGCCGCTCTGTACCTGTACCCATCCACGAACGAGGCGTTTATGTAATCAGACCCGTCTCTCGGCGTCAGGCAGACCCGAGTAGACTCAAATGGCAAGATATGAACCAGTCTATTTTTATGCTTATTACAAGGCAAGCTGGCAGACACGAAGCGAGTGGAGTCCGCCTTCATGTTAGCAAGCTTCTTGAATTCCAATTCCATTCCAGTGATATTCTCAATAGTATCTATACGCATAAGTTTCTGAATGTGCCCGTGTAAGTTGCGGGCCGGCACTTCGGTGTCACCGCAGACGACGGCCTCGACTAAGGCGTCGTGAATGAAGATGTACTGGTCCTCGGTCTGGACCATGTAGTTGCGCTGCGCTCGCAAGCAAGTGACGTGACCGTAGATGTCGACGGTGCGCTCGTGCCGCGCTCGCTCCAGCATGGAGTCGATGACGATGAAGCAGCCGGTGCGGCCGACGCCGGCGGAGCAGTGCACGACGAGCGGGCCAGCCTCGGGCAGGTTAAGGGCGCGCACGCGGCGCAGGAACTGCAGGAACGGGGCCGGGTGGTCCGGCACTCCGTGGTCAGGCCAAGCTGTGAACTGCAACTGTTTGATCTCCCTCCGCTCGGCACCTCCATTCCTCGTGACTTGGAAAGTTCGAATGCAATAAGTGGCGAGTTCCTGAACTTCCGCGATGGTTACGGTCATCATGCCATACGTTTCACTGCCGCGGCTCGGCCAGTACTGATCGCATTTGATCCTCGTGCGCTCCTCAAGTTTGGTCATCATTACTATCGTGGACGTTCGCAGCTCCCAGCACATACGCCAGAAATCTGCGAACGTTTCTTGCAGGGGTCCTTGAGTAGCAACGTAGGCATTATGCTTGCGGTAGCCATCGCAGTAGTTAGCGTTTATATAGTCGCTTCCAAGTATTCCGTCTATCGGCTGAAGAATGACGCGGCTGTGGTCGTACGCAATGACATTTGCATATCGATTCTTAGGCTTGTTAACTTCCATGTTGGAATGGTCCCACGTGAACTGTTGACCAGGTTCGATACTTTCATATTCTTGTGAAAACTTGAGATTGTCATTAGATTTCAGTCTGTCGATATGTTCAGCCAGTTCCGAGATGGGTATAGGTGGATGAGAAATCATGGCAGGTGTTTGGAAATTGAGTCGCCTCATTTCTACGGGGTCGGAAGGTGCTCCGAAGCCAATATCAGCGGCCATAAGCGGTCGTGTGACAGCTGCCTGATCAGGTGTTTTGCATGGTTGCCTTCGCTTCTTGACAAAGAACAACATTACCAAGCACAGTGAAAGCGTCAACGCTGCGATTATGGGGCCGATTATCCAGAACATACCTGCTTCTTTTCTATTCTCCTCTATTCTGATTTCGGGATCTCCATTAATATCTTTATCAGGGCCAGGCCTGCTCGGTTCTTCGCCCGGTGGAGCTTCACGCATATCGAGAGATAAGTATTCTGAGAAAGGACTCGATGTGTACAGATGTTTCTGAGGCGTGTCGACTACAGCTCTGACAAACACGCGATACTTCTTCGTTGGGTTTAATTTCCTGTTCATGAAACCCTCGTAGTTTTCATCGTTTCCAAGGTGGAAAGTGTACAAAATATTTCTTTGCAAGAATTTGGCAGCTATATATGGAGCATTTTCGTCGTCAGTACGAGCGTTATTTTTTATTAGCTCGTCTGTTAGGAACTGATCCGGATTCTTATGATTATGGGTCTTATCGTCGGGTACTACAACTAGATAATAATGCGAAATCGGGCCGTATTCTTCGGAAGCTTGAGGTAGAATAACTAGTATTTCATTTTCAACGACGCCGTAAAAATCTGGTTTCACCATAGGTTTTGGTGCGGCCATTTGCGTAGTAACTGTGATTTTCGTTGGCGGCCTATATGAGTCGTCGTTGGGTATGGCACTAACATTAACATTGTAAGTCGTGAACGGAGATAAGTCATTTATCGAATACGCTGTTCTGTCATGCTTGACAATGATTTCTCTTCGAGGTATTTCTTGCGTTTGAGTCATGCCTAAAGAGTCGACAAATTCTTTGATCGCATTGTACGAAATCTTATAGCTAACGGGGTTTAAGCGTAACGGCGGAGCCCAGGAGAGCGTCATGGAATGCGTGGACACGTCTTGGGCTCTCAAGTATAAAGGCACTTCCTCCGGTTTCACTTTAACTGTGACCTTTTCTGATAACCTACCAAGACCTTCAGCCGTTTTCGCAGCTACAGCGATAGCATATTCTGCAAACTTTTCTAAGTTCTCCAAATCGGCAGAATGCGTCACATGAACAGTTTTTTGCTGCCACTCGTCTAAATCGTCGACTGGCGTCATAGTGTAGAATATGACGTATCCTAAAATCTTCTTCCTCCACGGGACGGTTTCCCACCACACTTCCACACCCGACTCCGAGGTGGCCACCGCCTTGACTGCCATGGGAGCTCTGCCGATGTCCCGTTCAGTATGTGCTGTGATCTCTGTGCTGTGCGGCCCAGGGCCTTGGTCGGTATACGCACGAACCTTAAACATGTAATGAGCATCCTCTTCTAAGCCAGTAAATACGGCTTTAGTAACTTCCGTGGTTCTTTCAATAAGTGATGACTGATCACCTTTTTTCAAGAACTGAACGTCGTACTTCTTTATCTGTCCACTGCGATGAGCTCGCGTGGGCGGGTCCCAAGTGACGCTGATGACGTCAGGAGTTTGGAAATGATATGTAACGTTTGCCGGTGGTCCCTTGGGCACCCCCTCGGGCGTGAGCCAATACTTGATAGTCTCCTGGCCTATACCAATATGGTTGCGTCCAGCTATCCTAAATTCGTATTGCACCCCTCTTTCTAAGTCGGGTATTTTATGTGAAGTGACTTTCGTCGCAAAATTTTCTTCCTGCAAATTCTGATCCTTTATACCATATCTTAGTCGATAACCTAATAATTCTCCATATGTATGTGTGGGTTTAGTCCACTCCAGTTCAATTGATACAATTGGCTCACGCTCTAAAACTCTGTAACAAAGAATTACAATCCAGTTAAGTGTTGTTATAGTAATATCTTAACAAATTCATAAAGAGGCTAGATGAGAGAAGATAAACAGCAAAAATAATTAGTGAAGAATCTATAGGACAGTTGGAAGGATACCTCGGGAGACTGGATTGGAGTAATTCTAAATAAAGGTCAGATAAAAAGGACCCTAAACAGAACTAATATGAAGAATTTAATGAAAGTGAATGAAGCAAATCATGTTTGTCAGGATGAGTAGTAAGTTAAAATCCGTGATCATTGCCCATCCCTCCGGGAAAAATCATTGTTTTGATGCCATTGTAGCAGATAGAAGGTTTGTTATAAGTAAAAGTAACGTAAATTGGAGGTTATATGTATATGCATCTCCTTAGTCACTAAATAATAATAATTA
The DNA here is from genome assembly GCA_963854355.1 of Epinotia brunnichana. Taxonomy (NCBI): domain Eukaryota; kingdom Metazoa; phylum Arthropoda; class Insecta; order Lepidoptera; family Tortricidae; genus Epinotia; species Epinotia brunnichana. The sequence continues at coordinate 29,661,146 of OY977947.1, read as the reverse complement.
ATTAATTATAATGTCGATGTGATGTTGAATAAAGTTTTTCTATTTCATGCTATTCTATTCAATTTCTCGGGTAAATTGAGAACATCGTCTTATGACACATTCGGTTCAAGGGTCCTTTTGGTAAAGCAGTTAAGGCCATTTCGTGACATGTTTTCTCTTTGTCGTTTTGTGTGTGTCACAAATAAATATTTTTCTATTCTATTTCTGTGACTGCAATAACTTGACTAAGATAGATAACTTTGAATCCCCATGGCAAGCGCAAACGTGGCCGTCCTAAGCAGACCTGGCGGAGGACGATCATTGCAGAAGCGAACATTAAGGAGACCTGGAGTGAAATGAAGCGTTCACGCTCACTCAAGACCTAAGGGTTGGCGACGCATCCAGAGGACTTTGAAACTTAAGTCAAGTAAGTGAAGAGAGATAACTTACTTGAGGTTGACGGTAGGCCTGTTTGGCACACCGCCAGGCGTCTTGACCGACACCGGCGCACTTCGGTCCCCGTCCCCCTTGCGCGTCAGAGCGGCCACCTGCACGTTGTACCGCGAGTCGGGCTGCAGCCCTGATATGTTCAGTTCCAGTGTCGTGTCATCCATCACGTTGAAACGCATCGGATCGTTCAGAAGGCCTTTGCCCTAAAAAAAATTAATTTGGTGATGTGCCTTGTTACATATCTTTATAATCCGTAAGCCCACTCCCAGTACGCCTACATCTCATGACAGCACGATAAAATGCATGGCAGCAGGTCGAGAAAGTTGTGCTGAGCAAGTATCAGAAGATTATCGCACCTAAATATGGCCGAAAGTTTCAAAAATCCTCCACTACCGGTCAACATTGTTAGGGTAGGTATATTTACGTCATGTGACAACAGTACAAGACACGTGACATCATTTAGCCCTTTAATCGTAGAGAGAGTAAACCTTAAAGAGTCTGTAGTATCAAAGGTGGCCATATTTGGGATTATTCATTTCAGATAGTTTCAGAAGAAAAAGTCCACTATGGCTTAATCATCAAACTCATAAAGGAATGTTATTAATCACTCGCTATACACCGTGGCTGTGAATAACCCGAAAGATTTAAACCACGTATTTTTGACGACAGTACGAGTAAATAATGTTGTATCAACATGGGTCTAATTATGTGTCTTAATTAAATTACTATTTCAGTACAAATTAAATCTTATTAATTGCCCGCTTCTTTGTGAACAACTCTTTAGTTGAGAAACTCAAGTTGAAGAACAGAGAGCGAGCATAACACTTCACGAATCGCTCCGAAATCATACGACGAACGGCGAATGTTCCATGACAAGAAGTGTCAAGTTATGCTCAAGCCTTTAGGGTGTGTTAGACTGGAGATTTTTTAACTTTTGATTTGTTTCAAATAATTAATATCTCCTTAATTATGAGTTTTTGGACTATATGTTACATAACTTTATATACTCTAATTAGGCTCTAGTATCGTTAGCTTAAATCTTTCGGGTTATTCACGGCCACGGTCTATAAGAAAGAAAAAAAAATATACAGTGTGTGACTTCCATAAGAACATATTCAAATTCAAATAATTTATTTCAGAACATGTCCAGTCATCATCAAAAGTAGCTACGCAATCGAAGACGTCAAAAGTTCTTATTCCCTATTCATAAAAACTTTTGCTGTCTTCGTTTGCGTAGGTAGCTACTTTTGATGCTGACTGTCCATAGTTGTTAGTAATAAACATATGAGAAAAACTGAATTCTACTGTTAATAGTCAGTCACCGGCATCAATATATGATGAATCAAAGGCCGCAAAAATATATGACACGCTCTTACGGTTCTACGAATAGAGTTGCCATCAGATATTTTTGCGGCCTTTGTTCCATCATATATTTGCCGGTGACTGTACATAAAATATAAACATTAAAACATTATTATTCGAATAAATATAAGGGCTGAAATTATAAGCCCTAATGAACGTAAATTGGTTTAGTTAAAAAAAAGCAGTAAAGCTAACAACTGACAGTAACATTTAAAACAAGCTCTGCCTCTCTGAAATTTCAAATAAATGTTTAGCAGTACATTGCAGATCTAAATAAAATATCTCTCCATTAGAAAAGGTAATTGTCACATTTTTTCGATAAAACGTTTCACTGCACTTAAAGCTATCGTTACTTAAAATTTATGTTCTAATGGATGTCACACGCTGTCACGCTGATGGTGACTTCAAATTGGTGATACAAAATAGCAAAAATGTAATCTATCCATGATTCTGAGCAACTTTTATTATGGGATCAACTTTGTCGTGCTTATGCCAAAAATATCCAACTGTTTCATAGACTTTGCTCATTTTAGACTGACGTAAATGTATGAACAGGTGTTTTTTTTTGCATAACCCAATGTTGGTCCCATAGTAAAAGTTTTGAAGTCACCCATAAATTTATTTGGCATGAAATAGGTACATGAATTGAAATGTCCTGCATATGTGTCTAGCTGTCAACACAATACTCAAATCAGCAGCGCGCATGATTCTTCTTCGCTTGCCATGGCAGGGATAGGATCATGGAGTCTATATATCAACTCGTCTATGGGGCAACTCGTCTATGTCGCATTTGGTCTAAATATTTGCTGGTCTAAAAAGCAACTGGTCTACAACTTTTTTGGAGTAGGAACTGGCCTAAGAAGCGTCTGGTCTAAGTAGCAACTCGCCTAAGTAGCAACTGGCCTAAGTAGCCAGTCGTCTATCCTAGCTATTTTACTCTAAGGCAGGTCGGTGTAGGTACGACAACGAGCGAAGCGAGGAGGAGTGTTAGGAAGAACTGCGACCCTAAAGCGCGCGAGCCGAGCGAGCGAAGCGCCAGAACCGACTTTATACGAACAAAATTGCTAATTAGTCCAGTTGCTAATTAGACCAGACGCTACTTAGGCCAGTTGCTACTCCAAAAAAATTGTAGACTAGTTGCTTTTTAGACCAGCAGATATTTAGACCAAATGCGACATAGACGAGTTGCCCCATAGACGAGTTGCTAATTAGACCCCATGATCCTATCCCATCTGGCAGGCCGTAGGCTTCTTCTTTGCCATCGTTTTATCTAGTATAAAATAACTACTAGACTAAAGGATAAGCGTTACTATTTTACGGAATCTACATACGAGTAAGTCCAGAAACCCTTACCTCTTCTCGAACCTCTTGTACGTGAACATGGTAGCCTCTAATAATTCCATTCTTCTCCTTCTCCGTGGGCGGTTTCCACGTGACGTGCAGAGACGTCGAGTTGATGGCCGTCACCTTCACGTCCTGAGGCTCCCCAGGCACTGCGAGCACACAGACAGAATGTTTCATATCCGTCCCAGACCTGTTCTAATATAGACCTAAATGCCCTATCAGCATCTACGGGAGCGTGCTAGAAAACTACCTAAAGCTTCAACTTTTAAGGGCCTAAATTGGATTAAGCGTCGGTCAAAGGAGTCAAGCACTGCGGATTCGGAAACAAGTTTGATCGCAGTGAGTGCGGTCGGTAATCGCCGTCGCAATGCTGATAGAGTATTTCGGTCGAGGCAAGTGTCTACACGAGCCTTTCAGCATCTCGATCGGGCATTTGAATACCAACACACACTTAGATATCATTTACGCCCTTTTACATCACCATAACCAATTAAAATCCATTACCTTCCAATCCACATCGTTAAGAACAACTAAAATTGTCAAGCAGTTCACAAAGAGTCAACATTTAGTAAGTTTTCATCTATAGTTTTTCCAAAAGCAGCATTTGTTGTTCAAAAATCCACACACTGCAAGGGATTCATGCTTGGGGGCGTAAGACTTGGGAGCATCGGTTGCAAGTAACACAAGGGGACACACCAAGTCTTTAACAACCCATCAAGAATACTAGAAGTAGACATGCGTCTCTCAAAAGGTTACCACTTGCAGTCTGCGTCTAAGAATTAGTTAGGTTACACGCTAGGAAGATCAATCTACATAAAGCTTAGGCACAAGCACAAACGCACAGATATACAAGCACTATAGTAATGTGTACTCACTCCTTACGGCTGTACGGGGTTACCAGCGGCCCATACAAAGTCAGTGACGAGAGAAAAAAGAGAAAAACGCATTCAAATACATTTAAGACAAATTGTGCGAACATTGCAGGGCGAACGGAACTACTAAGTGAGAGATTACGAGTAGAACGCTTGTCGGCAAAATGGGGGGTGCTCTTATTTCCTTGTGTATTTTGAGCTCTTTAGGAGGCGCATTCGGGTTAAGCCGCTCGGGACACCGGCGTCAGTCTAGGTTCGCGTGCATTGCCTTTTTCTGTTCACTACTACGTCGAACAAATGCGAGTGGGAATTCATTTCTCGCATGGAGCTAAAATGTCTTTGGAAATGCGCGAAACATTTTCTTGTCACGATGAAAATTCTTTGGGAGTGTAACTGAATTATGCGGCTGGATATTTAGAAACGATTGTGCGCTCCGTTCTCCCCGTGGAGTTGTTCGAATAGAAAAAGGCTTTGCACTTGATGTTAAATTGTTGGTCGTCCCTCGGCGCTGTCACTCACACGCACATGTATTGATTAACGCGACGGCGGCGGCGCGGGGCCGGTGGTTGAGTGTGGTGGTTGCTGTGTGCGTCCTCCGTGTGTGTCCTCGTACCTGTGTTGGTATCTTCTGTGATGTTTGTGACAGTGTCAGAGTGTTTGTCTCTCGGCTGTGGTCCTCTAACAATGTTCAGTATAGGGCCTGGTACTTTACTGGAGCGATGCCGAAATGTCTCGCAGCGTTCATTGGACCTGCTCGTGCGTCGTTAACGGCGATAGCGTACTTTAAGGCATAGTATCTTGTATGTCACAATATCTAGTGTGCATGCACGACAGAAAGTCTGATAGGTAATACAGAAGAAAGAAGAAGTGAAGGAGCTTCAGAGCGAGTTAGATAGATAGAGACAGAGAAAGACAAGAAAGTGTGCGAAGTCTAGTCACTGAGCTGAGCAGTCGAGTACAGGCGAAGAGCGTGGCGCGGATCTATCCTTCGGATACCGCTAAGGTCAGCCAATGGGTAGAAAGTGAAAATTTAGGTCGGATCCTCGGGACTCGGGTGAATTCGATCCGCAGCCGTTCCGCTAATAGTAGATAGTAGTCAGACAGAGTAGTGAGTAGAGAAGTTGTGAGTAGTAGAACATGCGCGCGTGTGGTGTGGGACGGTATTGGTATTCAAATGCGGCGCTCGGGCCGGTGCGTGTCGGCGGCATGGGCATGGGGGCTCATGCGCCTTTGTTGTGTCACGCACTCGTTCTCTCACCTTGTGTCGGTCGCTAAGTGCTGAGTGCTTCCTAAAAGTGCAGTCTATACCCCACGCAACCAAACAAACTATGACTAATGTTCGCTTGCGTGCGGCATGACGTACCTATCTGGTGCCCAGTGAAATAAACTGAACGAAAACGGTGCTGTGTGGGTAATATAAGGCATGCAAAATTGTGTCCATCTCTAAATACTCAACAATAAGTGTGCGCCAAAATCAATAATATAACGGTGCCGTCGAATTACCAAGTGCAGTATAAAGTTTGCATTTCAGTGAGTGCCAGCTTATGCGATCGAACGGATCAACGCGGCAAAAGAAATCATTACATGTGACAGTGAGTGGAGATATCGACACTACGCCGCTGGTGACAGCGGGTAGATTACAGTGAAATCAACATGGTCGGCTGTGACATGATAGTATACATGGATATTTATCGGCAAGCATAGTAAAACGTTGTTACGAGAATAAACCTCCTTGTTTAGTTTCCTGCTATGTGCTCTCAAAAAAGGAACAAAAGAAAAAATGACATTAGTAATTTTGATAGTATTAGAGCTTAAGATTTCGAATAAGTGATGATGAAATTGTTTTTGAACAGAATTGTTGATGAATTTAATTACAAGTTGCCCACCACCAATATTAATGTTTCATAACAGTTCCATAAAACAGTAAACAGATCAGATGGAAACTATTCTAGCTCGCAGTTAGTGAGGTAGTTAATAAATATTTCCATTTAATCTGTTTCATTCAAACAAGGCAAGATCAAAATCATCCATAGACATAGCAAATTTAATATCACGTATTTGAGCATTCAAAAGTGTCATAATATGAATGATTTTGTTGAAGTCAACTCATATACCATAACCCTCCAATTTAGAACCAGAAATTAACAATGTTAATAAGAAATCCAATTATATTCGTACACAGATATAGTTACAATAGAGTTTAGTAAAAATAATTAAAAAAAAAACAATATGTGATATCAGGCAAACGTTAGATTTATTTATATTTGTTATGATAAACATACACTTAGGTATAATAACTATTCCCTTTACTTGTCGGCTGTCTGATATTACATACCCCAAGGCAGTATAAAATCAAGACGAAAAAGTTATTGATATTGCCTTTGGGTTAAGGATCGTCCTATCTAACGATTACGCCTTGTAGGCATATGCAGTTTCAATACCTACTTATTTTCATACGCAAATTACTAGTAGGCAATTAAATAAATTAGAAGATAGAAAAGCCTGGACACTTTTCAGGCTTTTCTTGTAATTTTGGTTTAAGATTACCTATACGGAGCATTTCAGTAGACATATTAATTCAACATGAAATTATGAAAGGTTATAATCATATGTTTTGCAACGACATGGAAACAACAGTCTTCATGAAAAGGTTGATAAAAAGATAAAAAAAAAACTACTAATCTAGTGGAAGGTGGAACATACCATCTTATGGTGTTTGAATGATACAGAGGTAGCGAGTCGTATTCCCAGTTTGTTCCGCTAGTTACACGCATTAAATATTTTCTTTGCGTCTTAATTTTTGACACAATCGTTCAATTTGATAGACGTAGATGTCTAAGTCACACTGTAATGTTACTGGGGTACAAACATCTCAAAACGACCTGTCTCCAGGACAAAGTCAAGAGTTCGTTAACTAGAACGATCCTTATAAACGGCCAAGATAAATAAACTCCGACACTGTTATAATGATTGCAGCCATCTCAGTCTCCTTCCCAAGAACTGTGTTCATCGTTGATAGGTTTTAAGAATGTCTTGTTAAGATTTGATTTTATCAATTCGTTCAAGGATTTTAAAAACGGAATAATGAAAGTCCATCGGTAAAGCGAAGCGAGGATACAATTGAAATTGAATAATGCAGGCGATAGTCATTTGTCGTATCGTAAAACCTGTGCAATACGGTATTTGACAAAAGTCAAATCAGCTTCTTTTTATGAAACGTCAACACAAACGCTCCGTTAGTATGGAATTTGTAGGAATTACTATGATGTGACGTCACAATCTAACAACGTCCTTATTGTTAGTTTTTATGAATTTAAAAATCGTAAAATACCAAACATAAATGAAAGCTTTATACTTTCCGAGTATTTTCGTAATGTCTGTTGTTATCTGTTGCTTATGAAAAAACCATTTATTTTCACTGTTGTCAAATACCCAATTTCCCTCTGCTGGACTGCTCTCGATAAAAGTACTCGGAGTTCATTTGAGCCCCAACAAAACAAAAAAATATCGCTAGATGATATAGACACGTACCGTCTTCGTGTGTGCGTACGGTGACCGGGTAGGAGGCGGGCCCGTCGCCCACGCTGGTCCCGGCGAGCACCCAGATCCGGTACTCGGTCCAGCGCCGGAGCTCGTCCAGCTCGAACGACGTGTGGTTCAGCTTCACCACCGTCGCCTCCGAATCCCCCCGCCCGCTCTCCACACAAAGCAGCTTGTAATACGCGATACGGCCGTTCGCTCGCTCGGCGGGCGGCGGTTGCCACGACACCCGTATCGCGGTCGGGGAAACGGCCGCGGCGGTCACATTCATCGGCGGCGCTCCGGGCACTAAAATGCTCATTAATAAACAACCCTGCAACTCAAACGGGCGACGCCCGGTTAAACCGACGGCCGATGCAATCACTGAATGCGATCAACAAAACGGTGCCCAGAAATAAAGAGAGACGACGTCAGTCGTTGAAATGAGCATGCACATTGTTAGTGTTGTGTGTGTGGTCCGCTCGCCCATACATCTTTAGTGTCATCCGTCACACTTTCTCCTGTTGAATAATTGTGCTTATTATGTTGGCTTACGACGCGGAAACATGCCGTGTCCTCGCAAAATCAGAGAATACCCATATCTATAATTTTTATTTTGAATGTGTGGTGGTGATTGTGGCATGTTAACGCGTCGTCGGCATTTGGATAAAAATAAAAATAATAAAATAACTCGAGGTGTACACCTCTTAAACTCGGTCCTACAAACGACATTAAGCTACTACTAGGGTAAAGTGAACGCACATTTGAACAATTCGTCTTTATACATAGCAGTGTATAAACATGAATTATCGCACCGACGCATTAAAAAAACAACACACATGTGCGGTTATTTTACCGTTTCGACAGATTTACAATTACAAAACACATATTGTGATAAAACTGGTGCTTGTGCTGTTATACTGGCGGCGTGCCGGGCAGGTGCTTATGTGAAATTACATTACGATTTACCTGTAAAACTTAGCTTAGTAACAGACAGATAAAACATACCCGTTCAATAATCAGAGAAGCGAATTATCATTGAAACTAGTGACGCACATATAAGTGAGAAAGAGTAAAATAAGTTATACTCAATTAAAGTAAAATACAAATATGCTTGCTAATGACTGAGCTTCTCCGATTATTCGGGGCCATGAATTTCTCCCTGTTACTACACACTCTCACACTGTCAAAGCATTGGAAAGGGGCCTTGAACAAATCTTGTATTTATCTTTGTGACTAAAATCTTCTGCAATACGTTGCGGGGAGCGTTTTTTCCCGACAGAAGTCTTTGCTTCTCGGCTGAGTTAAATCCTTTTGCTAGATGTAATTTTATTTCCGCACTTAGCGAGGTTTCAAAAGAAAGCAATTGGTTTACGCTGAGTGCTTTGTTAGCGTAGAAAACTGGATGCATATGTCGGTCAAACTAAATGAATTAAGAACCATTCCATTATAGACTCTGTACTGTTCCTCGAATAGTCAATTTTATCTAAAAGCAATCAGGATGGAATTGAATTTTTATCGTATAAGCGGGAACTTCCAATTATTCCAATGCTGCTCGGTACTTTACACTCTTCATACCGGGATAGGTATATCCCGCATTTTCATTACTGAGATTAACATGATAAAGGGGCTCAGTAATTTATAAAACAATACAACTCTATAGATTATTTCCTTTTTCTTTGATTGGTTTCGATTTTTCCTCGTATTAGTAAACGTGATAAGTATCTTAATTTATTACAAATGAAATATTAGACAACCTATACTTCTATGAAGTTCAAATATACCTTTTTCTTGGAAACAATAATATCTGTGTAACTATTGACAACGATCAAATACACAAATAAAAACATGAAGGCAATTTATTAAATCGAGCCATCGATTAATGACGAGCATTACTTGCTATGTGAAATTGTACCATTCTGCCACACCCGCTCGGGTTCATGTATCGTACTTGTGTGATCATGAATGCAAATAAATAAAGAAATAAAAAATAAATAAAGAAATTATATGAGCGACTTAGCGAAGTCACAAAGGCACTTTAACAATAAGTCACGTAGATTCACGTATTTTGCTACTTAAAAATACACGTCACAGCAATCTTGGTATAAAACACGCTTTTAAACGGAACAGTGAAGTTTTCTCGAAAGATATTTAATCATTTTCGACAGCTGCCGATTTCAATTAGTATGAAGCAAAAATCGAGATCTTGGGACTAAATTAATTTCATTCCATCCCCCTAGATAAGTATGTAAGTGCCTATCCTACTCATCAGATAATAAAGAGCCGCCTTTGTCGAAACAGGTAAGGTAGGAGTACAGTTCAGCCTAAAGTTATCCCTATTGCATCGTGAAAATGCCCTCCACTTATCCCAAGAATAGGCGTAGAACCTTTTGAAGCCAATGGCGGACTACCTGGCAGAAGGGGCGGCCCCAAAAAATAGAAAAAATGAAACTCAGCCATCCTTAGTAACTTTACAGATTCTTGTGTTGTAACGTACAAATAATTAACTTATCATACAGCTTTTAGCTAATAAATTGTAGAATAAATTAGAAGCTTTTAAGACTAAGTGATACCATCCTCGTCGCCACTGACACGTATGCGGACGCAATGAAACCAGTGTGTGTTACGAGAGCTCGTTTATTACTGAAGTAGGTACGGTCGCGGCTCAGCTTACGACGGACGCCTCGGTGACGTCACGCGTATACACATCACTAAGAAGTCCTCGGAAATAAAACGCTCCCAGCAAAGTGCACAGACAAGCTGCCAAGCCCCCCCCCCCCCCCCCCCCCACGTCCTCACGCGCACTCCCCCCCCCCCCCCCCGCATACCGTATTGCTTGGTGCGCACGGCGATGGGCGGCGTGGTGGCGCCCTCGCCGCGCTGCGAGCGCGCCGCCAGCCAGATGTAGTACAACGTGTTGGGGTACAGCCCGTTGAGGGTGTACGTCTCCGTTATGGGGATGCGTCTGGGAGTAACAGGTTAGTGATAATAGTTATTTGTTATACAAGTGGGGAAAGTTGTATTTTACCTGCGAGTGTTCCAACATACGAGACGTAATAGTACATTACTTACCTAGGGCGGTTAAACAAAGAATGTCTCAGATCGAAAGTATTTGACGCCCGAGCCGAAGGCAAGGGCGATAAATATGCGCTCTGAGGCTTTCTTTATTACCGCCCGTGGTGAGTACAAAATTTTACATCTCTATCTGGCCAGGAAGTGGGGTTTTCCGCACGCATAGCGTGCGGTAATTCCTACTTTATGGTCAGGTATGACGTAAAATAACTTTTCACCCGTGTATAACACAAATCTATTCACCTCACTACAGCGAGGAAAATAAGAAAAAGGGTTAAAAAAAAATTGTCACATAAAATATACAAAAAACAAAAATAAACATTTAAAATTATACGTCATAGTACTTTTCATATCTCATGCTCTGAAAGTGGGTCGTTGTTGTTCTAAAAAGTGTGCTGAAAGTGATACGTTTCTGCTCTAGAGCAGAAAAGTAGTGTATTCCTATTGGTCCTCGCCATAGCTATAGCTCCACTTAACCTCGCCATAACATATTGTAAAATTTTCCTTCTGTGGTTTTTTTTTTACTTTCCTCGTATTCGATATGAAAATTAGAGTGTTTAAGTCGGGTGAAAGTCACCCATTTCTGACTCGAACTATTGGCTCGAACTAATATCTCGTCAGAAATGGGTTCCTTTCAGCCCTTGGTTAACAATCTACTATTTAACGTTCTACGTCTACTTTCTTCACATGTGGATAAAAAGCGATTTTCTCAATAGATATCAAACATACTAAAAGGCCTTTCCGAGCTAGTGAGGTGAAAAATAAGTTTCTGTCAAAAATTAAAATTTTGGTTTCTTTAAATTTAAGAGTTATCCTCTTGTCGGTGGAGTATTTTCCACTTCTCTCTGTCGTACGCCATCTCCTTGACTCGCTGATACGACACGACACCAGCTTTTTCTTTTATTTGGTCCATATAACTGCGCCGTGGTCTTCCCCTGCCTCTCCTTCCTTCTATCTTTTCTTCCATTATGGGTTTGAAGAAGTTGTCGTGCCGTATCAAATGTCCAATCATTTGATACGGTAAAAATTTGGGTACAAGCTTTTATTGCCGACTGTACTTTTCTGTATACCATCATCAACTACTCATTAAGACGAGTCTAACGAGCCCAAAGTCAACGGGGTTACGTCGGTTAAATACTGAATTCCCATGGCCACCTGCCTCCATCATTAGATCAGCTCGATGGTACCATTGACAAGTGACTGGAAGTTGGATTACTAATTGTGACGGACAACTTACTTACATATTTACATACATACGAACAAATCAAGTTCAATATAAAGCATGTAATAAATAAATAAAGCTTTCTTTTCAGACATTGAACACCTGTTGTATAAGTTTCTGATAAAATAAGATTGTGCAACGAGTGCATAAAACCAGCCATTTTATACGAGGCTTTGTCGATATAAAGTCAGGGATATAATGGGTTTTCTACACGACTTCGATACTCTGCTTTTCACTTCAATTCAGAGTAAGTTAAACAAAAAATCTTTATACACTCGTGCGACTGCAGAGAGACGCTACTCGATCGCGTATTTTACTTTGTGCACTGGAGTAAAAACGTTGCATTTTGTGCAGCCTACATCTCGCATAAAGGCGGACTTTACGAGCATGAAAAGTGAAAAGAGCATTTTACTTGATGTACTTTTCTTTGAACAGTCGACAACTCCTCATCGATAGCTATAAGTATACAATTTCAGCTCAACGGGAAGGCAGGAAACGGTTGAAAATTTCGAACGAACAACGAACTGTGTACACAAACATTGCAAGTAAAATAAAAGCTTGTAAAAAACAAATTGCGTCACTTAAAAACATTCCGTAGCAAAATTCGTGTCATCACGGTCTGAGCTCAAGTCACTCCAACTCATCAAATTTAAAAACCGCCATTAAAGTGGTCATTAAGTTAAGGGTGCTTTTAGATTGAAGGGCCTGTTAATTTTAATGCACAGCGACATAGTTTCGAAGCTCGTCGGCGTAATAGCGGCATCAAACTGTTGACTCCATTACATTTGTGTGCAATAGATATGGCAGTTTTTTTTTATTATACAGAGTGTACCAAAAAATGGGGTGTGAACCGGTCAAAGCCATATTTGGGAGCGCATTGCGATTCCAAAATGCTTCTTTTTATTGTGTTCATTATTGTTTTGGTTTTTGGTGACATTGCTTTGTGTATGACAACATCCGCGCGCGGGTGAATGGGAGAGGGTTTGTTTCATTTACCCCATTTTTGTTACATCCCGTATACGCTGTGCAAGTGGCCAGTAATTCAGTTTCAGTGGTTATATTTTTATTGGATTTATTTTAAATGGCAACGGTTGAACAGCGTATGCCTTGCCGAAATTACAATATGGACAATGGCGTGTTTGTTAACAATGGGTCGTTAGGTTTTCGATAATCGCTGCCGGTTTTTCCTGGTAATTCAATGTAAATTTTCACCTCTCGCCTCAGGCACTGGTCCCACCGCGAGCGAGTAAGCTATGAGCTATCGGCTATTTTCTAGCTCAAGAAACGAACAAAAGATAATCGCTTTCGTGTAAATAAAAGAGAGAGTTATATATTTATAGTTTATAGCTGGCTGTTCACACCGCCGGCGATGAACTATAAATTTATTTACACTTGAGCTATTATCTTTTGTTCGTTTCCTGGGCGAGTAATCGCCGATAGCTTATAGTCTGTAGCCGGCGGTGGGACCAGTGCCATACGAGAAAAAAGCCATATACTTGATAGGAAATGTATGTAAATTTGATATGGGCGAATATTTGATGACGACTAAGTGTTGGTCCTAAACAACACGTTTACATAAATTTCGTTACCGGCTTCATTTTTTTCATACAAAATAATTGATCACGGAATGTATTCACTATAGGTACACGTCATGCCCTTGCCAGACAAAGAATGAACTACTTTGGTAACGGTTACCCGCAACCAAAGGAATTCAAGGTGCTCCCGGCGAACTGCATCATCCGCTTTGTGGAAATGATGGAGCAAGCCTGGGAGCAGGTATAAAGGAGAGGGCAAATGCACAAAAGATCCCACTGGGTCGAAGTGCATCCGAAAGGGCCCTCACCTAGATAAGATAAGATAAGATAAGACACGTCATGTCGTTTGTTTACGACACCCATAAAAGAAAAACGTTTGGTAAGTCAAATCAGCTTGGACGTAGTACATTACTGCTCGGTGGAACTAATACTTAAATAAGTCTTTATTAATTAAGCTATTTAACAAAATTGCTTTCTCATATGATTTGTAAGGTCAAACACTATGGATTGTTAAAATATACGCCGTTTTTTTGGTTTTGAAATTGAACGTATCAAAACAAAATGCAACTCTGTTTACATTACATTGAACAGGCCCCGTAGCATGGTTGGCCTTATCACGCGATAAGTGACATGATAGATCATCCGTCCCTGGCTAACACCGTTCGATAGAACGAGACGACGCTGTTATCTTGTCACTTATCGCGTGATAAGGCCATCCATGCTACGGGGCCAGGATGCCTTTTAAAAGGCCTTTACGTGGCTAGAGCATAGAGACAAACCAATATACTATTACCATATTTTTTCTAGCTTGATTAGAACGATAAATGTAACTTCATGATAATTCAATGTCTAATATGCGGATTTTATACAGGGTGTTCCAGGGAATTTCCGTTAACTTTGGCATAGTGCAGAGTACATTCACAGAAACAAATTAGCATAATTATTTTTTGTTTTTTTTTTTTTAATATTTTTTAGATTTTTGTACAAAATAATTTAAAGTAGCATTAACGGACATTGTCTTATTGTACAAGGGCCTTGAAACACATGTAATAAAAAAATATGTATGTAAAAAAATATGTAATATCGACCGAACTCACTTTGTCAACCTTCTTGTAGTTTATAGGAGCCTTACAAAATTTAAAGGCTCTTAACTGTGACGTCATATGTCACAGTTAAGACCCATTTACACTGGTTAAATCTGCAAAAATGATTAAATTAAACATTGAATATCTTGATAACAGTAGGAGTTAAGATACTACTGTCTTGGAGAAATTAACTTTACTTGATCTTTGTTCCATTTGTTCCTGAGTTATGGATGTTATATAAGTATCTATATGTATTTATCTATTATATATATCATCGCCTAGTACCCACAACACAAGCCTTATTGAGCTTACCGTGGGCCTAGGTTGATTTGTGTAAGATTGCCCCGTAATATTTATTTATTTATCTAAACTATGCCCCCTTGCAGTTAACGGAAATTCCCCGGAACACGTTGTATAGACTTGATCTCAAATCAGTAAACAAAAGGTACTACGTAATATACGTCAGTTTGGCATCTGTCATTGTAATCAAGCTAGAAAAAATATGATATATAGTTAACAAAAGATACTCACTTCCTGTGGTGCTGCTTGGCGTAAGTGTCGTTCCAATACAGTTCATACGACACGATATTGTCGCCGGCGTGCGCGGGCCGCCGCCACGACAGCGACACCGACGTCTCGCCCGCCTCCACCGACACTAAGTTCGATGGTTGTGACGGTACACCTAGAACAACCATCATTAAACATTACACTTCTTAACGAAATACATTTTTTTTAATGTTTTTGTTTCGTGTTAGTTAATTTAACCTGCACGTAGAACCGATGGCCGTTGGGGCGGAAAGGTTCTCGAGTGGCGACCACGTACCGGCTTGCGCGGCGTGGGTATGCCCCCCACAAGGTGGACTGATGACCTGGTAAAGGTCGGCGCGAGTCCGCTGGATGCGGGTGGCGCAGGACCGGCCATTGTGGCACTCTTTGGGGGAGGCCTATGTCCAGCAGTGGACGTTTTTCGGCTGATATGATGACACTGACTCTGGGATACTAAAACAATTTCGTCTGCTCTTCTTTAATTCTACCACAACCTTTGAACTTTGAGGTAGGCTAAGTTTGTTGTAAATAATCTGTAATTTTGATTAAATAACATTCTATAGCTTCCAAGGTACAGGCAGACCGAAAAAGAGATGATGGGACGACGTTTATACGTTTTGTACAGATTGGTGAACACTGGCACGGGACCGAGACGAGTGGCGGAAGAAAGGCGAGGACTTTGCCTAGCCGTGGGACACAACATAGGCAAATAAAAAAAATATTTACCTTGCTGCGTTTTGACCTGGACCGGCGCGGAGATGGGCCCCGGGCCAACTGAAGTGAACGCCTGCACACGAATGGTGTACACGGTGTGCGGAGTCAGCTCGCTGATCGTGGTCAAATGGCTGTTGTCCATCTGAACACGAATAAACAGTTCTATTAACAATATGATACAGCGAACGAATACGAGTATAATGGAAAGATAAACCAATTCATTAATTAATTTACCCCCAGAATGAAATAGTAAACTACTGAACTAAATAATAGTAGTTTTCATCACACTTGCTCGTAAAGGGTGTATTATAGGCAAGTTTATAGAGCAGCTATACCCGATTTACCTACCGCGGGAGTTATGGATTTATAACTCCCTAGGGAGTTATATGAATGAATGAATGAAATTTTTATTTCGTGTAACCAATGACACATGTTGTTAGTAGGATTTACAAAACTAGGGGGTTAGTAGTTACAGCTAAACTTACATTTAAAACAAAACAACACTGACAGGGGAGTGTAGTCCCTCGCAGTGCGACATGTATGGACAGTCAACCCTGTCCGCTATCATGCGCAGAATGCTGTTGGGACTGCGGCGCACCCTGCGCACCAGGGATGCTGCGCGCGCACGCATGCTCGTATAAAAACAGTCCACACGCGCCGCCGCGAACATCCCTGATGCGCTACAGAAAAGACGCAGTCTCATCAACACCCGGAACGCATTATTATACTGGACCCTGGTTATGAGCTTGTGTGTGATCTGATTGGTTAAAAATAAATCAAACAAATTGGTTGGCAAATCTAGTTGGCCGCGCGTCACAAGAATTCTTCTCTGTGATTGGTTAAAAAAAATCTAGCAGGCCATGGAAAGAAAGAAAGAAAGAAAGAGGACATTTATTTACTACACAAAAGACACACAGAGACAAAGGGAGTAGGCATACATTACAATTTAACACATATTGTGTGTGTCTTCGCGGCAGTAAATAGGTCGCTGTCTCAGCATTATGCCGAGGTGTCAGACAGACACCTACAGCGCTGATTTTCAGACAGCACCGTACGTGACTCACGGAACGCAACACAACATAAGACCATTGATAAACACATAATTATTGTATACACATAATAAATAATAAATGTAATAAATTTGTAAAATATGTACCAGTAGCCAAATGGGATAGAAAGAAAAACACAAAGCACCATGGGGCGCCACGCCCCCTCGCCCTCCTCAAATATGTAAGTGAAGTTGTTAATTTCGTCAATTTTTGAGTGGTGCGGTTGTACGAAACTTAGATTTTCTGTCTTTTGTAGTTATTTATTTCCTCGCAAATGTGATGAAAAACATTGTGTATCACGGGCAGTAAGGAGATTACAAACTGGACTCATTAAAAGCCCTCCGCCTTTGGCGTCGGGCTTCTAATAGACTCTCGTTAGTAATCCCCTTCTTACGGCCCTTAATGCACAATGTACTATTATGTGACTGTACATAATGAAGGCTTTAAACACGAGTGTGGGTTTATGAAACGAGCCTCAGCGAGGTGCATAATAGGATCACACGAGTGTTTTAATGCCTTATTATGTACAGTTACATACACTACTTTATCTACCCACATATTATAAATCCTCAAAGATGTGTTCGGGAACCGTTAGGATAACCGCTTTTGCACCGCCATGGCCAACTAGATTTCAAATCATGACCAACTAGATTTCCATAATAACATCGATATCGATGTTGTTATGATTTTTCATACATTATAATAACACTGGCACAGATAAAACGCTGATGTCACGTTACTGGTTGCAATAATGGTGGTCATTATATATGGTTTCCGAACACAATATAGAGGATTTATGAAATGAGTGTAGATAAAATATATTAAAGGAATTAAAAGAGTGAAGTAATTACTTTGCCCGCTGCAGTAAGACCGCGCTCCCTTTACACTGAGCGGGTACATTCTATATTAAACTGACATCATATAACTACCTTTTTCGTAAAGTAATAAAATAAAATATTAGACGGTTTACATTATACCATTTATACAATTTGAAAGTATGAACGTATTTAATGGTATTACATGGCAATTCCTTTAACGCCGACCTGATACCTGTTGAGTGTACGTAATGCTTGTTTTAGTGTTTAAGAGGGAGGTTGGTTGGGACTTACCATTTGTGAATGCCAAGACTGCAGCTGCTGCGACGGGTCTGTTGTGTAGTAGATTTTGTAGCCCTGAGAACAAACAAAAAAAAATAGGGTGAATCAACATTTTTCTGTCACTAGTTACACGTCTCCTGGGGCACCTTTTAAAACTGCAATTGTATGCATTTCGATTCACCAAAGGGGGATCATCTTCTAAGCATGTTTCAATTCCATGTTGTAACTTTTATTTTAAACTGTCATATTGTGTCGTGGCCAGGACTACACTAAAGTCAATCAACTAGATATTTCTTGTTGTTGTTATGCCCCTTTTGGTCAGAACAACAACAGAATCTATTTGATTGACCCAATACTACTTCAAATCTTGCATGTTTAAGAGTCCTCAGTAAATTCAATTCTCCATACAAACGTAGCTACGCTCTCATTTTAAAACTACGTGTTGGATTGTAACGAAACTTTGCATATAGGTACAATGACATGAGGTATATCTATGTCTGAAATTAGTTTATATGGCTCCAGTTTATAAAACAAACGAAATGCAGCAAAAACAAGTTTTGCATGAAAAACGTATATTCGCTGTATTTTTATTCCTATGGTATCTGAAGCCATATATGTAAACTAATTTTAGACATAGATAAACATGTCATGTCATTGTATTTGCAAAGTTTCGTTACAATCCAACACGTATTTTTAAAAAGAGAGCGTAACTATGTTTGTATGGTGCGGACTCTTAATCTATATTATAGTGCATAGAATAGTTAGATTTAAATGTGACTCATTGACTGGAGGTGTATACTTGACCAAACGTATTGCCAAGCCTGGCGTGTTGAAAAAAGACGAGCGCGCAAGTGTAAATTTCATACTCGTATCCAAAAAAACGAGTTCGATAGATGCGTGTACTTACAGTGACTTGACCGTTCGGCGTCTCAGGCTCGTCCCACTGAATAACCATAGTGCTAGAGCTCAGTGGCCGGACTTGAACGTTCCTCGGTGCTGAGCCCGGTTCTATAAAGAAAGACAAATTTAAAGTATCTCATACAACTATATACATTTCCCGTCCATGTATTATCAAACCACGATTCGAATGAGATTCTAGGTGACAGTTATGACATATAAATATGTTAAGTTTTATGAGCAGACAGTATTCCAATCTCAAACTCATCGTGGTTGAGTAATACAATTGTACAGTCAACTGCAGAAAAAGTAACCCGATTTACTTGGGATTTGTAGGATTTATTTTCTCTGCAGCTTGCCTAACCAAATGTACTGTCATCTACTATAATATCTCATAGTGAAAGCTGCTCAAAAATATCAGACAGGCTCTAACAGCCCTATATACAGAGTTACGTCAGACATTTCTAAGTGCCTTATCTTGTCAGATATAATTGCAGAACACCGTACGTACACAAAAGCATGTAGTTAAATACAAACATGTTTTATAACCCGTAAGCAATCAAGAGCAGAAAAACGCCTCGAAGGTTTAACACATTGGCTGTTGTGTACCTAAGTCACCGATAGCTGATTTCGATCATGTGAGGCACCGGTGACTGACACTGAAGCATCAAATTTATAACACAGCCTAAACAGATACTGTTTTTGTCAGTCACCGGTGACTCGCATGGCAGTTCATGTTAGGGCCTCAACACACTTGCGATTTGCGTGCGGGAGTTCGCGTTCGGTGAGTTGGTCGCAGTACCGAGTCGCAATCGCCATGTTTATCTGTATCAAGGGCGTACCGAGCAATGTCCATTCTGAACGAATCGATAACACCTATAATATTATTGGGAAGGATGGACCCACGAAGTGGAACGGAGTGAAACGGAGTAGAACGGAGGTCCTAAGGCTGCCTTTTAATGTTTTTTAAACGCCACAATCGTTAAATTATCAAAATTAATAGTCTTTAATTCAGGCTACAACTCGAAATAAATAAATGGGAACAAATTGCCTCTTTGAACCACTAGAAAAAAAGTTGCGTTAGAACACTTTTTCCGAGAAATGGATCTTGATGAAACCCGCTTTTCATAGGATACTGCGTTCCTTCTATTTATTTACACTTTTACGTAAACCTCCGCAAATGCGATTACCAACAAATTAAAATCTCTAAACACGTTTTTCTGAAAACTTTATTTAACTTACTAATAACAGTTTTTGTACAGACAGCATCATATAGTTAGTAGCAGCCAAAGTAGCCAAATAGTACAGAGGCTCTAGTATAAGTTTTATCCATGCAATACGTTTTCGAACGCGTTTGCGTTTAGTCTCAATTTATATGGCAACGCGAACAGCGCCTCTGGTGGTAACTATTAGGAACTACGCGTTGCCATACAAATTGAAACTAAACGCAAACGCGTTCGAAAACGTATATATATCGATAAAACTTGTACTAGGGCTACAGTACGCGGCACACAAGTTTGCGTGTCTGAAGTTAGCCTCGAGTCGCCTCCCGCATATGTCCGACCCCTCTGACACCTTTGCGTGCCGCCGTACTAGTAGCTCACATCAGAATCGTTAACTGATTTTAATTGTATTGTACGAACAATGATGTAATGTAAAACAGAGGTAGATATGTTCTCTATACGAAATTCCCTGTTTAAAAATGGCGAGGCACATCTGACAGCTGAGACACGTTTACGTTTCCATTGACGACGCGAAACTGAGGCTAATTGCCAATAGGGAACATTACTGTAATGTTCTGCCGCCAGAGGCATCACTACCACTAATAGTACAACAGTATAGGAATATAGGGATTCACACACCCATGCACAAATTATTGTCAAATGAGTGACAAGGATGCTTGCATAGACAATACCGCAAGTGGGAACGAGATACAATGTCAACGCTGCTAGTGTCGCCACCTACGAAGAGTTTTGCGTAATGTTCCCTATTGACTCAATTTTAGTGTGCCATTTGTGGAGCACTTATAACCTATCTACCTATTTTTACAAGCTTTATATTAACTTGCACTGTTCGTATGTATGTAAATATGTAAGTATGTAAATATGTAAGTATGTAAATAAGTAAGTATGTAAGTTGTCCGTCAAAATTTGCAATCCATTTTTCAGTCTTTTTCCGTTATCCAATTGAGCTGAAATTTTGCATGCATATGTGTATCGCATGACAATACAATATTATGATGAATTGGAGCTGATCTGATGCTGGAGCTGGGAGGTGGCCATAGGAAATCCGCAATAAAACGACCAAACCCCATCGAGTTTGGGCTCGTAAGAATTGTCTCAATGAGTACTTGATGATGGTATGCAGAAAAGTACAGTCGGCAGTAAAAGCTTGTACCAAAAATGTAATTTTTGACAGAAACTTATTATTATATTAGGTACATCATTGAGTAAGAATAAGCGTGTGTTACGATATATATGGCTAATCTGGCTGCTGCTAACTCTACGACGCAGACTGTACTAATGGTGTGTTATTGTAGACCATTTATTTATTAGCAGTGCAAACTAAATCGTTACTTCATTACTTACATGTATTCTACAATGTTAATCAAATGTATAAAGGACTTCTGATGGACTGTATAGCTGGAGTGATTATTTATAGGAAATATATTAAAACCAAGCCGACTCAATCTGTTTTCGACAGCAATATATTGACAACTGATAAAACAAAATAAAACATTCCAAAAGTATAAAAATAATAGACAAAAAAAGGTACAAAATAGGTTGCATCCGCAACATCCCACCCCCTAGTGTGCGAAAGCACACGAAGCTAGCCGGGCCAGCCAATAAGGAGCCCTACGCGTCTAGCCTGACCAACTTTTTGGAGGGCCGACGAAGAAGGCCTCCCTGTGTGGCTACGTCCACCACCCTGACTACGCCATCTCGGCCAGGGAAGGTTGCAGTGATGCGGCCTCTTGGCCAAGTTCCTCTTGGAAGATTTTCGTCCACGATGAGTACCAGGTCACCGATGTTTAAGTCGCGTTCCCTGTTTTCGCCTGTCTGTCGTGGTTGCATTGTAGGTAGAATCTCTTTCACCCAACGGTTCCAAAAATGGTCGGCTAACCTCAAGGCCTTCCTCCAGTCTGCTCTACGAAGAAGGTCTCGGTCGTCAAGGGTTGCAGGTAGGACTTGATTCGAGGATGTGCCAATTAGAAAGTGGAAAGGTGTCAGCGTCTCCTGGTCATCTTGACTCACAGAAACGTGACTTAGGGGCCGGGAGTTGACAATGGCCTCAGCTTCCATCAGGAGGGTCACGAGTACTTCTGCGTTAGGTGCCCTTTCGCGTAGGGTGGCGTTCAGTGCAACTTTGACGGTGCGAACTAGCCGTTCCCAGCATCCACCAAAGAAAGGAGCAGCGGGAGGAATAAAGCTCCAATTGATTCCTCGGCTGGCAGCAAAATCGTTGACATCTGTCTGATAAAACTCCCGTAATATTCGGTCACCACCAACAAAACAAGTTCCGTTGTCAGAGAATATTGTTTCGGGAGCACCTCTCCTTGCAATAAATCGACGTAAACTCATTATCGCTGAATCAGCCGTCAGGGAGTGCACAAGTTCCAAATGGACGGCTCTGGAAGTCAAGCAGGTAAATAGGGCTACGTATCGTTTTTCCTGTTTGCGTCCGATTGTGGAGTTAATCGGGCCAAAATAATCAAGTCCAGTGAAATTAAATGGGCGGCGATGGTGGGCAAGCCGCTGCGGAGGAAGGTTTCCAGTCATTGGATTCATCGGTTTTGACTTCCTGATCCGACAATACAAACATTTGCTGGCGACGCTTCGTATGGTGCTGCGCAAGGGAAGAAGCCAGTATCTCTGTCTCAGCTCATTGACGACCATCTCATTATTCGCATGTCCAGCCTTGCGATGGTAAAAGAGAACCAAAAGGCGCACGACTGGGTGATGACCATCTAACAGTATGGGCGATTTGACTTCGGTACCGACGTCTTCTACAGCCTCAATTCTGCCGACCAAACGTAGCAAATTGTCCGTTCCCATCTTGGGTGATAACTTTGCTAAGCGACTGCTCTTGGGCAATAACTCTCCTCGTTCAATCCGCAGAATTTCTTCTCCAAATGTCTCGGACTGTACTTTCTGCAGGACGTGCCTTTCTGCGGCTTGCATCAATTCCGCTGTCAGGGGTAATAGAGCGGTGGACGTAGGCGCGTTTGTACGTTGACGAACCCTAAAATCGGTGCTAGGATCAGTGTGATCAATGTGTCTAACGCGGTCCAAAAGTGAGCGAAATTTAGAAGCCGCCTGCAAAACGCGAGCAGTGGCGCGCAGTAAGCGCAACCAGTCACTAAAACGACTGAAATCCGCGGTGATAACCAGATGCCCAACCACAAGTGTAGGAGTATGCTTAAACTCTTCATGAACTGGAGGCTGGCCAGCTGGTTCCACAGGCCAATTTTCCGGAGAAGCCAGAAGAAATGAGGGGCCGGTGAACCATCGGTGGTTAGGGTTGATATGGAGAGGTTTGATTCGCGTGGCATCGTCCGCGACGTTCAAGTCAGTTGGGACCCATCTCCAGTCTTGAACGCATGAATTTTCAGTTATTTCGCCGATCCGATGGGCCACAAAGGGCTTGAACGTTCGTGCGTCACTTCTTAGCCAGCTAAGGACAGTTCTCGAATCTGTCCAAAAAAACGTCCGAATAGGCTTTTTCTTGTGAAATTCCTTGATGGTCATAGCAAGGCGTGAAGCTATTAAAGCACCCTGCAATTCTAGGCGTGGAATTGAAGTGGGCTTCAATGGCGATACTCTTGCTTTACTGGATATGAGAGCAAGCTTGACTGTACCGTCTGCGTACAAAAAACGCCAATAAGCGACAGTCGCATAGGCAAGCTCGCTCGCATCCGCAAAAACGTGTAGCTCCCTGTGCAGAGGCTCGCCGTTTACCTTAGCGTACCAACGTGGAACTCTAATATTAGATATATCTGACAGTTCTTTAAACCATTCGTTCCACCTTAATACCTGTGAAGGTGGAAAAACCGTGTCCCAGTCAATGTTGGATCTCCATGCCTCCTGAAGGAGTATACGGCCCTTGACCACTATAGGGCCAAGCAATCCTAGTGGGTCGTACACTTTCATGAGGTGGGACAAAAATTAATTAAATTAATTAAATTCTAAACCTTATTGACGACGATGATTTCAAGGTACAGTCAAAGTTAAGGATACATTTTCAACTTTTTACAAAAAGCAAACGTAGACGACAATATTCTTAGGGATCGGAACCGGTTAATTGCAAAAACCTCGGTTTACCACTAATCTCGAACTATTTTATACTTCATATGTAGAACTCAGTTGTGTTTTGAGGTAACGAGTGCGTATTATTAGATTGCCCAATTAGAAATGAAATTATTAACAAAAGAACGAAAAAATAACGTTTTCGTTCCCATACAAACAATACCGGTTTCCGAACCCTGAATTTCTTATACGTACTTATTTGATTAAAATGTAACGTAATGTGTGTAATGTGTATGTAATGTAGTGTAATGTAACTCAAGCTTTTAAATTTCCAGCACGGCTATCACAAGACGGCGCGCGAGCTCTCTCGATTTTTCTCGCACTATCCGTCTCTCTCTTATTAGAAAATTAAGAAAGAGAGGTATAGTGCGAGAAAGAATCGAGAGCACAAGGCCGTCTTGCCATAGCCGTGCTGGGCATTAAAAAAATTTAATTTATGCCTAAAATTAAATCTAATCGCTAAATGTTGTTAGCATTCATTAAATTACTATTAGTGAATTATCTAATATTCGGTTAAATTACTATTCATATCAGTAACATCAAACTGCTTGGGTCTATCATAAGATCATTACAATAGAGTCTGTTTTCTACAACTCGTATACATTTACATTTAGTCATACCTTTGTTATGACATAAAATAAATCTCACATTAGGTTTTCACTTATAAAGCACCATGGAGTAACATAAAGTCCATCTTGCGTGTCGTTCTGTTAATGTGACGTATGACCATCGGCACCTTGGCTGTCGGTTCTAGATTATACTGTACTATCTGACTGAATATTATATGATGCCAATCGGAGCAGCTATAGACAAGTCATCATCATCATCATATCAGCCGAAAGACGTCCACTGCTGGACATAGCCCTCCCCCAAAGAGTGCCAAAATGACCGGTCCTGCACCACCCGCATCCAGCGGACTCCCGCGACCTTTACCAGGCAGACAAGTAACCCTTCAAAATAAATAAAGACTAAGAAAGATGGTGGCCATATTTTTATCATAACAAACATAGCTAAGAACAATCTCAACAGACAAGATCTTCAATTAAAAAAAAACTGCACTCAAATCGGTTCATCCGTTTGAGAGCTACGATGCCACAGACAGACACACAAATACACATGTTGAACATATTACACACCTCGTCTTTCTCAGGAGTTAAAAATCAATCGGATTAAAGAGAAATAGTACAATTTTCTATAGTTCCAGACATTGTATTGTTCATTTATAAATGGCTGTAGCCATGTGAACTCTATACAGTATCACATGTAAATTACAGTTACGAGTTTCGGCATATTTCGTTCCTCAAAATGAATAATACAAAAGCTACCGAGCTACCGGAACTCGGGTCCGTTTTAAGGTATCTTCGGAATCAACTCGCTGTTAAGTAATTTCGGCGGCCGCATTAATATGACAAAGTCCTCCGTAAGTCTTCCCCATGGAGTCCTAATAATTAAAAGCCCATTGTCGTAAAAGTAATAATACCCAAACAACGCAATATCAAATTAAGAAGAGACAGGGATGCTGTCAATTACGAACAAAATT
Organism: Epinotia brunnichana; assembly: GCA_963854355.1. NCBI lineage: Eukaryota > Metazoa > Arthropoda > Insecta > Lepidoptera > Tortricidae > Epinotia > Epinotia brunnichana. The sequence continues at coordinate 29,635,557 of OY977947.1, read as the reverse complement.
GAAATAAAAACACGGCAATAAGCGGCGGGCACAATGCCGCGGTCTAGTCGCGGCCCGACACGGAAAAGGGCCGTCACTTAATGAAAAATCTCGTTCTGCTTATAATACTCAGAAAGGACGAAAAAAATAAAAGTTTTTCGACCGCGGTGCAATATTAAAACGACATAACCGGGGGTGTCCCGGGACACCCCGACGCCCGCCAAAACTTCCCTTTTATATTACAAATGTAAAGAAACAAAAACTGCGAGAATTTTCGTATGACAACGTTTTTATTAGCATCTCATCAGAGTTCCATTATTGTTTTGCCCCGACAGCGCGGCAATCGAGACGACTCGAGTGGGAATTAAAAATACCCTAATTTAATATTTAAGGGCAATAAATTTGATATGATAGCTGCTCGACAGGAGCGAAAAATGTTACATTAATTCATTGTATCCAATGTTGTTTCCTACAAAGGGGGCGAATTTTAATACGAGATTGTTTGAAAGCCATCCGACAAAGAGGTACTCTGAAATGTACAGATAAAGAATGAAGACAAAGAGATGTTTTAGAATGCAATTAAGAGTTTATGTAAAGTATGCTTATATGTTAATGAGAAACCCTGTTAGAATAATTAAATTGATATCGAGAAGAATACCATCATGCAAAATTACAGACGCCACAACAACAATGATACATGCTATTAGATACCCTTGTTATAGTTTACATATAAATGTGTCGAGTTTCTCATGTACTTACTGGCACCTCCATACAAGGAATCCACTGCAAGGATGCACGAAAAAAAGATAGCATTAGTCAATATAATATATAGTGGTTATCGAACAACATCACACAAACGGTGCAAAAAACGGGGAAGAAGGTGTATAACGACCCTAATATTGTCAATTAAATCGTAATGGTGCATGAAAAAATAACTGAAACAGGTCACGCACTACGTCTACTGTCTAATAAAAATAAAAACATATGTGCAAATGAAATAAATAAAAGTATCTTGTAAGAAAACCACTCGAAACCGAACTTACATGAAGCGGCGATAGTCGTACGTCGCGTTAGCGAGGGCATGAAAGACGATCAAAAGAAATACCTTAAACTCAGAACTCAGCGCAAGAAAATGAAATATCTACCTACCATTGATACAAAGGTCAAAAGATCAAAGCACTAAAAAAAACGCACACACTAGCGGAGCAGGGGCCGATTTTTGACTTTCGAGTGCTCGAAAATTAAATAAGGTAAACGTCCGAGTGTTCGACGCTGTACTAGTATATGACATTATGGGCACTCTATGTCAAAGTGACATGGCTTAAATTCAAATGAAGAAAAATCCTCTTAGTTCGAATTTAACCCATATTGCTTTGACATAGAGTGCCCATGCCAAATACTAGTACAGCGTCGTGCACTCGGACGTTTACCTTACGATTGTAGTGTCAAAATTGCAGGCACTTACTTTCTACCGATATAATTGAATCATCATCCTCCTAGCGTTATTATTCCCGGTTGTGCCCCTAAAGGAGCCCGGGGTCCGCTTTGACACCTAATCCCAAGAATTGGCATAGGCACTAGTTAGAAAGCGACTGCCATCTGACCTTCCAACCCTTGTGTTGATCCTTTCCTTCACCGAAAAGCTAACGGTAATTCCGTACATAAGTTCCGAAAAACTCATTGATACGAGCCGGGATTCGAACCCACGACCGCCGCTTGACAGCCGCATGCCTGAACCACTAGGCTACCGTAGCTTACCGATAGAATTGAATACGACTGGAAAATACCACGCATTTCATAATTTTTACCCGTTTTCGAGTGAAAGGGTCGAGCGCTCGAAAGTCAAAAATCGATCCCCAGGCCGAGAGTCGCACATGGTATCTTTGGATTTCCGGTCTACTGCGGTATACTTTTCCCACCACTGCGCTACTTTCACTGCCGATGTTATCCTTGTGCTTATTGCAAAAATCATCGGTTACTCTGTTTTTTTCGCAAGCTTTTTGTAAAAAAAAAATCCCTTTTGGTAAAATTATGAAAGATAACAATGTTAGCAAAAGCTAATGGACAACAGCGCCCTCTCTCGGTTATCAGGCGCTGATCAAGGTAGATAAATCGTTACGAGAAGCATAAGGGTAAATTTAGTAAGTACATAAATAGTACTAAATACAAGTAGTGCAACGACGCGACGGCTGAAAAAGTATCCGCTGCTGTGGAACAGTAATCCAAAGTATCGAGTTCGACTCTCGCTAGTATGCGCGTTTAATTTTTCTTTGTATCAATGGCACAATAAAATTGTGGTGTATTTTCCACATTAAAATTACGAAACATAAAGCTAAAATGTCTACCTATTTACTAAATTCCAAAGCAAACAATTACCTACGGAACCGAAAGCGATACATTAGAAATGAAACTAAATAAGCGGATGGATGATTGCGTACAAATCCGTCCAAACGTTACTAAACAAAAATTTCTTTGATATCGGTAATGATAATATATGTCAAATATTTTCCGAACTGTCCATATAACAGGTTTGATTCAGGAAAATAATATATATATTTGTTAAGTGATTTTCCTGGAAATATACACAAGTATTAAAACAAAAACTAAATAGAATGTTGGTGAAACAGGAGTTTCGTAGAATAATGTTCACATGAATAAATATTGGGCAAAACCTTTCTGAAAGATTTGTTTTTTATTTTTATTTATTCAGTCGTTTTAGAAGTCTCAGCGTGAGCAGAGTATTGCTTGTGTGCACACCTAACGTGTTTTTATTAGTTTTTCAAACAATAGGCACAAAGCTCTTTTAATATCAATCTGTACTTTTGTATTGGTGGAAGCTTTTTTGATCAGAATAGTGGGAAAGCTTCATAGGAAATGATATGATTTAATATTTTTTCTATTCCGTTTCATTCCTCTTTTTGTTTGCGAAGATGTAATTAAATATAAAAGCTCTTCTATTAGAATACCGTTATTATGGGTATGTTGAACAAGTGATTCAAACCTTTAGTTTGCCTGGTGGAAAACAGGAAACAGCATACATCAGCACTAAGATATTCATAAAACTTAAAAAACTCCGGTAACCATAATTTACTTTAAAAACAAAGTTTTAACCGACTTCTATTCAGTAGGTATTCCACCAAGCCACAAACATGAACAATTCCACATTTCCTCAAAGAAAAGGTACCAAATCGCTCCTATAAAATTTTAAGAGTTCCCTCGCATTCTCCAGGATCCCATTATCAGATCCTGATCTGATAACCATGAGACCACCAGGGCAGGATACCCTTTCAAACAAAAAAAGTATTTCCTCCTTTTTAAGAAGTCGGTTAAAAATGTGTTTCCCTCTCCCACAAACAAATGTCAAAGTGACATATTAACTAAAAACGGTTTGATGAACGCACATGGATGGTGTCAAAATGTTGCCATACCGGTTTCCCCAGTAGTGATGACGGCCGGCAGCGAGGGCGGGCCACGCCCGATGTTGTTGACGGCGATGACGAACATCTCGTACTCGGTGTAGGGGGAGAGGTTCGTCACCGAGTAGTACTGGGTGATGACGCCGGAGATCTCGCTGAAAGCCTGCCAAATACGGAAGTATCACTAGTATTAGAGCAACAGCAGACAGCAGAATGTCATCAAGCAAGCATCCATATAGTTTACGTTGTCTGTTTACCACCTGGCAGGCCGTATTCTTGTTTGCCACCGACGTAGCATAAATAAAGTAGGAGAAACTAACTCGAACAAGACGCGAGAATACTCTAAGAAACAGTGGACTCAAAATAAATACAATCAATTCCTCTCCCAAGAGATTCTAATTTTACAATGTTTTTAACCCCCGACGCACAGAATGGTATATCACTGATCTGGGCGGCCAAAAGTCAATTTTTATAAACTGATTGTGGGTAGAATAATGAGGTAGGTTCAGAAAGTCCACTTATTGACGCACTATAATCTGTCAATGTATTCGACCTTATCGCTAAAACTATGCTTGTATAGCTGGTTGCAATAAGTATTTGAAGTGCACTTATTTTCTCAAACGGCACATATCAAATCGGGGCGACTTTTAATGGTGAATTTGTATGTTTTACGGAAGAATATATAATAAGTTACGTTAAATGTTATGATAGCAGGTAAGAATGTTTCGTTTGTATATGTTTTTAATAGGATTGATTATGTTATGACGATATGGTAGTCATTCAAAAGTACACCCTTTTAACGTTCTTGTTTTGCTTGTATTTTGACTTATCGGAAACATTTAGTTGTAGTTCCCGAGGTGTCCCGGCAGAAATATGACATGTAGCACATACCATATTTATTCTAGTTTACGATTTAGCTTTGATTTTCCACGGAAACACTCCGAAAAATGCAAAATTAGGCATCCAAACGTTATATGGTCAAAATGTACGATTTTATGAATTTGTTATTTTTTGGTCATTTGATTTTTTATTGTTTCTAGGGCCATCTAATATTAAATTAATAACTCGATCTAAGTTATTCAAGTTGATGCAGCAAACGAAATTGCCAAATTTAAAAAGTAAACGGGACTTAATCGAAAATGATTTGCTTGGTTGGTATGGTAAACTTTAATGATGAACAAATAAGGGAAATCAAACATAATTTTAGTCGGTTCAAGTCTGCAATGAGATCTAGATGGGATGCAGCACATAATAAACAAGATGACTTCTTAAAAAAATGTCGATAGGGTGCAATAGGGATGTACTTAACAGATTACCTACTCGTGACTTCGGATCCTCTAATAACAGGTATGAGACCAACACCGCGTAAAAAGACAAAATCATTCGCAACAGAAACTCTCGAGATTCTGCTTACCATGGAGCCTCATACAGATGAAATGGTTTCTGATGAAATATCGAGAGAGCCGTCTTCGGCTGATCAAAGTGACACGATTTCTGACTGATTTTTGTTACTTTTGTAAATACTTTGTACATATATTATTATACCTACTTGGAGCTAATATTGAAAAATCCTTTTTTTTGTAATTTTACCATAATTTTCTTACCGTATAGATAAAAAATGAAATATTAGCTTAATATTGCTGTAACTACCAATATAACATCAAAAATAATATTGGCCGCCCAGATCAGTGAAATACCACACTGTGCGACGTAAAAAGAGTGTGTGTGGCATCGTAGTTCCTAAACTAATGGACCGGACCGGTTTTAACGCGGTTTTTATCCGAACGCTGACGTGATCGAGATGATTCTTAGATACGTTTGAACAAAATCGGTTCAGCCAGTTTCGAGATATTGAACTTTGAAATGAAAATGTCGGGGGTTTTAAATTATTTCTAAATTGTTTATGATAAGTTTCTGTCAAAAATGTCATTTTTGGTGCAAGCTTTTATTGCCGACTGTACTTTTCTGTATACCATCATCAACTACTCATTTAGACGATTCTAACGTGCCCAAACTCAACGGGCTTACATCGGTTAAATACTGAATTCCCATGGCCACCTTCTGTCTCCATCATCAAATCAGCTCGATGGTACCATAATATTGAATTGTCATCCAAACCATACTAATACCCAAAGTTTCAGCTCAATCGGATAACGGCAAGTGACTGAAAAATGGATTGCAAATTTTGAAGGACAACTTACTTACATACATACGAACAGGTCAATTTAACAATTATAAAGCTTGTAAAAACCATAACTTAACTTACGCTGTTACGTTAATGCGGGGCATTAAGTTAAACAATGTAGAGAAGCGTACCTGGTTGGCGTATTTGGGTTTGTACTGGATGACGTAATACTGCGGCTCCTCGGGGCCGCTATACGACCAGGCGAGGCGCACGTTCGTGGCGGTGATCTCCGACGCGCGTACTTCCGTGGGAGGACCCGGCAGTGCTGTGGGATCGAACAGAATAGAACAGAATCAATTTATTTTGGAACAACAACAGGCATATACATCACTTAAGGCTTAGATCTAAAGAAGGCATCTAGTGTTGCTTCAAAAAAGGAGTTGTGAGCAACGACGCTGATTTTCAGTGGATCCGATAAACTAAAACCAACTACAATACAAACTACGATACATGTCTAGTAAAACTACAGTAAAAACTGGGCATTTATTTGTTAGTTCAACACGAATATTTGTCGCCCAGAACCCGTAGTAAGCTTTGCTTAGTTTCAGACTACATTGATTTGTGTACGATAGCATTTTTTTTAAATATATATTTAACTAAATTAATAAGTACAATAGGAATCAAAGTGAAAAGCTCCAGCTATTATCGGGAGTCTTTATCGTACCGACAAACTATACAACCCAATAGGGAACTTGCATTATTTTATTTTATTACGAAAATCAATAATAATAATAATGTGGACACCTAAGTGGCGAGTTGGCTATATGTTTAAAGTCCAGTGCCACCTCTCTACCCCCCCAGCCTCTCTGACTGGTGTTGCCCTTAGGCCATTTTTTAATGTCGCTATTAATAGGGGCCCATCTAGCAGTTGGCGAGTCACCGTCTGCCAGAGATAAAAAATGAGACAGTTTATTAGGCAGGCGTCCGATGTTTCACCCAATAGCCCAGCCACTAGTCCATCATTTTCACCCAATAACCCGTTTTCTTTAGATTCCATCAACCAGCAATAGTCCCTATACACCCCAGCGGGTGCTGTCTCTGTGTGCGTCCCATGACACGGGCAGGGACAGCATCCGCTCGGTGTACTCCTTGCATTTCATTAAATTGTCAAAAGGGCCTCTACGTGTTGGCTCAGTTGGTACTTTGTAGGTACCTAGCCCCACGCACGCCTCCCAAAGGTCCGGGACATCATTGTCCCGTGAGCGGGAAAGACATACATAATAATAAATACTTTATTTACGACCAACATGGGATCATGGTGTTAGTAACAATTGTATTACTTATTAAACTAGTGTTAGTACATTATATTATCATCATTATCATTATTATTTCTTTCTGTGTGCATGTATCATGCAGCAGTTGTTCATGTACAGGCCATCGATCCTAATAATCCACGTAAAACAACTGTAGCACTAAAACTTTCTTATGATTCCTTTTTCTGATGTTATATGCATTTGAAATCTGCACGCGCCGGCACCCCCCGAAAACGCTCTATATTAAACTGGCTTATGCTATGACGTCACAACATATATTCTCGGCGCGTTTACTATGGAGTAAGTCATCAATTTGCAACTATCTCTACAACATTTGCGTTAAGTCTATACTTGTCATACAAAATATCATTTCTAATTCAATATTCTGTGTAACTGTTGTGTTATTTTATCAAAAAAAAAATTATTTTTCGACATCTTGTGGCCTTGTGACCTTAAATTTATTTACGATGCCATTCGAACCAGTTTTTGTAGATGAACAAATGTTTGTATGGAAGCAACTACATTTAAAGGACATTAATAAACAAAAAATCGAGTTAAAGACGGACCTCGCTGACAGCAGCCAAAACGCTTCATACTGATTGGCTTTAAAGTATGACGTCACACCGTGCAATTTGTACTAACCGTTGCATGGAAAATGAAGTAAATTGCCGTTTTGGTCGCGAAATACTGCGTTTAGGTCCAAAGTTGTCATACAAATTTGTTTCTATAAAAGCGTAAGGATTTTATTGGTACCTTTAAATTTACTCTTGGACAATAAATAAAAAAACTTTTTTTTCTAAACTTTCAAGGTTCATATCTTTTTATGATTTGAATTATATTTTGTAATTTATACTTTATTACAATCATTTGATGGTTTACTATCCATTTAGCAACACGACGTTATCAATTTTAACACCACGCAACAAGCCTATTGTGATAAAACTAATACAATCGTTTTTTTAATTTTTTTATGCAATTTATTCGAAACTGTAGTCCCATGCAAGTTCCCCAATTGCAATGCAGAAAAAACAAAAGGGAACGATTCATAAATTACTTTCCATCGGCAACTTCATCGAGAGAAACTTTTCCGTCAATTCTTCTTAAGCCAATTTAATAAAATTACATTGTTGTATTCCGTCGTCTCGTAAACATAAGTCTTTTATCTCAGTCTCAAAGGACTTTAACTATTCAAGTGTAATGACGAAGACAATATTTTTATGACACTTTCATAAGCTTTGTGACAATATTTTCCTGTCCTGATATTTCCTCATAAGGGGTCGTGCACAAATCACGCGAGGTTTTTTCGGCTACTTTTTGACCCCCCCGCCCCTCCCCTTGGTGATATTTGGTGAGGTTCTTGGCTGCCCCCCCACCCCTCCCCCACATAACCTCACGTATATTTTTTTCATTCGACCTAATTGTAAGATAAATAGTATTGTACATAGTAAATTTTGTTTATTTTTCTATCTTAGCAAAATAGACTCGCTATTTTGAAGTGAGATTTATGTTTAACGAAACCGAGAAAAAGTATCTACTCGTGTGGTAGACATTTTTTCTTAGTTTCGTTCACTGTAGAAAAATACACGTGAGGTCTCCTTATACCCCCCCCCCCCCCCAACGTGATCTTTCGTGATTTTTTCTGACCCCCCCCCCCCTTTGTTTATTTTAAAACTAAACCGAGTAGGTACCTTATACTACTGCCGCTGCTGTCAATACATTTGCATTTTCGAATCGATAAAAATCGTCGTATTTTAGTACTTATTTCTTGTGTTTGTTAATAATTTTAAGTTTGCTTAGTAAGTACCTTCGGTTTGCTGATGATATAGTAGTCTTGGCTGAGCCTATGGATGACTTGAGTACTATGCTCGATGACCTCAGTAAAGCCTCCGAGCGAGTTGATCTAAGGATGAACATGGATAAGACGAAGATCATGTCAAACGTCCATGTAGTACCAACTCCCATTTCAATCAGACACTTTACGCTCGAAGTTGTAGACGGTTATATATGCCTAGGACAGACTGTCCAGTTAGGTACGTCCAACTTTGAGAAAGAAGTCAATCGTCGAATCCGACTCGGCTGGGTAGCATTCGGGAAGCTACGGCACATCTTTTCGTCCAATATTCCGCAGTGTCTCAAGACGAGTCTTTGACCAGTGTGTGTTGCCAGTGATGACGTGTGGCACGGTAACGTGGTCGCTTACTATGGGCCTCATAAGACGGCTCAAAGTCACTCAAAGGGCAATGGCGAGGGCTATGCTGGGAGTTTCTCTGCGCGATCGCATTAGAAATGAGGCTATCCGCAGCAGAACCAAGGTAACCGATATAGCCCTCCGAATCCCTAAACTTAAGTGAGTGGCAGTGGGTGGGGCACATTGCACGTAGAACCGATGGACGTTGGGGCGGAAAGGTTCTCGAGTGGCGACCACGTACCGGAAGGCGCAGCGTGGGTAGGTGGACTGATGACCTGATAAAGGTCGCGGGAGTCCGCTGGATGCGGGTGGCGCAGGACCGATCATTGTGGCACTCTTTGGGGGAGGCATATGTCCAGCAGTGGACGTCTTTCGGCTGATATGATGATGATGAGTAGGTACTTGAAAACTTCATAGTGCAACCGTAATGCACCATTGTAGGTAATATCGTATTGTAGATAGGACTTAATTAAAGGAAAACATCGCATGGGGACAGGCCAGACAGACAGCAATTACATTAGGACACGTACTGCGATGTGGAACGTAGGCAATCTAATTTACGCTATATTGTATTCAGTGCATAATTTATTTCAGAATACTCGTAAGACGTTCGTATTAGCAAACAACGCTAATAAAAGAACCCTTCGCCAAAAAGAAGTAGCCGCTACAGTGTAATAAGGTTGGGTTCGACCCTATAGCTTTAAAATCGTTGTAATTTTGCCAAACAAGTGAAATTGAAATCGACTGCTTACAAATATTAGGGCCTATGTCATTGCTAGGAGTAAGAGGAATCTAAGGACACCTTAAACATGTTAACCTAGGAATAATTTTAATTTATTTTCTAAAGTAGATTAGATCATACATTCATTCATTTATAAATTCTGTAATTTTTTCTCCTTGCCACACAGCTGTAGGTACTGCTATTGTAAACATCTGTTAACGTATAATCCAATAAAGTATATCTTAAGCGCAAATGCTTCTGCAACGACCCTGTCGGTTCTCACGACACAGGCTCGACCTAGTGTGAGGACCACTAATACTCTAACACCATCATAAACTTGTCACACTAATTTGTAAAACTCATGCTTGTAATTGCACCTTTGGTAAATAAAGTCATTTATATTTGTTAAAACTCATTGAGCCGTTTAAGCAGCAAAACATAGCAAAGAAACAGAAATGAGCAATGACTACCTACACTAAAATAAAAAAAAGCGGCCAAGTGCGAGTCGGACTCGCACATGAAGGGTTCCGTTAAATAAATTGCTTTTTACGATTTATGACGTATTAAAAAAAAACTACTTACTAGATCTCGCTCAAACCAATTTTCGTTGAAAGTTTGCATGGTAATGTACATCATATATATTTTTTAGATTTATCATTCTTTTATTTTAGAAGTTACAGGGGGGGGGGGCACAGATGTATAAATATAAGGAGATCGGACATGGCGGCCGATTTATATAGAGTGAGCCTGTCGCAAGTACATTAACCCACACAACGCCCAAGTACAAGCTACCTGCGACACGGCCGCTGGCGGCTTGTCCTCTCTCTAGTATTCTATGCTCTGAGGGGGGACACACATTTTACCACTTTGGAAGTGTCTCTCGCGCAAACTATTCAGTTTAGAAAAAAAATGATGTTAGAAACCTCAATATCATTTTTGAAGACCTATCCATAGATACCCCCACAACGTATGGGTTTGATGAAAAAAAAAAAATTGAGTTTCAGTTCTTAGTATGGGGAAAGAGCTATACTGTTGAAACTTGGTAAGTCGATGTATTCTGTAAACCGCATTAAGATTTTCACACAAAAATATAAAAAAAACAATAAATGTTGTATTGTTTTTTTTATATTTTTGTGTGAAAATCTTAATGCGGTTTACAGAATACATCGACTTACTAAGTTTCAACAGTATAGCTCTTAGTTCAGGAAAAAAGTGGCTGTGACATACGGACGGACGGACAGACAGACAGACAGACAGACATGACGAATCTATAAGGGTTCCGTTTTTTGCCATTTGGCTACGGAACCCTAATAAACTGATTTCTCGACAGTGGCAGTGGCCTACATCTTTTTTACATAAATATAAGTAGGTGAATATGACTACAAAACTGTTCCAAAATTTAAAAACAGCCAATAATTTCTCGCTATGGTATTCTGAGAATAAAAACATACCTCATATACCTAACGAAATATTTTTTCGCCTATATTTCCGACGTTTTAACGCGTAGGTATGGTAATTATGAAGAAAAATATATTTTTACGAAGCGAAAAAACATCCCTACCGTTGAAATATTCAACCAATTTTTGTAAAATGTAACTATGAGCGCATGTTTGCTTCTAACCAAAGAACTGGTAAACAAATAGCAAAGCCAACAGCAGTCAACTAACCGTAAAATCCGAATTAAATTAAACCTCGGCGAACAATAATTAATCATTAATCAGTGTGACACTCGTTTGTCTGGGGACAACTTCGCAGCCCTTTCAATTAATGAATTATAACACTAATTCATAATCAATGTCTCCGACTTGGCGCAATTTATCAATTTGATTCCCTTAAATCCCTCTTTGTACCTCTGAGGGGTTATTACCATAAATTTGCAACTGTTACTCAAAGAAATTATGAATATAATTTGATTGAGTCGCTCTTCGAAGTCTCATATTGTAATGGATTTGAGTACCCAGATCGCGAAGGGTAAATACGCAGTGGATTGCGGTCGACAGGAAAATATTATTTGTTTTCTTCAAAAGCGATGAAATACCGTACACAACATATTTATATATGCTCACTAAACTTAACTCGTATGGTAAACAAATACATTTATAGTTAGGGGACCGACCAGGTCAAAGAGAAGACCGACAATTTCTATTATGGGGTGGAGATGGTCACAAATAGAAAGATGTATGATCATCATCATCATCATCCTAGCGTTATTCCCGGTTGTGCCCTAAAGGAGTTCGGGGTCCGCTTTGACACCTAATCCCAAGATTTGGCTTAGGCACTAGTTTTACGAAAGCGACTGCCATCTGACCTTCCAACCCAGAGGGAAAATGCCAATAAATGATATGATATGATATGATTAATTTGCACCGTACTGTACAAAGCGATATCAGATGGTCTTCTAAAATGAAGGAACGAGACTACTGAGTGAGAATTTAAATTCTACACGATACCTCAATTTCAGGGACATCAGAGTCCCTTAAAATAACTTCAACAAAAGTGTTACAAACAAAACAAAACATTGTGTAAATTTTATTAAAATAACGACTAAGAGATGAACAATAGCAAATTAAAGAAAAACATAAACTCGAAGTTAATTACTCGTAAGTCGTAAAATGCGCTTTTCCAAAAACTAATTTAAATATGTTATGATGTTACAGTTAAGTTTTTAATAAGGGTTTGTGAAGCGTAAATTTCAATGCGAAATAAGGAACACAATTACTAATTGGATTTTTAACTTATTCAATTTAATTAAATTTTATTTCGGACGAAGTTCATAAATTGTTAGTAACATATTACTTAATTCTAGGGTTAGTATTAATATAGGTCTAGGTGTAAATACATAGACGGGCATGCAGCTGCACCCAGTGCCTCAGCCACGACCTCGTCCCACCGGTCGGCCAGCGTGCACAGTATGGTATTCGAGCTGGCGCGCCACCGTCTTAGTAGCGAGCAACACCGCTTCCTGATGATCGCGTGGAAGCCGTCGATCCGCCCCTCCGCGAACATGCCCGAGGCGCTGCAGTGTCGCGGCCCCGAACACCACCCTGTACGCGTTGTTGTATTGTACCCGCAGAGCGCTGTATGCCCGCTGCGTATAGCTGATCCATAGGCTGCACGTGTAGAGGACTGGCAATATGCTTTAAAAAGCGTAGCTTTTACCTTACCAGTACATCGTGCAAACCTACGAGCCGCGCAGAAGCCCAATCCCTTTTTTGACATATTGGTTTCATTCGCGAGCCTGATGAGTCGATAATGTCTGAAGCCTGCCTAGTTTCACGATGTCTCGGTGTACTGCAGCATCCCTAATTTAGTACTTACACTGCACTTTGACTTCAGCGGTCTTCTCGATGACGCCGAGGACGCTGGCGGCCTCGCAGGTGTAGTTGGCGGACTCCCTGATGTCTTCTAGCTTCAGGTTGTTGAGGCCGAGAGGCGGGTTGTCTTCGGGCGTCAGCCACTTCGTGAGGCCTGCGAAATGGTTTTAAATATGAAATTAAATCCTGTTTATCCATATATGTCTTATCAAAAACATTAAAGAAAGAAGGAAAGAAACATTTATTCGAGACAAAGCAGCGTTTTGTTACGAAGGGTTCTATCTCAGCGTAATGCTGGCTGGATTACTCATTTAAAATTAAATATTTTTTTATATTTAAAAAAAGATTAAAACTAGAACTCTTAGATTTATTTGATAAAAGTGTTAAGTAGCGCAAGGCATGACGTGTTGCGTAACCGAGGTATACTTACTTTTACTTAAATAAATAATGTAGTTATTTGTAGGAACGCTTTTTCCTGGTTTAGTTTAATAGGGTTAATGTAAGTAGTTCGGATAAAAATAACAGTGGTAACGAGCGTATTATCCGCCAACAAACTGTCCTCAGTTTGGCGGAACAGTTTTTGTAAAACTAGCGTTAAAGTTTTTGTGAGATAAATAAATAATAATAAAATATATATATTTACCAAAAAAAATCCACACACATTTTCATTAAATGCATTCAAATAAATAAATATAGGCACCCCAAAATTTATCTTGGCTTTAAATGCGTAGCACCCAAAAGGTTAGGCGACGAATATATTAAGTACCTACGTACTTAATATATTCGTCGCTAGCATAACATGCAAGAAAAGCGGGCTTGTCTACAGGCCGCCCTAAGGTAACGTTTTACAGTTGTTGGGTCGTGGAAGATATACTGGTGATAGTGGTGATGGTACTATACGTGTCAAAAGACACCTTGCTTGCACACAAGTATCCGCTTCCTACAAACCTCGCCAAGCCTAAAAGACGCGCGAGAGTCTTACCTTTATTCGGCTACCAGATTTAAAACGTTGTGTAACTGGCAATGATGCAGCAATGGAAATTAACTCACCTTTCCTCCACTTAACGGTAGGCATGGGCGAGCCGAAAGCGACGCACTTCAGCGTGACGTTGCCTCCAAGCATGACTTCGGTGCGCGGCGGTGGTGGGATCGAAAACTGCGGAGCTACGCGTCTTACTGTTGACAAAACATATATTACCATTACATATACATAGGTATTTATACATTTTAAAGTGCATAAAATGTCATCAATACATAAAATCGTTATGTTGGTTGAACTAATCTCGGTACTCAGGATTTTGTTTTGACTCATTGTGGCCTATAGCCATATAGGTGACGTCAACGGCTATCATCAAAATATGTCTAATTGAGTTCAATTTCTTTCAGTTTATTTTATGACATAAAATTGCTACCTTTTTGGATATGACACATGTGAAACTGACCCCTTCAGAGCGACGAAAAAGAAACGAGTGAGTTGAATAAATGTAGATAATGTCATACACGTGGTTCTTTGTTTATAAAGGCTGTAATTTTTTCCGGAACTCCACAAATCTCATTATGTTAAATACATTGTTAATGAGATAGGCAGCGGAGCGGCCATTTTGTAGACGTCAAAGTACTGGAAAGACAAAGGTGGAAAAACGTTGACTCCACTTCCCATTATGTTAATTAAGTGGCTTGCGCTCCTAGTTCTGGTGCGTTTGGTAGCCCAACGGGCATACGTATGTATTCGTCGGTCCAGCGCTTATGACATAATGTGTATGGACAGCGGTGTTGTCCGCGGGCCCTCCATTACCTCAAGGTAACGTATGTGCCAAGTACAGTTGTCGGAAGGTGGAAGCTATATTGACGGTGGTTCTCTACGAGTTTTCCTATAGGCGGGAACGGAACGTTTAAGCTGTTTTGAAGATGGTATGGCTTTTTCGGTTTAAGTTGATAGTCGGTATTGTGGTTTATTAAGCCGTGTGTCATTTGATTGTTACCGCCAGTGAATTGAAACATATTTAAGTGTATACGAGTAATACTTATATGACAGGCGATCATTATAATACTGTATTATGGATTTTTAGAACTTGACTTCAATTTTTATAATCACTCTTACTGATACTTTATTATTGGATTGTCGTTTCAAATGATGATCTAATTTCAAGTCGATCTTATTGCTGGGAGTGGTCAAGTTGATTTGAAAGATTTAATTAATTAATTTAAATATACATGTAAGCTTTGCCAACAGGTGTCATCATCCTCCTAGCGTTATTCCCGGTTGTGCCCTAAAGGAGCCCGGGGTCCGCTTTGACACCTAATCCCAAGATTTGGCACAAGCACTACTTTTTACGAAAGCGACTGCCATCTGACCTTCCAACCCAGAGGGAAAACTAGACCTTATTCGGATTAGACCAGTTTCCTCACGATGTTTCCCTTCACCGAAAAGCTAACGGTAAATATTCCGTACGTAAGTTGCTAATAATCATTCATTGGTACGAGCCGGGATTCGAACCCACGACCGCCGTTTGACAGCCGCATGCCTGAACCACTGGGCTACCGTAGCTTTGCCAACAGGTGTAACAACTTTAATACAAACACAGTTGATAATACAATTACTAGAGTAGGTATTCACCCAACTATAGGCAAACGCGACATACATTTAAAATTAACGCTTAAACATTTAATTATTCTAACTCAAGTTAACATATGACACTTGTAGACTTGTGACTGTAGGACACTTTTCTCTTTAAATATATTAATTCAATTTAAAAAAAACGCAAAAGAAGATATGCAAGTAACATTTAAATTTAGAAGGTAAACAGAATAACAATTTTGTCAAGGTTTTCGAAATCAAGAAGTTTTGGAGTAAATAATATGTATGTTAATTACCTAATAATAAAGTAATTTCCGCCAATGGGTGACATTCTAAGCAACGTAACACAAAAGTCGGACAATATAATTGCTTTCCGGATCAAAATACTTAAACCGGTGGAGGAATTTTCAATTTGAGACAAAGATAAGGGTTCGTGCATTAAACTGGAGAATTTGTATCAACGAATAACTAGTATACAAACCTGATAATACAAGCGAATTGGTTCTTCAAATTAAAACTGAGGATTTGATGACTGACCGAAATCTTTCGTGCGAACGAGTAAACATTATAATGGCATCTACCCACGCACTGATATTCTTCGCTTGCCAAGCTTGGCCATAGAACAAAATAATAGATACCGTGCAAAGTTGCACGGTAGTCATAAGTAATAGAGTGAAGTGAAGTGAACAAATAATAGGTTGCCTGCATATCAACAATGCTAGATTAAACTTATTATAAAGTACTTAGTGGTCTAATGATAGCCAAGTTCTTTTTTCAGCATTTGAATTATAAACCAATCCTGCTTAATTTAGAGTCGACCCTTAGCACGCTATTCCCGTGAAATCTGACTTATTCGTAAAAACGATGTACGTATCATTGAAACTCTTCAAGTTACGTCTTTTTAGAGCAGCACAGCACATGTAAAGGCAATTGGGGAGTTTTTTAAAGCGTTATTGGCGCGTACCGTTGTCACTGTCAGTGAGACAGCGGCGTTCCTTTTCACGTAACACTCGTTTTTACGGCCTCGGCCACCTGCCGCCGCAAAAGAATATGTACAGTACAACATACTGGCATATCTCTTGGGAATGTAAATTAGGACATTATTATATAAGATAAAATAAATAAATAAATATATTTCGGGCAATCTTACACAAATCAACCTAGTCCCAAACGAGGCAAAGCTTGTTCTATGGGTACTAGATGACGATATACATACTCAAATACTTATATAGATAAATAAATCTATGACTCAGAAACAAATATTCAACCTCTAGCGTCGTAAGCAGGGTCACTACCAACTAGGCTTAAGAGGTCTTCAAATATATAGTCCTCCCCTTCAATTTCGGTGACAGCGACCCTAACAATTATGAGCTCTGATATGGCTGGCTGGCTAGGCCAAACTTGCTCTTAAATACTTTATTGCATGGGTGACAGTAGTGATGGCCAGTCGCGTTATATGTTACATACATGTAGATGGGTTTAGGCCTCTCTTTTCGTGCTTGGCATTTTACATCTAAGATTATTAGAACAGTACTAGGTACTTAGCGTACACATTAAAAAAAGTGGAAGTTGTGGACGTCCTTGTTTTATATATCACGGGTTTACTTGGTACCCAGTACACATGATTAAAAGAGGAAGCTACGGTAGTTTTTGGTCCATGCTACAGGTAGCATGGTAGGTATGATGACAAAACCATCACGTAAATTTGTATGATCATCTGTTTGTGTAGCCGTGGTAGCCTGTAGCTCCAATCTGCAATTGGCAAGAGCTAGCGCAGAACCGAGAAAAATGGCGCACTCTCGTGTCGGAGGCCAAGACTCATTTTGGGTCGCTGAGCCAACGGAGTAAGTAAGTAAGTAAGTGGTAGCCTGTAATGTTCTATTTAATAAACTTGCCTTTCGAATTTGCCATAGTTAGTTTCCCAGTCAAATTAGTAAAATCACCTTTTTTCTTGAAGTGTGCGTGTTTCCCGAAACACTTTGCTATCAAGTTGAACTTCGTAATGTAAGTATCAGGTTAACCCCACGAAATTAATATTCAATACAAACTCGCCTACTGTTTCTATTTCATTCGAGGAGTTAGATTTTTATTTCCATTCCGCTCAGCCGGCCTGGCCCAATTTTCGACAGTTATCGTTCCCACTATGAGGTTATTGGCTTTGATCTGCCCTTTTGTCTCTTTCCTGTAGATTGCAGCTAAAATCCGTTGAGAAGGGTTTTAAAGGTAGGATGACGACTACATAAAAATGAAGATAAATAAATTCTCATTTTTTTGTATTTATTATCACAGGAACAAATATTCATGCTTACCACTCAAATAAATGGCTTACATTGACGACCGCTTTAGCCTAGTTGGTAGTGACCCTGCATACTAAGCAAGAGGTCCTGGGTTCGAATCCCGGTAAGGGCATCTATTTGTGTGAGGAGCGCGATTTTTGTTCCATGGATGTTTTCGATGTATTTAAGTATTTATTTATCTATATAAGTATGTTCATCGTCGACTAAATAGCACACATAGTACAAGCTTTGCTTAGTTTGGGACGAGGTCGATTTACCGGGATTCGAATCCCTTTGATCACAGGCAGTGTCGCTACCAACTTGGCTCACTTACAATGAATACTATGTACGTTTGGAGTTATCATGAGAGGAAAAAAACATTCAAAAATATATTTATGTAAGTAATGATGGATCATAGTGTTAGAACAGTAATCCAGTATTCTACCAATCCATCAAAACAAAATAAGGGCCACTTAATATTTTCTATTTTATTGTTAATTATTGGACATAAACGAATTGATAAGTGGCTAATTAATGATGTCCCGCATCCTTCAGAATCCAACTTCTTTCGGGGGTATTTAAGTCTAATAATATTACTGAAAAAAAATTAATACTGTTTAATATACGTTTCACGTAATGATTACCATACTTGTGGCCCCTATTTTCTTTTGAGAAGTATATATCAGGACTTCAGCCTGAACGCGTGTTTCTCGTCCGCTGCTTAATTATATAGTTTTTTTTGCTTTATTATTGACTAAATATGCCATCGCATCCATTGAACATCGTAAAACACAAATCTGTTTAATGCTGCGCGATTACTAATTTCAGAATAAGAATTGATTTATTTAGGACACAATATGAAGAAAAAAGAATACAATCAAAAAAGGTACAAGCATAATATACATAAGTAATATATAATGTGCTAAACAGAACCACAACTCAGCATGTTGTCACGAAGGCTGTGACGCTGATTTTCAGTAAGAGCCCGAAAAATTAATAAAATTAAACCAAAACAATCAATTTTATAATTTTTAGGCGCTGTATAACAAAATGTCAACTCATAGAGGTCAATTCATTATGAGAATGTGATTCGCGGATCGAAATGTAATTAGAAAGCGAAAGTATAATGTTGGTGCGTTAATACTGTTATCGACTTTGACAAAGCAGCGCGTCCTCAGAGGGGTAATCATGTAACGTTCCGAACGCGCGTTAGGACAATTTAACTATACTTTTTCCATATTAAAAGTGTCTCTTAGTGTCACCTGACGCGCGTACAATGCGTTACGTGATCGACATGCAGGTCACTAAGGCGGATTACACCAACTTACGATTCAGACCGATCAACGTTAAATATGGCAGGCATCTGTCATTGCATAGGAACTTGTCAAATTTTTCACACATTCAAATCTTAACGAACACCGCTTATGATTACAGACGGTTTGGTACAACCCACCCTAATAACTGATACCTACGAGTATAAGTGTTAATTGATAACGGGAGAAATACACAATAACGTTAAAACAAGTGCGAATCATATATTGAAATCAAATGAGAACGCGAAACTTACCCGAACTTTGATATCCAGAAGCGAAACTTTAACTACCAAATTCAACCCGTTATACTCGTAGAACGCAGATGCAAATCTTTCGTGACTTGATCATCAGGTATTAGGAACCTATTCAACTAACGTTTGTAATTTATTGCGCGCGCTCGCTTGACCGGTTCAGCTTGACGTGCGTGAAAGCGAGATAAATAGATAATTTCCAACCCGATATCATTTAAACATACATACGGTTAGTCAAACAGACCCTTGAACTTTGGTATTCGCAACCGAAGCGTTACCGTCAAACGCAAACTCGAAACGCAAACGGCCGAAGTTACGTTCCGTTCAGCGATCAATAAACGCAAGACAAACGTAAACTAAGGGTTAAGTTCGTTGACCGACTGTGTCAGGTAAATTGCGAACCGTTTACATTTGACCCTCAGTTTATCTATATCATATACCTCTACACGTTTATTGGTACTACAACGTATTCCTATCAAAGGGATATAGGGGAGGTTAATCACTAGTTTTTAGGGTTCCGTACTCAAAGAGTAAAACGGGACTCTATTACTAAGACTCCGCTGTCCGTCCGTCCGTCCGTCTGTCTGTCAACAGGCTGTATCTCACTGATACCGTGATAGTTCCAGTTGAAATTTTCACAGATTATGTATTTCTGTTGCCGCTATAACAACAAATACTAAAAACTGAATAAAATAAATATTTTTATCGATAATGGAACGGAAAGGGTTCCGTACACCCTTCGTGCGCGAGTCCGACTCGCAATTGGTTTTGTGACTCATTATGCATATTAAAAAAGCTAACCATTTTCGAGATAATTCACGTTTATTAAAAAAAAAAAAAATAAAAAAAAAACATTTATTTCGGACAACAAAAATATCCATATTAGGCGAGTACATTTTATTTCAAAATGTCCGCTAAGCCACTTTTTTTTTTTCATACTTAAAGTTTAATTTGTTTTTTTTATTAAAACCTTTTTACAACATCAATAAATTAATGAACCATTTTAAGAACTAGATTTAGTCGTACACGTGACTAAGCACAAAATCTGCATATTTTTTATTAATAACCAACGAAGAAAAAAAGCACATCTTAACGAAACGGGACGAAAACTATACCCTTATTGTGAGATACAATCGTAACCTAACGTTACGTAACTAATACGAAATCGAATAAACGCGCTTCGAATAGATTTCGATCTCGCTACGGTATTCTTCGATTCGACCCGTCAAACTTGTAACTCACACTGCCGTTGGACTACGAAACCAACTGCAAAACGTTAGGCACTTTGCGTTTAGTTTTCGATGCGTAATTTAACGTTCGATTCGTACTACCAATCGGTAGTGTGAGACATTTCGAATCGAAGAATACCGTCGCGACTGTAGTTTACAATTTCACTTGCAAAATGGCCCGTGATATCGTATTATTCCGTCAAGAGTTACCGTAGATCCGATCGAAATTTATCTCAAATTAAAGAACTTATAAAAATAAGGGTTTTGAATTGACAACATATATCCGCAAAATTCGGATTGTCGCGTATTTTGTATTTAAAAATGCAAATAAATGGCCCCCGCGCCGCCATATTGTATCGACAGTCGACACTGTCGACGTCGCGATGCGCGTATTCTGTAATGTCATAACCGACAAACATTTAAATTAAAACGATAAATGCTAGTGATATAAGGTTGAATATTGGAAAATCGTGAACGAACGTGAAGTCGATCGCGAATTAAGTAATGTATAAGTGCCTCACGTTACAGTTTGGATTTTTAGTTCTATGAGTGACCACCAGGGGCGGTGTATAGACTTTTCATACTAAATCTTGACGATAGGCGGTAGCGTCGATAGTAGACGCGACTCACTTCAATCCCACGCTAAGGGTGCTAATGTTGAACAAAACGTTACACGTTACTTGACGTGACGTACACGTACAAATTGGCTCACTTACCAAACAGTAATAAATAACTATGAAAAGTGACTTCTAACATGCTTAGAAGATGGCTCATAATATAGGGAGTAAAACTGTAAAAAAAACCCTACGGTGAATTACAGTTTTAGGGTTCCGTACCAAAAAGGTAAAAAAGGCACCCTCATGGGTGCGACTCTGTCCGTCTGGCCGTCTGTCACAACGTTAAATATCTCAGGAACTACATACTTAAGCTATCAATTCAAAATTTGGAACAACTGTTAAGAGGGTTAAGACACGTGTATGAAAAATTACATCTTTATTTTCTGTGTAAATGATGAATATGAGGGGGGTTAAAAAATCAAAGTCTAGTAAATAGATCAAGTGGGGTGTCATATGAAAACGTGCAAAAACTCCACACGGCCGAAATGAAGATGCTTCGTTCGTCGGGAGGGGTTACAAGGCTGGACAAAATTAAAAATGAGCACATTCGTGGTAGTTTTAGTTTTTTTAAATTGATTCCGGCATACCGCCCATAACCATAGCAACTTGTGATAGAAAACAGTTGGTTCACTCAGGTACCTACAAGTTAGTCATTGGTACGAGCAAGAATATGAAACACGGTCTTCGGTTTAACAACAGCTTGCATGTCTACTCGTATTTTATTAATTATTTCGCTCTTATATTACCATTAATGTAAATTGGTCTAATTAAACGTAGAAAACAAATAAACAACTTTATTATTTCTGTGTAATTTAGGTTAAATAATTGGACAAATCCGAACAATAGCTTCAAACAGAATCAGATTTTCGTTTATTTCACTCGACGGCTGTTCTTTTGTTTTGCAATAGCCGCTTTAATCAATCATTCTATAATTCGAAAACAATTACAAACGAAATTACTTTCAAAGTCGTAGCGTGCTACGGGTCGTAGCTCGTAGCCGCGTCTACGGCGTACGTTACGTTTCGACGATTAAAGTGTGCTGTGCTAACTAAATACATACACAAATGTAGAAACGACGTAAAATATGTGTACATAGTTCAGCTTAGTAGTCTTATTACATAGAAATAGGGTGCGAAATGATTTGGTCCCAGCACTGTAGTAGGTAATGCTTTACCTAGATACGATCTTTGAGCGGTAAATCATATTTTAGCTATATAAAAAAAGTGTTATAATTACATGTTCAGATGTGTAAAATTTTAAAGTGGTTGCGGGCATATTTAACCCCTGTAGTGGCAAGCGTCCATAGGCTACGTTGAACGCCATTGCAGATGGCAATCTGCAATCTATAAAAATATGACCGGTACATTTTAGTAGCGCTTCCCTATTGAAATCAAACCACATGGATTCACATTAGGAACAGTGAAATGTCGACAATTGAGCAACACTTTGGTATTGCTTAGTGGCGAAATAATCTTAGCCATAAGTCTAAAATCTGCTTCACCAAAAGTTAGCCTTCGAAGGCTGACTTGCTGACCTAAAAGTTTATCTGATTCGACATATTGCTCAAGCAAAAGATTTGTGACGCCCACTCGCTTTGACACGTGAAGCTCGGTGCGTGTAACGGCGAGCACGCGCGTCAAATATCAATAGGGATGGTGACAGAAACCAAATAAAGTAAACAAAAATGTTGAATTTCCTCGAAAAAGGATTAAAAACATAGTCACATGGAGAAAAAAGTAACACAAGACAATAATCACAAAGTTATAAGTGTCCAAAGTTGTAAGAGGGGGTAAATATACTCAGTCCTTTTTCCGCAAAACGCATCTTCACACGAAACTATTGCCATTTACTATGACGCTCGAGACCCGCGACGTCACGGGTCTCAACTCTCACGCGTATTCTCTCTCTATGAAGTAATATTAATACGGCTGTAGGTACGTACCTAATACGTAATTACGTAATCTTTTAAGATATTTTAATACGATATTCATCTTTAGATAGGCATATTTTGTTCCTTCTTTCTTTTGGATTAATAATAAAATTAGAGTCCCCAACCCTATTTGATCTCTATACGAGTATGTATGCTAAGCCAGATATACCTTGTACATGCCGGTAGATACAGCGCAAAGTTTCCTATCAAACATCCCGAGGGCACTTCACTGCCATTGCTAAAATGGCTGAACTGGCGAGAACGTAATACAACGACAGAACCTTCTACAAGTAGAGTGTAATGGTAGACAGATTAACTATTAACAGCTCGGCTCGCTTACAAGGATCATCGGAAAATATGCAATAGATATTTTATCGTTGTCATGTTTCAAGCCCGACAGGTGAAAAAAGGCGCGACATAGACTTTGTCGAACCTATACTTACGTTACGCATGCTTGTGGTAAAGGCGCATTTTCATTGGTCGTTAACTCTTTAGATGAACAGCATGCGGGTAAGACGGGATAGCAAGTAATGAAAGTCATCGGTCGATAGCATAGTCGTTGTATAGTTTGTTTTATTTTTACGTAAAACCAACCATTACCGACATCTTTTGGTTAGTTGTTATCTTCAAGTAGGGTTCTCTCTAAAGGTAGCTACTCCAGTAGACGTGCAATAGTTCGGTCAGTATTATGACATCTCTTTGTTATCTTTTCCTTAAATATTTAGCAACAAAAATAAGTTGAAAAAAACCACGTTAAGTGCCCGGTTATGGGTTATTCCTCGCAGGCGGTATATTCAGATTCAGATTCAGAACTTTATTGATAAAATGTCATATTTTACAGGTCAATATCATGCATGTCAAATACATTTTAAAATTTCTTATTGTCTTAGATGTTACATACCTATCATTATTGAACAATTTTGAAAGTGTTGTTGATTTATGAGTGGGTTAATGATACATTGGTCATAAAGTCGTCTATGCTGTAGCAAGCCATTTTTATGAGGAGCTGTTTGAGCTTGTTTTTGAATGCTGCATCAGTTACGGCGTTTATAACGTCAGGCGGTAGGACGTTATAGATTTTAGGGCCTAGCACGCTGAGTGATTTCCAAGTCTTGGCTAGCCTTTGGTGCGGCACGAGCAGCAGGTGCTGGGCGCGCGTGGACATCATGCCGGGCGCGTGGCCTTGCGCGCGCGTCATGAACGAGCCCATATTACGTCTCACAAATGTGCAAGCCTCTAGAACGTACACACTTGGTAAGGTTAGTATTTTAAGTTCCCTAAAAAGATTCTGCGCAGGGTGATCGTAGGGCTTGTTTGCAATAATACGAACTGCCCGCTTTTGGATTTTTAAGATTTTGTCTCGATCTGCAGCGGTTGCCCACAGGTCAACACCGTAAATTAGGATGGAATGGAAGTATCCGTAGTAAGCCTTTTTTATGTTTTCTATCGATAGTGTAGGAGCTAGCCTTGATAGTGCATAACAAGCCGAGCTTAGCTTGTTACAGGCTGCCTCTATGTGATATGACCATGTGAGACCCGCATCAATCTTGAATCCTAGATAGTTTACCATGTCGACCTGCGGTATTATTACGTTGTTGGTTCTTATGTCCAATTTATTGTCTATAGTTTTACGTAGCTGGAAATGGATTAAATTTGTTTTATCAACATTAAGTAGCATACCGTTTGCCGCAAACCATGACGAAATGCTTTCAATAGTTTGATTTAGGTTACGTTTTAAGTCCAATATATTATCTGCATTGACTATTACACAAGTGTCGTCTGCGAACATGACATACTCTGGCCCAGAAAGAGCCGCAGTGATGTCATTTACGAGAATTAAAAATAGGTAATTCCCCATTGTTGATCCCTGGGGAACCGCACAACCCGTTAGAAATTCGAGATTGGACTTGGAATTCTGGACGTAGGTACACTGTTTCCAGCTTTTTAGAAATGATGCCACTGTTTTAAGGAAATTGCCATCAAATCCATAACGTTCCATTTTTTCTAATAGAAGCGAGTGGTCAACCATTTCGAACGCGCGCGACAAGTCGCAGAATATTGCTGCGACATGTCGCCCGCGCTCGAGGTGCGACAGGACTCGCGTGACGACATCCCGCGTGGCGTGCACTGTGGAGCGGCCTTCCCGGTATGCATATTGTTGGTTGTTCAACATGTTGTTGGCGGTTAAATGATCTATTATTCTTTTACTCAGTAAACGTTCGAACACTTTGGAGACAATTGGTATCAAAGATATAGGTCGGTAAAACTTTGGTAAGTGCATGGCGCCTTTGTCCTTGTAAATAGGCTGAACCCTGATAGTTTTAAGAGCGTCTGGATAGACCCCTGACTCGACGAATAATAGGGATACAAGAATTGGTGGTAGGTAGTTTAGGATATGTGTAGACATATCGTTTATATCTTTTGAGTTTTTCCGTTTTATTTCATGAAGCGTTTTTACAATTTCATTAAGAGTGAAGGGTAAGGACTGGAATGTTAACGATTTAAAAAGTAAATATCGTTCTAGGTATGCGAGTGCATCGTTTAAGCAAGGTCCAGTGTTGTTATCATTAGCCGTTATGTAATACCGGTTCAGCCGATCGGCGGCAGCGGCGGCGCGCGACGCGGCGCAGTCTCCCGGCGACCGGCTCACAGCACGTCCAACGCAGTGTTCCCTATGCTGTTGTTTTTACATGTCTCAGACGCCACAATCCGCCACACGCTGCGGCGGATGTCGTCGCTACTAGATATTATATTATTTATGTACTCACTTCTCGTATTTTTCAAAGCAGCCGAGTAACATGCCTCAAGTTGAAATAGGTTCGAAAATGACTCAGCATTCATTAAGCCCTGTGAAATTTTAAGTTTTAATAACCGTATCTGATAACGCAGAAGGCGTATGCGTTCATTGACCCACACATTTACAGGGTTTTTTACACGACATTTTTTCAAAGGAAAGTGTATGTTAAAGAAGTGTTTCATTACATTCAAGACGGACTCAATCTGTTGGCCGGCACAAGGCCATTTAGTGAGGAGTTTATTCCAGTCATAGTCATTTAATCTAAGAGTGAAGTTTTTTATGTTTGAATTTGTGAACAAACGCTTAGCTGTGCACGCGTTATCCGCCCTACTTTTGTTCACATTAAAAATAACACCTACACTTGAGTGATCGGATAAATGCATATTTGTACATAATACGTTCTTTATCTCTGATTTAGATAGGTTGGTGTATATATGATCAATACATGTTTTAGTTAGAAGAGTTGTTCTAGTCGGCATATCAATTATTTGGTTAAAACCAAATTGTTTTAGAATATTTGTCAGGGTTTTGGAATTGCTGTCTTTAATGAGGAAATCTATGTTTATGTCGCCGACAACTATAACTTTATAATTTTTAAAGCATGCAAATTATATAATTCATTTAATTTTGTGAAAAACAGAGGGAAGTCTCCACTCGGAGGTCTGTAAATACATACGACAATGAGGTCCAAGCCAATACATTCTATTCCACAAACTTCGAATTGGGTTTCTACAGCTAGGTCGGTGATCTCCTGTCGTTCGATGGTAATGATGTCCCGTTTCACATAAATGCAGGCGCCTCCACCTCGGCGCGCGGATCTCGAAAAGTGTGCGCGTAGACTGTAATCCAGGATATTGATGCAGGCAATCTGAGTTGACTGAAGCGAGTGTTCAGGTATAGCGATCAAGGGAGTCTCACGGGTCAATTAAAAAAACGAGAGAGAGTGGTTTTGAGGGGGGGTTATGCCCGAACATACATACGATACGGGAGCTATCGCGCTGCACGCGAGCCCATCGACCAAAAACATACAGTAACCACCAACGCGGTAAAAAAAACCCGGCCAAGTGCGAGTCAGACTCGCGCAAGAAGGGTTCCGTACCATTATCAATAAAAATATTAATTTTATTTTGTTTTTAGTATTTGTTGTTATAGCGGCAACAGAAATACATAATCTGTGAACATTTCATCTCTCTAGCTATCACGGTTCTTGAGATACAGCCTGGTGACAGACAGACGGACGGACGGATAGCGAAGTCTTAGTAATAGGGTCCCGTTTTACTCTTTGAGTACGGAACCCTAAAAAACTCTTAGTGAGTCCCGTTCAAACATAGTGCCAAGTTAATTCTCATACTTATTATTTCAATAAAAGAAACACATTTAGACACAAAAAGACGAAACGTATGTAATATCACCCAGCACCCAAAAGTAAAAAGTATATGTGTATGTACAAACTTGCGACATCAAAAAGAAAAGTTTACAAAAATGTCAACAAGAGGGGCATACTCCCGTCCCTTTCGCAACTCGCGAACTAATTCAATAAGACTGGCGGCAAGTTTCGTAACTTCATTACTCGGTTTAAATCGTAAGATGTAAAATGTATATAAAATTTAGGTTGTTGAGCGACAAGCTTAAATAAACCAACCAGCCAATTATGGAAGATTTTTAGGGTTCAGTACTCAAAGAGTAAATGAAATGAAATGAAAGCATTTATTTCGGACACACATCCATATTATGTTAGTAAAAAAACTTATACTACTTTACTTATCATTACTAATGTTAGTGGAAAGTATAATTATAGTTGGCATGCACATGCATGGACATCCAGTGAGCTAGAATAGGGCTGTCCATCCTCCCAGCGATCACCCTCAGGAGAGCGTTGGCGCTGCCCCGTACGCGCTCGACCAAGGATGCGACCCGCTTGCGCAGCACGGTTTGGAAACCGTCGGTGCTCCACGCGGCAAACATCCCTGACGCGCTGCAGCGCCAGGGCAGCCCCAACAACCCCCTGAAGCCGTTATTGTACTGGACGCGCAGAGCACTGAGGGTCTTTTTGGTTGCACGTGTATAGATTTTGGCAGTAAGTTTTAAACAGCTTCACCTCGCGCGAACAGCGTGCAAACCTGCGTGATAGCATATTACTCCTAACCGACAGTGCTCTGCGTTCCCTTTCTATGTCGACATCGTCTTTGAGTGTCTGTGTCCCAATGTCCCAAATATTTAAATTTAGACACGGTCTGAAGAGGAGAACCGTTGAGACTTATGGGCGGAATAGAGTACGTTTTATTGCCAGATTTAAATACGAGAACTTCACTCTTTTTACCGTGGCCACAACAGCAAACCTTTCACATATGGATAACATTATTTTTAGACCGTTTATTGAGGGACTCAGCAGCACCATGTCGTCGGCATAGCTGATGTTATTAACAAAACAACCATCCACCGAGCATCCCACGCCAGAGCTGCTGAGTTCCTCAATCAACCCATTTACATACGCGTTAAATAGCGTGGGTGATGTTAACCCCCCCTGTCTCACACCACACTTCACTTTATAAGGATCTGAGTACTCCCCCGACCATCGGACGACATTTGCCTGATGTTCATACCAGTAATCAAAAATATTTACTACTTCTACTGGTAAACTTGTATCATTCCTCTGTTTATCCCACAACATCTTATATGATACCAGGTCAAATGCCTTCGACAAGTCCAAGAAACATGCAAATACTAGTGTATTCCGATCTGTGTAATACTGAACAGTGTGCTTTAGACAAAGTATAGCCGCTTCCGTTGATAGCCCAGGCCGAAAACCGAACTGGGCGTCGTGAAGGTTTATGTGTCTAATTAGGTATGTGTTAAGCACACTGTCCAGTACCTTCGCCAGAATAGTGGCCAGAGAAATTGGCCTGTAGTTAGACTTGTCGGAGGCATCACCTGTTTTGTTTTTTATAACGGGTACTACAATAGTCCTCATGAGGTCGTCCGGCAAGTAGTTATGGCGAACGCAAAATGTATAGAACATAGCAAGAACCCTTGGGAGATGAGCACCAGCATGTTGCAGATGCTCGATGCTAAGACCGTCGTGTCCGGGTGACTTGCCTCTCGTCATTTGTTAGCCATCGCCTCCCTCAACCATATGTTAGGGAAGGTGGCGACCCGATCAACGACGCCACCGTAAGCAAAGCCCTTTAAGCGAGCATGACATATTCAAGCCACTGGACATTGATAATAGCAAAGATTAAAGCGACTTGTTCGGCGAGAAAAAGCATTACGTGCTCTCATGTAACATAAAACGGAATAACTATTTCCGGTACTTATAATAATTACAAAGGTAATACGCCAAGACAATCATACTCGAATGTATATTAATTCTAATAGAATTTGACTGCTACTGGCTTAAAGGCATTTTTGTCGTTTATGAAATCGTTGGTACGAAACCCTTCGTGCGCGAGTCCGTCTCGCACTTGGCCGGTTTTTTATATACTACGACGATACCATTTGAGGATTCGTTGTTCATTCTCAACTCAACACAGCTACAGAATAAATAGTACTACGTACAGTTGGTTTACTGTTAACAAATTCTCCGTTAAAAGTTGCATTGACCAGATAGTTGATAAGCGAATGACGTAAGGCGCGAACGCGTGCGTTCCGTAGCAGCGCGTGGCATCCACTAACCTACCAACTAAGTTGGTGGCCGGCATGTAATTGTAGCGACGCGACGAAACCACGGAGTGAGCCGTCCCTGACACGGCGCATCCTCGGAGCCCTGGCTATCTCCACCTTACGGAAGAGCGCAGTCTAACATAGGTCTTAATCTGTAGTTATGTGGTATTGTTCCTGGTGGCGAGTAAGATCGTTCAAGCTGTCGAGGATGCACTGTGTGTGAGGGACTTGCAGCTAGTCTCTTGCTGTCAGTGTCAACACAATTAATCCTCAAATCAGTAATGGGACAGTAACACGCTTAACCCATTCACGGCTACGCTACGCTCGTAGCGCTACGCCGTAGTCCGTAGCAGCTTAAACTCCGTATGTAGCGAAAAGCGCTCGTAGCGCTCTGTCGCATGTTTGTTGTCATGGGCGCTGAATGGGTTAAGATTCGTCTTCTTGTAGTATAAAAAAAAGCGGCCAAGTGCGAGTCGGACTCGCACATGAAGGGTTCCGTAAAATAAATTGCGGTTTACTATTTATGACGTATTAAAAAAAAACTACTTACTAGATCTCGTTCAAACCAATTTTCGGTGGAAGTTTGCATGGTAAATGTACATCAAATATTTTTTTTAGTTTTATCATTCTCTTATTTTAGAAGTTACAAGGGGGGTGGGGGGGACACACATTTTACCACTTTGGAAGTGTCTCTCGCGCAAACTATTCAGTTTAGAAAAAAATGATATTAGAAACCTTAATATCATTTTTGAAGACCTATCCATAGACACGTATGGGTTTGATGAAAAAATTTTTTTGAGTTTCAGTTCTGTGTATGGGGACCCCTAAAACTTAATGTTTTTTTCTGATTTTTGTGTGAAAATCTTAATGCGGTTCACAGAATACATCTACTTACCAAGTTTCAACAGTATAGCTCTTATAGTTTCGGAAAAAAGTGGCTGTGATACGGACGGACAGACATACAGATAGACAGACAGACAGACAGACAGACAGACAGACATGACGAATGTATAAGGGTTCCGTTTTTTGCCATTTAGCTACGGAACCCTAAAAAATGTGCTTAATGGGTAAATCAACTTTTTCTTGTTGTTATTCTGTCCCGTTAAGCCAAGAGACAACAGTAACAGACTTTCTTAGAAAAAATACTATTAACTGGACCCCTATCATGCTAAGGAGATGCCCCACCACGGAATGGGTTTCCCAATATAACAAAAACACGTGTTTAGTGGATGTAAACCCCATAAAATAATATTTTTAAAGAGTGACCCAGGATACGTAACCATGGCAACGAGCAACAAGAAATAGTTGATTGACCCTAATACACCTACCATATACTCGTATTACTGCGATGTGGTTTAGTCTTCGAGCAACACGGAAGGGAGTAGGCATTGTCCACTTCCCTTCTGTGTATGCGTACACAAAAATTGATGAAGGTGTGCAAGTAATGACAGAATTATTTGACTGTAATATTCATAGCAAAGGCGACTTCCTTTCGCTAGGAAGGCCGTGTTGCTCGAAGGGTTTAGTTATTATTCATATTTGGCACATTTTTACGCAAATTATTAATTTCGCGTTAAGTTTTGTTTCCCATATCTTTCTGAAACTGTATAATTCACGACTGTCATAAAACAAACCTAACATGATCTCCGGTTCTACATGAGGTTTTTTAAAGTCCTTTTCAATGAATGGTTTCATCATTTGGGATATGATACGTCTGCGAAATAATAATACGCGAAAAATAGTTCGTCCGTGTAAATACACGGACGAAAGGTATAAATACGCTGCAATGTTCATAAGTTCAGTAAAACTAAATGTAAGTATTTAGTCATACGGTATCTAAACGTGGTGCAGTTACACATGTAACACTTTAGTGCGACGTTATCAGTTCTAATGTGTTGGAATGCATGTTCTAGCAGTGCGGAGTCTGAAACTATAACGAGTCGAGTTTGTTCTGAGGTAGTATTTCTTCCGTCAAAAACGAAGATTGACGATGAACATTAACCCGTGGACCAGCCCCTATACTACAGCAATGCATTACGAATTCAATTCTAAGATTTCTAAGTAAGTTCAGGTAGGTTCTAAATACGAGAAAAGTTACGCGCATGGGGCTCGCGGGGCGTTCAATGGCTGTTCCTCGATTCTAGTAAACAAAAAACCATGCCCCGGCGTAAGTTAACTTGATTATTTCGTTTGATATCAGTATCTGGACTAAATCCCGCCCGCGTGGTGACGACCGCTTTAGCCTAGTTGGTAGTGACCCTGCCTACGAAGCAAGAGGTCCTGGGTTCGAATCCCGGTAAAGGCATTTATTTGTGTGATGAGCACGAATATTAAATATTTGTTCCTGAGTCATGGATGTTTTCTATGTATTTAAGTATTTATTTCTCTATATAAGTATCTATAGCGTCGTCAAGTACCCATAGTACAAGCTTTGCTTAGTTTGGGACTCAGTTTATTTGTGTAAGATTGTCCGCAAATATTTATTTATTTTTATTTATAAATATCTTGTTGTTTGTCAGAAGCCAAAACACGACTACTTATTGTTTTCTTTGTAAAAAAAATCCAATGAAGCCTTATTTTACTTTTTCATCGTTATTTTAATTTATTTATAGTACTGTCCAACAAACTTGGCTACAAACAACAAGATATTTAGTCCAGATGGTGTCTCCTTATTTCGCCGACAAACGTTTCACCAAATGATTGTTTCGCCGAATTTTCATTTAAATACTTATAACTCTAATATTTACCGGAATAATTACCGTTAGCTTTTCGGTGAAGGAAAACATCGTGAGGAAACCGGTCTAATCCCAATAAGGTGTAGTTTTCCCTATGGGTTGGAAGGTCAGATGGCAGTCGCTTTCGTAAAACTAGTGCCTATGCCAAATCTTGGGATTAGGTGTCAAAGCGGACCCTGGGTTCCTTTAGGGGCACAACCGGGAATAACGCTAGGAGGGTGATGATGACTTATAACTCTAATAAGATTTTCAGATTTTTTAAATATTATTTTGTGTCTGTAGTGTCCGACTACTGGACAAAGGCCTCCCCTCCGTTTCTGAATTTAAGTATCGAATATCATTTGACATTTGTACTAGCCCCGATGCAGAAGAGTTCGTTCAGTACTTACTATCACATTTATTTTGATATTTATTACATGCTTAGATCAAACGACCAAGTAATAGGAACAATATTAGTAATGTTTAATGTAGTTTACTTTTATTGTAGAAAAAAAGGGCACTTAAAAACTATTGTCCAATTCAAATTGTGGTCTTCAACTGCACTTCTTGACTCATGGGCTCGAAGAACCGTCAACATATAGCTTTGCCGTGTCGCTTTCCTTAGTAATGGCCCTATTTTCGCCTGTAGAATTCGTTACCGAAATAGTTTGAAAAAAAAAACCGCAAAACTTCTTCTGCTCATAAAAGTGGTATCCTTATATTTTAATTGTGTTAACGTGGAATATTTTCATACATAATGGAACTATTATACAACTAGTATTAAACGGCATTGATTTTTTTATCGAAAACATTATTTCCTTACAAATGGGAGAACCTACAAAACTGCTCTGACTAGACGAAAACATATGGATCGGGGCTAGTAACATGCGCTGGATAAGCGTGGGACTATGTCTAGTCCTCTCGTCCACGAGACGAGGTATATGATAAATGATTATGTGTAGGACAATGATAATGACAAATCAACCATAATGTAAATACTAGAAATCCAAATATGGACAACTTCACATTATATTCAGTAGCTTATAGAACATGCATAAACCGCCAAAGACACACTTAAAAAAAAGCAGCATCTAAACAGCTTTATAAATGCCGCTTCTGCTCCAGCTATCAAGTTATCGCCCTAAACCCCCGTACTCGGTTTCTGCGAAATTTGAGGATAAAGTTAAACAAAGTTAAAAATAAAACGAACCTTTGACGTATAGCGAAGTGGGTTTGGAAAATTCAGTTCCGATGGAGTTTTCAGCGACGCACTCGAACTTGCCCTGGTCTTCCTCTTCGCTCTTCACTATTTGCAGAGTACCTGGAAAGAGACGGAAAATTTTAAACATAACTTGAAAGCGTTTGTCTATTTCTGGAGCCAGTGTTGCTATAAATTGGCGTTCGCTCCAAAACGGATAACAGGAAATGTAAAACAACCTAACCTTGAAAGCGTTTGTCAATTTCTCTAGTGACGTTAGGAAATGCACGTTCTGTTACGGCAGTGCCGGTATTCGATTTACAGAATGTGACAATGTGTGTTTCATTTATATATCGTTCTCATTAAAAAAAAACAGATGCATGAAGCTGAGGATATTCCTTTAACATGCAGAGGACATCCAAATCGGGCCCCAGTTTGCAGGTCGCTAACTAAGTAACTTTTGAAAACTAATTTTAATTCATTAACCTTATAATACGTCCGTACGCTAATACTAAAATGTTGAAGCAAGTTCCTTTATATTTGAGTTAGTTTGTGTTCCAAGCATGTTCCGCCATGTAAATAGATAAAGATTTATGACTTAATAACACCCGCCTCCAGGGATCCATTAGGAGCCTGGCCAGCGGCCATGCGTCACTCCACAGGGTGTTTATAGAGCTTTCATACCGGCTAAGGGGTTATTAAGTCAGTATTATGGCTTTCAAAGATTTACTAAACCTACAATGCATTTATCTTGATCAAAAACTTAGAAACACAAGCGATTCTAATCAATAAGCAATTTAAATATATTTTTCACTTCTCATGCTCGAAAAATGTGTCATACGAGTATTAGGCTTAGCAAGCGGGGCTAAAGTAGTACATTTAGACCCTAGGGAAAATATGTATACATATTTAATTTGACCAATCAAATCACTTCACCGTATCCACCAATCACAACCCTTTAAAATACATTTGTATTTGCTATGACAAATCAGGAAACAGAATTAATTTCAAACATCAGGCGTTTTTTATCTCCTAACTCACAATCATGCCGTTTGGACGCGCCTATAAACGGTCAGAGGTGTTTATTCTTGGTGTCAATATTTTGTATCTGTGTCAAAGCAGTATATTAAAAAACCGGCCAAGTGCGAGTTGGACTCGCGCACGAAGGGTTCCGTACCATTATCTATAAAAACGGCAAAAAATCACGTTTGTTGTATGGGAGCCCCCCTTAAATTTTTTTTTGTTTTGTTTTTAGTATTTGTTGTTATAGAGGCAACAGAAATACATAATCTGTGAAAATTTCAACTCTCTAGCTATCACGGTTCTTGAGATACAGCCTGGTGACAGACAGACGGACGGACGGACGGACGGACAGCGAAGTCTTAGTAATAGGGTCCCGTTTTACTCTTTGAGTACGAAACCCTAAAAATCATGCCGCCAAATTGGACAATCTTTTCTTTGTTTTTACTATTTTCTCGCAGTCGAAGTGAAAAGTAATAGAGTGTATAACTCTGGTCTAAAAGCCATATAACAATCTACTATTTACGGAGCAGCATTCAACGTAAAGGACGTGAGTTCATTTAAATTTATTTTACATTATTCCCGTCATAAAAACGTTAAATATCAGTTGCGAGCATGGCTTTACTTATTATTACTTTAGCGTGCTCAGACTTCAGCACAAGTTGCAAATTAGACTTTGTGTAAAAGCTGATACGATAGAATTTAATAATAGCAACAGTTATGGAGCTATGTATAGAGCCAATCAACTGGAAACAATTTTCAGGGCTCGATGGATCCGGTGATGCTCAGTCAAAGAGTACATGCCAAGAGTTACGGGCATTCTGCGGCGAATATTCTACATGACACAGTCCAGTTCCTAGATGTCCGATGTCCCGCTAGCAGGAAAGTAGCCGTACAAGTTAAACAGAAGTGTTAGTAGCTTTTCATAGGTTTAAATTGATGTTTCTGCTTTGTCAAACGCACATGCGCTAATAATAAGAACTCATTAGTAAATTACACGACTTTGAAAATGATTTAATAGTAAAACTTGACATTATTTCAACTAAACGAGAATACACAACGTGTGAAATCCGTGTAAGATCAAACCAATACATTTATCATTATATCTTTCACCGGGATTTTTCCAGAGCAACCCGAGTACACGCGGCAAACATGGTAATAGCCTACAAAATTGAAAAAAAAGCGGGAAGTGCAAATCTCGAGAGCAGGTGAACTTTCCGAAAAACTGTCGCCAGTAAAAATATTCAGCAGCACCCGGAGTGAAACACAAAGAAAATGTAATTACTATGAAACATGGAAGAGTGGACACAGACATAGTTTTAATAAAACAAAGAGCGTGACCCACTCCGGGCCGCGCCATCCGAGGATATTATTTACTTTGCCGCGAGCGAAATTAAAACTCGGCAATGTTTTGTCTTTGAAGGATGTTGGTTTCGATTAGCCTTTGACGACAAATTGGCGAAGAGTTGTTGGGGTAATTTATTACGAAAATGCATAATACTCGTTAACTTTGTCTTGTGTCTTCTAGAAGTTGGGTTAAGTTTGTTTAAGACTTTGGTGGATAATAATTACAACCATATTCAATTCAAAAGATTACTCTCCACGGGTCTGATGTCGTATTTATTTACCATTGTGATAGTTTCAGGTTGATGTTCAAATTATAATTATGTTTTATTAGGGGGATTACGAGCTGTCGCGCAAACTATTTCTTATGAAATGAATTTAGCTTTAATTATACACTCAAGAGCAAAAGTTTCGAGTCACCCTAAATTAAATAACCGCAATAGGATTTTTTTACTATTTTACACTAGTCTTATTGACATAATAAACTATTCTTCGTAATACCCAAATGTATTAGCAATTTCCGGGATCCTATCTTAAAAATATCAACATCCAAAAATGTCGATTTTTGCGATATCTCGCTCCGTTAACGTTGTTTTTTTCATGGGTTTTTACGAGTCCGATTTAAACCTGGTAACGTGTTTTTTTTACTGTTGTTTCTGCAGATTAGATGTAAAATTTAATAAAGATCATGACAGGGTTAAAAAACTATACAACCTTGCACTATTTTAGGAAATATGACGGTATTTCAACGACCCGAAGCTTTTGCTCTTGAGTGTATATTATAAGTATATTTTGTCACCCAATCACCCAAAAACGGCTAAACCGATTTGGTTGAAAATAACCACAAATATAGTTTGTTACATAGGATAATTAAATCAAAGTAACAGAACATAAAGATAAATTCCAAGATTTAAAATATTCTTTAGTCTCGACCTGATTTAGATACCTCAGGATATGAAATTCAAACAATGATAGCGGTTTTGTGTCCAGTATTTTTCTTCATAAAGTTAACATCGTGGGGGAAGTAGGAAATATGATCGCGGCGGGCCGGGTGGAGCGGCTAGTTTATGGCTATCAATTTCTACGGCGATAAGACAAATTGAAATTTAATGCGTTCAACAAATTGTAAACGTTTTACTCTAACCTTATATTTTAATATCATTATTTGTTATTGCACAAAATATTTAATATTTACAAATGACGAACTGAATACCAATGCATTCTTTGCCGTAATGTTAAACTGACGAAACGTTGGTGTATGAAGAAAAGATGTGCAATCGAATACAAATATCATACAGATTAAACTTGAAAAAGTGGTGTCTACTGAAATTATTTGTTTATAAAGCACGTTTGTAAAATTCAATGTCCGTTCATTTTAATCGGAAATATTATGTAGTAATATATATTGCCTACCATTAAAGTTAGTAAAGTTTAACACTTAGTTGAGAACAATTGCATAAAGCCTGCTCAAAAAAAACAGACATGTCTGTGATTTCACTAACGTGCTTCCATTATTTGTATTTTAAGACTTTATCCTGCCCTGGAGACACTTGAAGGCAACATCTAACATCGTTTATTTTCCACTCCATGCAATTCCGCGATGTAGAAAACGGTATCAAAATTCAAAGTTATTACTTTTATTTCCAACCGTTTCACTGCATTCTCGGTTCGAGTTTCTTGTTCTATTTTCAAGCCGCAAACAAAGTTATGAGTGCAATCCCACTGCAGTAAAGTAATAACCTGGATTTTTAAAACAAGTGGTAGTGACAACAACAATGATACTAAAAAGAGAATTGATCCTCGTGAAGTTTACACCGAACGCCAAAAAATACTGCAATACGTCAAACCGATTCAGAT
Organism: Epinotia brunnichana; assembly: GCA_963854355.1. Classification (NCBI taxonomy): domain Eukaryota; kingdom Metazoa; phylum Arthropoda; class Insecta; order Lepidoptera; family Tortricidae; genus Epinotia; species Epinotia brunnichana. The sequence goes on along the minus strand of OY977947.1, from coordinate 29,597,717 downwards.
AATCGTCGCCAAAGTAGGAGCCCCATGTTGGGCGCCAATAATAATCCGCAAAACCGCTTGTTATTGCAGACCATGACGTCTAAATAAAAAACCAGTACCGTTCCTTTTTCACAAGAAAGAAAGAGACACAAATTCTCAATTTCAAGCGAAGACAGATTCGGACGCTAAAATCGCGCCGGTCCCAGCGGTCCGCGAGTAATAAAATGAAACTACCGACCCCTACGTGGCCGGGGCCAGGGGACCCCGTGACAGCCGCGACGATAGGTTAGGGCGTTTCTGACGAAGGTCCCCGTTTTTTGAATTGAAAACAAAAGGCAACAGTTAAAGAGTTTTTGCAGATGATGTTTCGCAGCTGGGTCCCTAAACCGCGGGTAAACAGTGGTCTACTAATTGTTATAAAAAAAATGATATGCTTCATACGCTTGGGTACGAGCCCAAAATTACAGACTTTTGATTCGGCGTAGGTCAATTATTCTAACTTAGATTCTGTGTATAATTTACTTATCGTTTTAAAAGTTGCATCTTCGCACGTTTCGTTGTTGCTTACGAAGTTAATTAAAGCAGTGATGTATTCTCGTCCGTAATGTCTTTAATACTGACAAAATCCAAGCCCGGTCTTCCTATGTTGTGCATTATGAGGGCTCAGAGGTGTTAGAAACGTAGCCTTCTCGCCTTGCACCAGTGATTTATCTAGCCTTACTTGGGGTCAGGTTTATTACGAGAACAGTATTCAAAGTGTGAAGATCTTTATCATTTAATTCCTCATCGTCTACTGTTTTTCATTTTGTTAAATAACTTCTTTGCAAATCGGTGCTTCAATTATTCATGTCATAATATAGATTATGCTTTCGGCTTAATGCATTTTGCAATTTTCCGACTAATGGATTATCTTTGTTTCTGCTTATTTATTGCTTCATTTCAACTGCAAATAACCCAAATGGATGGTTCCCGAATGATTGACCTTTAATGTGTGACACAGACAAACTTTAAAATCATCATATGCCATGTAGGGCAGAACATTCTTTCGCAAAATCTTTGTCTCATTTACTGTAAATACGTAAACATAAAATAGTTCTCCATCCATCTCTAAAGCCTTAAATCATAACACAGAAACATAGCATCTGACAAATCCCAGTATCATGTAACCAATGCTAAAGTACACATTGAATTCATGATATTGTACCAAGATTGACATTCAATCTGGGATCGTTGAATCAAAGCAATGTTATAAAAAATATGGCGCCTGATCCCTAGGCTTCTCGTTTTGTATCTTGCTGTTGGTGTAAGTGAAGAGATCACGCGGATTATAAAAAAGCATCCTTTTATGGTAAAGTTTTTATAATAATATCTATAGAACGAATTGTTTATTAGTAATGAATGCAACATATTTTTTATGTAACTCTTTTTATTCTTCCCTTATTTTTATCATCACGATTACACCCGAACCAAAAGGACTTCAAGGCGAGTTTAGATCAAAATAACGAACATGCATTCTAACAAGAGTAACTCTTCTTAGCAAATAATTCAAAAATGATTAGAGGGTTGATCACGTAACTTCAACTCAACTGTCATTTTCCCAGACAAAAAATGACACTTACAGCTACCTAACGTACGTACAAAGCGTTACGTAATCGACCAGTAGGTGCATTTTTCACGACAAAGCATTCTTCGTTTACTAACTTCATAAAAACATATTTTGACATAGTTATGAACGTAACCGACAGAGCCATTTCTGCCAGCCCTATTCCTCTTGTTCTGTCTGATCTGGGCTCCCACACCTCCGTGGTGTAAAATCCCGCGAACGCTGCAGTGACTTACAAAACGCAACAACCTTAACGAGACAAAAGAGCACGTGCTATGCGGTAGAGCGGAACGGCATGATTTGAGTTTTCTATAGCTGTGAAACATTGGCTTTGTAGTATAGAGGACGTTCTGCAAGTACTATTGTTTAAACTGTGCCTCTAGATTGTATTGTATATAGGACCTATACCTATAGTCTAGGTAAAATATGTAGCCCCGTCAAAGCCCAATTGTTTTTACATTCAGTCACTTGCACCGCCCGGCTGGTGCCCCGGTTCAACGGCGCCTCGAGCAGCCCTTGTTCCGAGCCCTTTGATATGCCCGTTTCGGACCCGATAGCTTAACCAGACACGTCGGTTTAAGTGAACTTCACGAGTTTTGCCTGGGAAAGTTTCGCGTTGCCGGATAAAGAGATCCTCGATTTATGGTTATTTTTATAGGCAGTCTAAATAAAGGTCTGTCGTTTGAGCGACATAAGTCAAAAGACAAACGAATTTCTCCATTTCAGCTTGGGCAAGAATGCTTTTGTCTGTACAGGCCCCGTAGCATGGATGGCCTATCACGCGATAAGTGACAGGATAGAGCTTCCGTCCCTGGCTGACATCGTTCGAAAGAACGAGACGACGCGCTTATCCTATCACTTATCGCGTGATAACGCCGCCATCCATGCTATGGGGCCAGGGGACCGATTTTTGACTTTCGAGCGCTCGAAAATTAAATAAAAGTAAATACGATTCTAGTGTCAAAATTGCTGGCACTTACTTTTTACCGATTGAATTAAATACGAGTGGTGGATACTACTCGTTTTTAAATTTTCTATGTCTATTTTAAAATAGAATTCCATCATTTATGACCGTTTTCGAGTGAAAGAGTCGAGCGCTCGAAAGTCAAAAATCGGTACCCTGGTCGCATTTCTCAACGGATTCTCGTGAAATTTTGTGAGCAGGCTCGATAATTATATGGATTTTTTTAACGATGCAGTTTTTAGAAATTCCTCTTCCTCCTCAGTCGGTCCCTCATTGCTGAGGATCTTGACTCTGCCGACGTAGCATGGCCAGTGACTTCTCCAGGAGTTTCGGTCGGCTGCCTGTTGGACGGCTGCGTTAGCCGGCATTTTACCGAGCCACCGTTTGGGGGTTCGGACTCTTGGTCTTCACAGATGCAGTTAAGACATATTGTAAGACATTTTGATTTATCAGTCCTTTCTTCCAATTCTTCCATTCCTCACAAAATATCTCCGTTTCTTTGCCACGGCCATCTACACTAATTCCCGATCCTCCGCTGACCACCCAATTTATTTACTTAATATATACTTATTGTCTCACAAATTATTCTTAATGCGGCGTTCATTAAGACTCTAGATGTCCTTATATAAGTCCGGGAAATAACATTACCTCATACTTAATCAACCACGGTGGTGGGCGTTAAGTAAATCGACCGTTTCCTGTCTCGCTAAGAGCTAGATTAAACGGGACCCGTGATAAAGCTATCGCAGCCATTCTAAGATAACCCCTAAGCGCAGACAAAAGGGACTATCTTGAAGCTTCCGTAAAGTAATGGAGTGGGCAGGGAGGTCGTGTTTTTCTGGTCGTAATATAAAGCCGCGACGACCCCGCTATTCCGCCGGACATTTATGAATAACGCGTATTTTTCTTTTAATTACGTCTTGTGTTCTGAGCGCTGTTGACGCATTTTGTTATCACACGGGATGAGGCTTACACTTCGCTTCGTTGGATATTGCTTCACATTGAGTTGTCGGAAACTAAGGGCTCTTTGTAGATACCGTAGGGCAATACGTTTATAGGTTAATTTCATTTATTCAATTAAATACAATGTAAGTTTACAGCAAACAGTAACACCAAACCACTTACACGATAAATTAGGTTGGTGCAAGGTAAAGTTTAAAAATGGTTTATGATGCTTTAAACACAATTCTGTCCAATGCATTTGGCAATAGGCTTGCGCAAGCAAGAGTTCTAAAAAAACAATTTAACGAGTAAATATAGCTCTGATTTAGCGCCCCTCTCAGAGTACTATTTTCCAACAATTACTAAATTCAAATCCGACAATGGTGGACTAACATTTTAAACGAATATCATTTTCTCTCCATTGAGAATACAGATATATATGTGATTGATAAAAGTACATTTTACAAGTCATAATTTTCAAACACAATTAGATTAAATTAAGTTAGGTACTACACACAGTCACACATTACGGTGCTGGATCCTTACGTGTGCAAAACTCGTCAATTGAGTAACATGCCTGTTCCATAAGCAATGATTTAAGCTTGTTCTTGAATATACTGTTGCTGGTTGAGTTTTTTTATGTCAGTCGGGAGCAAGTTATATAGGGTGGGCTCCATGATGCTGAGTGACCGTCGTGACTTAGCCAGCCGGCGGCTCGGAACGATCAGCAGAGGTCGCCTGCGGGACGAACTCAGTTTGTAGTCATGCATGTTGTTTCTTACGTACATACAGGCAGTCAGTACATACATGCATGGTAAGATGAGAATTTTATGTTTTTTAAATAGCGTCTGTGCAGGATAGCTTACAGATTTTCCATCGATTATACGCAGGGCGCGTTTCTGTATTCTAAACAGTCTGTCGCGGTCAGCAGCTGTGCCCCAAAGATCAACACCCTGAATAAGAATCGAGTGGAAATATCCGTAGTAAGCTATCATTAAGTTTTCTTTGGATAAGCTAGGTGCTAGTCGGGACAATGCATAACACGCTGAAGCTAATCTATCGCAGGTAGACTGTATATGTGGAGCCCACGTTAAACCAGCGTCAATTTGGAATCCCAGGTATTTTCAATTCAATTCAATTCAATTATTTTATTTCAGGCATAGAACCCATATAGTGTTAGTCGTACAAATGTGTGCTTATGAATCTAAGTGTTAGTAGGTTACCTTGTAGTCATAATCAAAGGTCCCTGCCTCCACACAATTTCGAACCTAATGCAAGGAGCGCTCAACACCATAAACAAATGGTGCAAAGAAAATGACCTGTCCATCAATGCGAGCAAAACAGTACTAGTTCCTTTTACTAGGAAAAGGAAACTAGATAAGCTTGCCAAATTAAAACTGAATGGACAGGAAATACCCTACTCAAATGAGGTCAAGTACCTAGGAGTTACCTTTGACCAAAGGCTAACTTGGAACGCTCATTTGAATAACACAATACAAAAGGCAAAAATGGCCATGTGGACTTGCTGTCGAATGGCAGGAGCAAGATGGGGCATAAGACCCAAAATTGCTTTGTGGCTTTACACAGCCGTAGTGAGGCCGATAATCACATACGCCTCTGCAGTCTGGTGTAACAAAGTCCACCAAAAGACAGCCATCACAAAGTTAAGCAGTCTTCAGCGTACAGCTTGCTTAACAGCAACAGGAGCTTTATGCTCAACACCGGGGGCAGCCTTGGATGCACTGCTCGATCTAACGCCACTCCACCTGCAAGTGCAAAAGGAGGCGAAGCAGTGCATCTACAGGATATGCACACTAACAAGGCCAAAATGGCGCTCTCAAGCGCTAAGCAAACTTGAGGCCCTTGTTTTTGATAACAAAAACCTAAGCATGCCCACTGACGACACATATTATTTTTTTTTTTTTTTTTTTTTTTTTTTTTTTTTTTTTTATGTATTTATTTCAAGTAACTTAGACTCATATTTCTTATATTTATGGTTAGTATGTACTTATAGCTGTGTTAAAGTTTAGGTTAGACATAGTATGTACATATAGAAACATGCATGTCATCGCAGTGCCTCAAATATGGGCAGTTAAACCCCCCAGCCAACAAACGCAGGATGGGGTTGGGGCTGGCCCGCACCCGACGCACCAGAGATGTGCATCGCTTGCGCATAGTCGTATAAAAGCAATCTATGCGCGCTTCAGCAAACATCCCTGATGCGCTACAGAAGCGGGGCAGCCCCACTATCACCCGGAACGCATTGTTATACTGGACCCGTAGGGCCCCATAGGCCCGCTGCGTGAAGTTTGCCCATAAGCTACTCGTGTATAGGGAAGTGCAATATGCTCTAAAAAGAGTTATTTTCACCTCCCCATTACAGCGCGCAAATTTACGTGCAATCATGTTTGCCCTCACCGACAGGGCCCTCCGTTCGCGTTCGATATCCATGTTGTCTTTTAGGTCTGAAGTGACAACATGGCCTAAATATTTAAAAGTCCCCACCCTTTCCAGTGGGCTACCATTCAAATTGATGGGGGGTACCCTGTGTATGCGGTAACCAGTAGGTTCAAACACCATGTATTTAGTTTTACCTACATTGTATCTCAGCCCCTGTTGGATAGCGTAGGCCTCACAAATACTTAAAAGTTTTCGCAAACCACAAGCCGATGCGCTCAATAAAACCATATCGTCTGCGTAACTCAAACGTAACAAAACTCCACATACGTGGAATGCAAATTCACTAGACTGTATACAGTGGAAATACCTCCGAGAGACAAATGACCAAATGGACTTCAAGGAGGGAAGCCACATTTGGTATACAGATGGATCAAAAAAAGGTGATGATGTTGGATGTGGTATCTACGGTGAGAGGCCAAAGTTCAAAGCTAGCGTCAGCATGGGGAAGGAGGCCTCAATCTTTCAGGCTGAACTCTTCGCATTAAATAAATGCGTGGAGATCAACCTTGAAAGAAACCTAAGGAACCAACATATCTACATCAACTCGGACAGCCAAGCTGCTCTGCTGGCACTAGAATCACTAGAGTCCTACTCTAAACTAGTCCAGAATTGTAAAAATAATCTAAACACCTTGGCGAACTCCAACAAAGTCATACTTAGATGGGTACCAGGGCACTCCGACATTGTAGGAAACGAAAGAGCAGATGAACTTGCAAGGCAGGGCGCAGACACGGCCCTAGTCGGCCCGGAACCGTTCTGTGGCATCACAAAACGGAAAGCATATTCTCTGCTAAACAACGCGGAAAAATCAGAGGCAATCAAGCTGTGGAAGTTCACCAAAGGACAAAAACAAGCTAAAGCCCTGATCGAAGGGTTCAATAGTAAGCTGTCTAAAGAGTTATTACAATTCAAAAGGCACAAAACCTGCGCAGTGACAAGAATCCTGACAGGACATTGCAAATTGAACAAACACCTGTTTCAAATGGGTATGAAGCAGGACACAACTTGCAGGTTCTGCCAGGAGACAGAGGAGACTGCAATGCACATTCTCTGCTCCTGCGGACCACTCATGCATAAAAGAAGTACCTACCTAGGGCGGCACATAATGCACCCACAAGAAGTACAACATATCACCGCCCAAAGAATCTGGAATTTCCTGGAGGCAACGGGACTTAACGGTGAACTCTAAAACAAGGGCTGCCACAATAGATCACTTGCTGGTCGAAGCGGCATATTAAGGCCCACAAACAAATAATAATAAAATAGTAGGTTACAATAATTATAATAATTTGATCTATTTTAAACATCAGCGTTAGCCCTCAGTGCTTATTGTGCATGCACACTTATCCAACGGGCCAACACTTTACGGTGTCAACCTGTGGAATCGGTGTGTTGTTGACAATAACATCGAGTTTCGGCTTGTTCATATTTTTAATTTGGAAGTGAACAATATTGGTTTTATCCAGATTCAGTAACATGCCGTTGGCAGAGAACCATTCCGCTATTTGACGCATAACCTCAGAAAGCTTAGATTTTAAGTTATAAAAATTATCGGCATGAACAATTATACATGTGTCGTCTGCGAACATGACATAATCCGCATCCGGAGAAACCATACCTATAGAAATAGAGCAAGTAGAGCAGCTCAACCCACGTATAGCCTACCGGTAGACGCTCAATATTCCAAATAAACCTTCATACAAGCGTTTGTACAAAAGCTGTTTATGTAGATTTTATACAATAGTTGCAGCGGGCGTGTTCGTCGAAAGTTTATTCCACGGGGCGATGCATCGGCAACTCGCAACACGACACCACCGTGTTTATTGGGCGCACTCTGTTCTAACCGACTGCGAGATGTTTACGACGGTTGACTTCGGGAATCTCGGAACTGTAGGTTTGCAAGTTGCAGGTGTGCTGGATGTTTATTTGGCGTGCGGTGCGGTCTTGCAACTCGGTTTAACCATTTTTCAGGGGGTCGAACTAGAACTTATGTTTCCATTCCATTTGATGTATGTGCTTCGCCATTTCTGATTTCGACTTGGAAGCGAGCGCTAGAAACATAATTGGAATTGGAAACGAAGTTAAATTCATCATCATCATCATTATATCAGCCGAAAGACGTCCACTGCTGGACATAAGCCTCCCCCAAAGAGTGCCAAAATGACCGGTCCTGCGCCACCCGCATCCAGCCGACTCCCGCGACCTTTACCAGGTCATCAGTCCACCTTGTGGGGGGCCTACCCACGCCGCGCCTTCCGATACGTGGTTGCCACTCGAGAACCTTTCCGCCCCAACGGCCATCGGTTCTACGTGCAATGAAGTTAAATTACCCAGTCAAATTATATTATAGGTATAGTAGGCTTTGCCGGTTACTTCACCCGCGTAAAAAAATCGCTGTCTTTCATTGTACTCCCACCGCTAATTCACCTCCTTTGGGAATGATTCCCAGGATAAAAACTATCCCATGTCCCTCTTTAGGTATCACACAATGTCTTTCCTAAACGTAATCTAATTTGGATCGCGGTTTAGAAGAGATGTAACAGACATACAGACCAACAGCGTTCTTTTCGCTTTATAATATTAGAAAAGATTTACTTATTGCGTACCCACTTCGGTTAAATTAGAAAAGGTTTTCCCTTCAAAGTCTTAATGAAATTGAAATGGAAAAGGTTTTAGTCATACTTGGATATGTATGAATCCACAAACAACTAATTGAAAAGTAAGTAATCAACAGAGAAGCTTGCGTGAAAAATGTGAGCAAAAACTAATTTTCCAGACAAAAAACCAGGTCCCGTGCGAGTCACCAGCACATGGCTTATACTGGCTTACATTTTGACGTGACTCTTTTGTGTAAAGTGCATACCAAAGAAGCAGAAAAAAAGGTCCGCTGGAAGTGACACGAGCCAGTCCCTAATCCGGCACGCCCACCACTGTTATTGTTGTTCGAATTAAACCCGGCTTTTTGCTATAACAACAACCAACCGTTGCGGCCCATTCAAACTTCCCTGGATTCAGCATTTGTATGTAAATTAGTCCTAATCTGGCGTAGGGCGCAATCACGGCAGTGTATCTGCGTCCCTCAGGGCGAGAGGTGAACACAGATCATAATATTATACTGGAAGGGGCGGCTCAGGACATAATCTGCGCCATTGTTTTGAGGTTATAAAGCATGAACACACGTGTTGTGCTGTAATTTATATTCCGCGCCGACCTTTTTGTTTATGAGTCTTGGGTAATGCTGGTGGATTTAATAAGCTGCGCCGGCTTACAACCAAACTATACTTGAATGGCCACAGTTTTAAGTACCTTTAAAGCCCGGGGTCGCATTCAAATGCCTGTTCCATTAACATTTGGTGTCAGTATAAAAGTAAGTACCTATTTAACTTTACAGTTTCCGTGAATCTAGGTGTACTTATAGTTTCAATTTTAAATAGTTTATCTGCTGCTCTATTCCACGCGCTCTAAATTTCTCGTATAAATAGTTCAACTTATTTTTACAAGCTTTATATTAACTTGCACTGTTCGTATGTATGTAAATATGTAAGTTGTCCGTCAAAATTTGCAATCCATTTTTCAGTCACTTCCCGTTATCCGATTGAGCTGAAATTTTGCAAGCATATGTATATCGCATGACAATGCAATATTATGATGAGTCCCATCGAGTTTGGGCTCGTTAGAATCGTCTCAATGAGTAGTTGATGATGGTATGCAGAAAAGTACAGTCGGCAATAAAAGCTTGTACCGAAAATAACATTTTTGACAGAAACTTATTGGGCTATACGTGTGCGTGCGCTTGGGTACTTGAGATTATTTGAGTTGGCCGAATTGCATCAAAGTAGTCCATTAAAAAAGCAACTCTACCGTCCATGATAAAAGATTCCAACTCCAATGACAGTTTTCTTTAAAAAAAAACGCCCACATTAAATAGTCCCCACTATAACTTTTTTTTTCTTGGTTAATCGGCGATCAGTCGCGAGACTATAAGCTGATTTGTTGACAACAAGTGATTTAGTGACTTGTAGGCGTAGTGGCCAGTGCCTCTACTGTCCTTTCACAAAACATTCTTTCTCTTTAGTCGCATCTGAGTAAGAACAGGCTGTAGGAGTTGCTTTGCCAGGGGATTAGGATGCATAGTCAAGCGTTCTGCATATTTTTTTCTATTTATTTATTGAATCGTATGGCAATTATTATTTTGGCCTTTGAGTTTTTTTTTTTTTTCTATGCCTTTCTATTTCTTCTTGGATTGTCGGTACTTCGAGGTGTTTATGTATATCTTCGTTCCTGGAGAACCACGGAGCGTTCGCTATAGTGCGCAGAATACCATTTTTTACGCGTTGTAAGCATAGAATGTTTGATTTGCTGGCTGTGCTCCAGAGCGGGATACCATAGGTCCAAATAGGTTTTAGTACAGAGTTGTAAATTAGCACTATAACTGTCGCTGTTTACGTCCTTCATCGCGTTCATCATCATCATATCAGGCGAAAGACGACCACTGCTGGACATAGGCCTCCTTCAAAGAGTGCCACAATGGCCGGTCCTGCGCCACCCGCATCCAGCGGACTCCCGCGACCTTTACCAGGTCATCAGTCCACCTTGTGGGGGGCCTACCCACGCCGCGACTTCCGGTACGTGGTCGCCACTCGAGAACCTTTCCGCCCCACGTTACGCCGCCCGCGTTACTGCTACAAAAATCAAACCTGCGTAGCTACCAGTAGCGGCGCATGAGATTTTTCACTGGACAATTCGGAGCAAAACAAATGGCTGTTATTGATGATTTACGAGTTTGGTAATATATAGCAAGAAATTTTAGGCAAGCCAGTGGGATTCGGCTTGTATGGGCGCTCCGCAATCGCATGCACACATACCGCCGCGCGCAAACATGAGTTGAACAGTAGGTATTTGGTTAAAACTCTGTAACTTCATATTCGGTAAATAAGCTATGACAAAACTATGACATCGAAACATCAAAACGATGCGCTACTATAAAGTTTGATAAATTGTTGTATTTTTTATAGTGATGCTACCTCCTATGAATGTGTACCTACCTCATAAGTGTTTTGGTTAGAAACTGTAAACTTGTGTGTGATTAATAAATTAAAAAAAAATAAAAAAAAAAACAAACTGTCGGAGTTTGCAGTGATCAAGCTACAATGCAGATCCTGCCTGCAAAAGGCAAACGGATACACGTTTAAATCCTGCCAGGATCAAACATTTTTTATTTGTGTTTAATCTTTGTTTCAATGATAAGGAAAATTATCCTTTCATTGCGTTAATACTGGGCTAATAAATGTCGGAGGTATCAAGGTGTACCTGATGAGGCGACAGCTGCGGTGGTGTGGACACCTGTCGCGAATGTCAGATGGAGTGGCGAAGCGCATTTTCTTTTCAGAACTGAAGAATGGTAAATGTAAGTGTGGTGGCCAGTGCCTTCGTTACAAAGTTGTTCTGAAAAGACACATGAAGAGATGCAAAATAGAGCCCTCTCCGTGGGAGGTGAAAGCAGCATGGCGGCCTGAATAGCGACGGCTCATCCATGAGCAGGTTAACAACTTTGAAACTGAGTGTCGCAACGAGCTCGATAAAAAGCGAGACGAGCTCAAGGCTCGCCCACCAGCAGCCATCAGTTAGAACTACGTCGGTGAAGTGTTAACTTGCATTTGCTTTGCTTTGCAAATCGGTCTGGACGACATCATCATCATCACTGGGCTAATTATAGTCAATAGTTTTTTTTACAGGGAAAACGTTTAAGTAAAGGCTCATTGCCTATAATATTATTAAACTAAGGAGAACGACATAAATTACCTACTAAAACGCAGCCAGTTGTTTTGGTTTGAAAAGTAAACGATTATTGTTAGCTTTTCATAAGGAGCAAGGGCCTTCCCCTTCTATTGGTGTTGCTCTTGGAAGTTATTTTGGTTTATTAATATTTAAGTAAGTCCCGGTAGCAGGTACAAAATAACTTAAAATTGTGCCGAGTTACCGGTAGTACAAAAGGTTTCCATTATTACTTACCAAGTTTCTTCAATTTACAAAACTTAATTTTTGCTTGCTTCATCATCCTCGCAGCCTAAGCAGCCACGGGTTGGCTTTGGCACCCAATTCCAAAATTTTGCGTAGGTACTAGTTATTATTTTTGTGCGATTAAACTAACAAGATACGAAGATTTATAAGATGTACGACTTTGCTAAATTGTACATACTGTAGTTCCATTTAGACGTTAAATTTAAATGGCTGGTAAAATAAAAAATAAAGAGACGGGTGGCACTAGTTATCATAACAAAAGAGTTAATCATGATATTTAGAGCTCCCTAGGGTGCGCTGTGTTGGGAGTGAGGGACCTGCATGTCTCTATCTGCCAACACAGCGAATCCTCAAGTGAATAAAGGGTCGGCAACGCGCTTGTGATTCTTCTGGAGTCACAAGCTGGAGTGGCAAACAAGTTTACGGCCTGCCTGATGTTAAGCTGGTACAGTCGCCTATGGACGACGGTAGGTACCAGCTTAACATCAGGCAGGCCGTAAGCTTGTTTGCCACCGTCGTTGTATAAAAAAAAATATATTTTTTTTTCGAAAAAGGACTGTATAATAAGTAAGTATGATACATTTTATCCCGAGGATTTTCTGCTTGTTAAAGCTTAATGGAAATGCAGTTATCAAGTAACAAGGGGACGAAGTTGCGGTAAACGGTTATTACTTTTTAGGAAAATTAAAGTTTCAAAATGTGTTTCAAGCTCCTCAAAACTTATGGTGTACGGTGAAATGATCTATTTATTTAATTAACTCGCAAATTATCATCGCCATCACGAAATGTATTTATAATCAACGTAACCGAAAAGTTACGCAGCAAACGCAACGGAGGAGAAATAATCCAAGGGAATAAATTAAAATTAATGAGATTTGGAGCCCACGGCGGTCTTGCTTTAACTGAATTTAAAGTGGTTCGCACCTCCCGCCAAGTGCATAATGGCATTATTAGTGGGATTATTTGCATATCGGCCGCCGGCAGCCGGGCGGTTGACACGCCACGCCATCCGCTATTTTATTCGCATCGATTTGGAAAATTATGTTTACACGATATCAAATCTTGCAAGTGGAAAATGCGAGGATGATCATGAATTGATGATTTAAACGAAGTACGGAAACTTTCTGAAACTGTTTACTGTACCAATTTGTGCTTTCATGAATGAATGTATGATGCAGAGCGTCCCTATTTGGGGTACAATTCGTTCATGTTCATACATAGGCGAAAAATGTAACGAAAAAAATACGCGCAACGTAGGCATGTCTGCTTTACAGGTTCCTAGACCAACAATGAAAAACAGTTCCATACGAACAGATAAGAGCTTGTGTTTGCAATTTGTATGAAAACGGAGAAATTCCTATTTTTTTCCAAAGACTGAAGTGTGAATAAGTAGCGAGCTAGGTGTAACAGCCGATGAGAAACGGGGTGCATCGATTCACTCCCCGAAAAAAACCGCGAGTTTTTTTCTCCGCGTCTTAACCGCCCGCGTGTAGCGCTCCTAAATCGCTTATAATTAACATTTCGTCGTCTTCCAGAAGCTTATCATATCGCGGGCAAACAGGGCATGCGCCGAACTTTCATTAAGTTTCCCTAATTGTATTCTGTGCGCGACCGTTTTTTAATCGCCACCATCTTTAATAATTAAACACAGTTCTGGAACGTTTTGGGTAAGTATTCCATAGACTTTGTATCCCCAGTCACGAAGTGATATTACTTAATATTAATATCAAAGTGACCCTGGTTGTAAATAGGCTTACCCCATAAAAATCGGCCAAGTGCGAGTCGGACTCGCGCACGAAGGGTTCCGTACCATTATCTATAAAAAACTATTTTATTGTGTTTTTAGTATTTGTTGTTATAGCGGCAACAGAAACACATAATCTGTGAAAATTTCAGCTCACGGTATCAGTGAGATACAGCCTGGTGACAGACAGACGGACGGACGGACCGCGGAGTCTTAGTAATAGGGTCCCGTTTTACTCTTTGAGTACGGAACCCTAAAAATGACAAGTGCGTCGCCGACGCTTTATTGATTCGAGGATAAAGACACGTTGTGTTGACAGCTAAAGGCAGATGCTGGTCCATCATTCTCAACGCAGCATACCTTGTACCTCGTACCCTAGAAAGCTCTGGCGAAACGCAGGGAACCAAAAGCGATAATATCCCACTCCTGAACTATAATAAATAATAATCTTCAAGGAAATACTTCTGTTAATATTATAAAGGTTTTAATTATTAACTCTCAACGCTAAACATACAATTTTTCTCAAAGATCTCTTCTGTCTATTTTTTTAATTTCAGCCTCTTATCTTAAAACGTCAAAATTGGCGCCAAGTCATACTAAGTATTGAAAGGTTTTATACAATTCTAAAATAATCATGTTTAGACATATTGTACCTATAAATTACTGAATAACTAATCTATTTGTATGTTTTTACATTACTTTTTGATTTGATATATATTTATTTTATATGACTTTTATTGTATAATCTGTCCACCAACCGTGTCAGTAGCAGACAAGCCAAAAATAGAATGTTATATACAGGGTGACTGGTAATTCGACCTATTCCTTGAAAGCTACTATATATAGATACTAGAGCTATTTTGCAACAATTTATGTCCAGTCAACCAGGGGTCGAAACTCGCTGGTTTCCGAGATATTCGAGTTTTTAGTTTGTATGAAAAAAATTCTCCTTGCAGCCTTAAGCTGGTGATTGTGACAAAAGTACTTCCATTTGGATGGTAAAAAAACATTGTTGTCACAATCAGCACTTTAAGGCTGCAAGGCGATTTTTTTTCAAACAAACTAAAAACTCGAAAAATTAAAAACCGTGTTTTGACCCCTGGTTGACTGGACATAAATTGTTGCAAATTAGCTCTAGTATAACCCCTTTCAAGGAATAGGTCGAATTACCAGTCACCCTGTATTTGTTTAATAATGAAGGCAACTAGTATTTCGGCCACCCTCCGGTGACACGGATGGTTGGTTAGACTACACACATCTTACTCGTATTGCGATATAAATATAACACAGTAATACCTTAAATAATTTCTAACCAATCAAGTTCTAATGACATCTATTATTTTATGACTCTTACATAAGGAAGTCATTTTCTATATGAATGACCACAAATGGAATCCCTGTCCTGGTCAACCTTATAGGACCCCAAGAAGCAGTACTGTCATGCTACCGGCACCGCACTATCATGTTATCTAGATTCAGCCGATCTGCCCGCTAATCTCGTAATACCTCATCACATTAACGCGGAGTTAGCACCGGCTGTCAAAGGTTGCGTAGGGCTCACGGGACTTACGCGCTTATCCCGAAACCGGTGCTTAGGGCTCCATTACGATACCCTGGTTTATTAGTAACTTCAGTTTATGGACAGACTGATATTAATCTGAAGATCTTGGCATCGATCGGTTGAAGTCGCAACGGGCTGAACACTTTTGTACCGTTTCGCTTTAACTTCGATAAACTGCCATACGAAGTCAAAAGCCGCTTTAGCCTAGTTGGTAGTAAACCTGCCTACGAAGCAAGAGGTCCTAGGTTCGAATCCCGGTAAGGGCATTTATTTGAGTAGTTACCACCAGAGGCGCTGTTCGCGTTTCCATGCAAATTGAAACTAAAGGCAAACTCATTCGAGAATGTATTGTACCTACGATTACAAATCAACATTGAAAGATAAATTGGACGCCGTGTCTTATGGAGGAGTGATGCATGGAAACTGCTCAATCGCTCGGTCTAGATTCTATAGGAATAATTATCATGTTTTAATTGATTTTGTACCTACTACATTATTTAGCTAGCATTCACTGCCAAGCTACACTCATAGCGCTACGCCGTAGGTCTTAGCAGCTTAACAGCTTAACACTTTCACTATCAGGATCCCGCGTAGCGGGCGCCTACGCCGTAGGCGCTTTCCGCTATTTTTCCGCTACTTAGCAGAAAAAACTACGGGATTGGCAACGAGCGTAGCGTAACTTGACATGTGACGACCGCTTTAGCCTAGTTGGTAGTGACCCTGCCTACGAAGCAGTAGGTCCTGGGTTCGAATCCCGGTAAGGATGTTTTCAAGTATTTATTTATCTATAAACGTATGTTTATCGTCGTCTACTAAATAGTAGTACCCATAGTACAAGCTTTGATTATTTTGGGACTAGGTCGACTTGTGTAAGATCTTCCAAATATAATTATATATATATACAAATAAAGCGTCCGTAGCGCTCTGACCCATGTGTCGTGATTGGTGCTGAATGGGTTAGATAAAATGTTGTATCTTTCTTACAAACATCAATGTTAAAGCGACAGACAAAATAATTTTACCGCCATTTCCACTAACATTGGTTCGATAGACGTTTTCGAAAGGGGATTTTTTTTTTGAATAATGAAATTTTTTGTCCAGATACAAAACAAGTCAATAATTGTGAAGAACTGTGTCCCACATTCTTAAGTCGTATTTAATCACTGCTTTAATATATCGAATCCTCCTAGCGTTATTCCCGGTTATGCCCCTAAAGGAGCCCGGGGTCCGCTTTGACATCTAATCCCAAGATTTGGCATAAAGAAATAAAAAGGTACCTACTAGGTACTCAAAATAACTACAACTAATATGAAACCAACATACCGTCAATAGATTGGCAACTAGTCCAATAAATCAAAGGGATCAGTGTCTCGAATAGGCCGCGGAGACCAGGCCCTAGCCCGGCGTATGCCAATTACTATTAACGTCAACTGACCCACTAATTAAATGATGTGTAGCTTTCCTAAGGGTGAGTCTCCACTAGAGCTGTGATAGCTCCAAGATAGCGGAGCGGTGTTCGACGAAACAACCACCATGTAGCATTGCTGGCTTCTTTTTCGCATCTCTTCCTTTTGCGCGCAGCGCCGGTGATTATGATTGAGGACAGGTTACACCACTTACGATTGCAAACCGATCAACGTTAAGTATGGCGCCAGCAGCTGTAATTCCATATACTCTTGTCAAACATTCCATTCATTCCGATTAGAACGAACACCGGTTACGGTTAGTGACGGTTTGGTGCAACCCGCCCTAAATCAAACAATACAAATGACTCTACAATGCAAAAGATACCTATAGGGATCTATAAACCATAGCACAACATGAGACAAGAAGTAAAAATAACTTATGTTGGTTTTCCTAGTATTTTCCATTAACTTACGACTGACTACGCATAGCTAGACTGGACGCATAGATATTTTTCTGGACGTTTTCCATCAGGCCGCCATCTTGGAATAGGGTATTTGATAACAGTGAAAATAAATTGTTTTTTCATTCGCAATAGATAAACATTACGAAAATACTCGGAAAGCATCAATCTTTCATTTATATTTGTTATTTTAAGATTTTTAAATTCATAAAAACTAACAATAAGGACGTTGTTTGATTGTGACGTCATAGTAATCCCTACAAATTCCATACTAATGGAGCGTTTTTGACATTTCATAAAAATAAAGCTGATTTGACTTTTGTCAAATACCGTATTTAGTATCGCCGCAAACTATGGACAACAAAGATACTCCCACTAGAGTAGGTTTCCATTCGCAAACCTATCCTAGGGGATGTCAGCAGCAGTACCTATACTACATATAGCTCAGAGGTATTATTGTCACATCTTAGTGACATTTTCAAAAAGTCGCATGGAGCCATCCCATGGTTCCCTCGTGTCAATAATGACTAGGATGTGATTTGACGGCTCTTTCATTCCACCTTTGATTGATGTTAAGATCTCATTTTAGATTGCACGCCATTGCGGTCGTTGGTAGCTTGTTGGCATTCCTCAAGGGGCGTGTGAAGTTTCATTAAAAACGCGATATGAGTAAAAAGAGCTGAGCAAACTTTCTAAGTAGATGAGTCTTCCGTTTTTAAAAAGATTTACGTTCAAGAAGAGATTAGTAAGTTGTGCTGCCAATGTAAATCGTTTCACTATAGATGCCGTTGTATAAAATAATGGGGCAGAAGTCAAACGTTAGTGTTTATAGCTTATCAAGTATATCATCAAGTCATCATTATAGTAGCGTAGCCTTTAAAGGCAACGTGGGCTTCTGGCCATTACCATAAATGTCGACGAGATCTTTTCACTATCTAACAATAAATCTTACTTACCAAGCATCTTGTCATTCAGCAGCGCGTATCTAGGGTTTGAGGCGATGTCGAGCGGCAGCGAGTTCCACAGCCACCGCACTTTGGGTGTGGGCGTGCCTGTGGCCTGGCAGGGCAGCGTGGCCGTGTGGCCAACCTCGACCACCATGGTCGAAGACGGCGGCGCGATGTTCGGGAAACCGGGCGGGACTTTGTCGGCTGGAATAAAAAAAATATGTTACACAGATGTTTTATACTGTTTTCTTAAATGACGGATACTCGTAATAATTACCAATTTAAATTCTGATATTAGCTTTCTTCGTCAGGTTTATAAGAATAGGGCACCAGAAAGAAGCAGATACTGTGTAGTACTAGCTCTTACGAAGGTTCCGGCTGCATTCATTCGTGTTTCTTAGATTGGCAATCCTGCTAATGCTACTAATAATAATTCTACCAAGTGGCGGAGCATTGCTCCTACGGTGACGTGTACGAATAAGTTGAACTTAGAACAATTAATTTCTAGTCATTCCATGACACTGACGTGAGCGTGGTTTTCGATACACAATCATTACAAAGGTACTTAATTTAAACTCGTATAATATAAGTTTCTGTCAAAAAAAATATTTTTGGTACAAGCTTTTACTGCCGACTGTACTTTTCTGCATACCATCATCAACTACTCATTGAGACAATTTTAACGAGCCCAAACTCGATGAGGTTGTGTCGTTTTATTGCGGAGTTCCTATGGCCACCTTCCAGCTCCAGCATCAGATCAGCTCCAAGTCATCATAATATTGCATTGTTATGCGATATACATATGCTTGCAAAATTTCAGCTCATTGGATACCGGGAAGTGACTGAAAAATGGATTGCAAATTTTGACGGAAAACTTACAAACTTACATATTTACATACATACGAACAGTGCAAGTTAATATAAAACTTGTACAGTCGCCATCACATACATCGGAGCAAACAAGCACGTCACAAACATCGGAACACACCTCTATTTTCAAGGCATTAGGGTGCATGTGCCGATATTTTTGAACACCAACAGTGTACCGATGTATGTGATGGCGACTGTAATAATAATAAAAGTCACATGTTCCCTTATATCATCCACCCCTTCCTTTTTTCAAGCCTCAACCTGCACCGCCTAATCCTAAATTGATAAGAAAAGCCGAGACAAAAATCTGAGGTAAGTTCCGAGCGGAGTTAATATCCCTTTGAAGACTAATTCAATTCCGAATTGGAACGGAAATGCCGTCCGTAAATCTTAAAACGCCCGTAAAATGTATATAGAGAAATGTTAATTTGTAAAATGAAATCTCATCCCCGAAAGGAGGTGAAATTTGATTATGTTCGTAAGACTGACATTATTTCGAGCAGAACTGAAGTTTGAACAGTTTTGTTAAAAGGGGTTTCTCAGGCTGTAGGTACTTGGGAATTGCGAAGTTAGAATAAATTGCATTATTCTGTTGCGGATTTGGGTGGATAAGGGTGATGAATTTTTGATTTGTGTATTATGATA
Source organism: Epinotia brunnichana (assembly GCA_963854355.1). Lineage (NCBI taxonomy): Eukaryota > Metazoa > Arthropoda > Insecta > Lepidoptera > Tortricidae > Epinotia > Epinotia brunnichana. Next base: position 29,578,114 of record OY977947.1, on the reverse strand, counting down.
ACGTTGTCATGTAACAACGGTCAATGAGATGAAAGCCAATTTTTTTGTACAAGACGACGTTGAAATCTTGCACTTTGATAATATCGACGTTTATGTTTATATTTTCGAAATATTTGATCGTGTTGATGAGTGCTAACCACTATGACGGATATAAACATTTTACCGAGAGTAATGTTGAATGCAAACACAATATTTGTTCGGGTTTGTATACCAAACAAATATAGCGAGCGTATGTCGACAAGTCGACTTGCGACGAATAGTAAAGCGCTTTTAGTGCAAATAAAATACAGGCATTCATTTTTAAACAGCTACAAATATATATAAATTACAAATTACAAATAATATCATACTTACAGAAAATAACATATGTACGAGTATCTCGTCAATAACTTCCGTAAAGTCCAAGTTTCAATTACAACAAACTCGCCATTAACATTCCACTAAAACATTCCCTCTAAAAGCTAATTAAGTAACAAAGAACTTATCTCCGGACAGTTCTTTGAGCCGGGAGCCCTACGAATCCCGAATAAAAAGGAAAGAGTCCATTTCAAATTCATCTCACCTCCGAATTTTGAACTTGTAGAAAAGCAATAGCTCCGATAAACAAAACAAGGCTCTCCCTTTAAAAAAATAAGGTCGTAAATTGCGTGGAACCGCGTCGTGCCTTCATAAATTTGCCACAAACTTGATATTAATTACAGAGCTTTAGAGTGCCCGCAAATTGTAATATATTGTACGTTCGTTATAGGTTTTGCTACAGTTTTCAGCTTTCATTTTGTACGTGTTTCATTAAAAGTTGCTTTGAACTGTCTGCTTATACCAGCCCCCGTAATAATATCTGTTATTATTACGGCCGTGGCTTAAGACAATGCTTGAGTGGCTAATATTGCTACCTGGCAAATTGAAGAAAAACATCGAGTGTACGAAAAATGTTTGTTGTCTTCGCCATAGCGTTTCATTGGAGACATTCGACTAGTACAAAATTATATAATTATGGTATTTTTTTCCTTACTCTTACTTCGGATACCTAGGCGTATAAACGTCCATCAGACTTAAAATGCCATTAATGGTTTTTCTTTATCTGTCATTTTGATATTTATAAGAAAAAGGAATATAGAAGGGACAACATATATTATAGTTAACAAAAACTTGCTAAGTTTTGTACATAAAGGGGATACTTAGTAATTCGATTATAATTAAATATAGATGGATTAACATATAATCACGCCTCTTTCCCAGAGGGGTAGGCAGAGATCACGGATCTACATTTGCTACGATCCTGACAAACCACTTTCGCTTCACTCACTTTCATAACATAATATATGAAGCAAATAACACGAGTACCTACTGTCAATCATGTAATATAGCCTCATCGAAATGTAAGTAGTTTATGGATTACAGCGTTGAATTAATAGAAAATAGATCGTGTGTTTCGGTGTGGGCAAACATCGAACAATATGATTAAATTAGGAATTCCAATGGATTTGCAATTTCGTTTATTATAGGATAGGGGTGTGAATATTGCGTTTATACTTCTACAAATACCTACATCAATAGAAGTTGCCTAAAATGAGAACTTTGCATTATTGTAGGATGATAAATATAATTAAAGCAATGACACGTATAGTTTCAGTGTCCAAGAGGCAACCGGATGGCTCGCGGTATTTGAGCTGCCGAAGTGTTGTGGAACCACCCTGTCCAACCCGAACTGAGCCAACTTGGACTGGGGCAGAAATTTGAGAGAGAAAAATGTCGTGAGTTAGGCGATTGAAAAATCATTTCAGCAACAGCTGTTTCAATCGGCTGCCAAGCCTCGGCAAACCGGCTTCAAAAAAAAAGAAGGTTTTCAGTATAACCCGTATGTTTGTATGTATGTATGTTTGTCCGCGATTAGCTCGCGTTTGGCTTAACCGATTTAGATGCCGTTTTCAGAAAAGTATTTGTTACATTCTGATTGTATATTTTTTTCTATTTCCGCCGCAGTCCAAGTTGGCTCAGTTCGAGTTGCACAGTGCGGTTCCACAACACTCCGGGAGCTCAAATACCGCGAGCCGTCCGGTTGCCTCTTGGATACTGCGGCTACGCGTCATTGCTCTGAATAATATGTACAAGATTCGTCATGTTGACGGCTAGAAAAAAATGCAGATTCCTGTCAAGGGAGACAGCGCATCCGCGAGCTCCAGCGATCTTCAGTCAAGTAGGTACCCATGGCATTCGTGAATAATGATCACGTTTTATCTTCAAATTACATTATACAGTGTGTAAATTTGATACGGGCGAATATTTTGATGACGATTAAGTAGTGTCGGTCCTAAAAATCACAGTTACATAAATTTCGTTAACTGCTTAATTTTTTTTTCATACAAAATAATTGAGCACGCTATGTATTCACTACACGTCATGTCATTTGTTTACTACACTCATAAATCATTGGATTTAATACATTGATGCACGTTCGTACTTAAAAAAAACCTCTTTATTAATTAAGCAATTTAACAAAATTGCTTTCTCATTTAATTTGTACGGTCGAAATCTATGGCTGGTTACAATATAAGTATGCCTATTTGAAATTTACAGAATTATATAACATGACGGACCACGAATGTACAGTCAACCAATTTGATTCCTAGGCCACCGTAGAACTCTGTCACATTAACTGCTACATAGCGACGCAATAATCCTAGTAACTAGTATTGACATAGCATTTACAACGGCAAGGTTCTATGATGGCCTAGGAATCAAATTGGTTGACCGTACGTAGTGTAACTAAACGCAGTAAACTGGTCTAGTTTACTTATATTTAAAAGAATATTTACCAAATAAAAAAAAATATATATTAAATAATCTAAGTCCAAGTCACTGCAGCATTCTACATTTAGGCCCCGCCTTTTACCATATTTTATTATTTTATGTGACTGCAGCATTCTACGTGAAAATTCATCCTTCTTTTGATTCTCATTGTCTGTCGACTTTTTGAAAATCGAACGAAGTTAAGATGAGTTAAGAGTGAGTTAGTGTTACATTTTGTTTCAATTAAAGAATTCAAAATGTTCTAAGATCTGTGACGTCATCGGATGTTTGGGGTATAAAAGGGCCGGTCAGCAACAACATGGGATTCACTTCAGCTTCAACATTCAGACTGACAAGGTCTCTGGTTTATAGTTGGGAAAGTCTTGGTGGGTGGTTATTACCTTCATATTATTACTAACTTCACAATCTTATTCAAATAATTTTAAAGTTATTTTAGTCAAGTAAAAAACCAGAAACAGTGTCCAGGATTACAGTATTCCTGAGGGTCCCTTCCTGCCTAACGGTGCCAATGGGAATGGTCCAGAGTCTTTTGCTACAGACTTGAGAATGTCTGGCGTCTACCTCTTTTATTTGCATAGGAGACGTTACCCCATATCTGAGGTCTCACGATTCTCAAAGCCCAGCTGACGACGTAAACGAGGCGTAGTCATTCATGTGATCCGCACAGAGGGATATCCTCACTCGTTGAAATCGTGCAGTAATTGAGATTCGGACTTATTAAATATATTTAAATATAACTTTCATATACATAATAGGGCGCCTTACTCCTCGTACTCCATCTAGACTTCGGTCGCGAGGGGGGGAGGCAATCACACAGGCCTTAGGTTGCAGATCTCAGATTGGCCGACTGAACTCTAACAGCTTAGTTAGGGCATACAGCTTCGGTATTGTTCTTTGCTAAAATCAAGGTAGATTTTGGTTTCGAACAATCAAATGAGTTCTGTGGGATTAGTATAGGGATAAATTAATACACATATTTTGGGTGGAATAGGACTTTGAGGGGAGGTTAGGGGTGTTAGGTTATTGTAACTATTTTCATAATTTCGGGTATTAAGTTTTCGATTTATAGTATTGAAGTACTGGGTCTCTGTGGTCGAGCGTGATACTTGATACTACTGGTTAGGGAAACAGAGGCGTTTTAGAATGAAACAATTATGTTATAGGGACCAGCGGGAGGCGAAGCAGGCCGCTGATGACTGTAGTTACGGGCGGAATAATACCCTTATAACTACTAGCTACTTCAAATTGCATTTACCATCGAAGATCACATTTGACTTCGGCTGATTCAGTACTTCTAATGATTGCGAGTTTATCATATGCAGTTAATAGATTATGAATAGATACTATAAGAAGACTTAGCAATATTAAACTAAAAGAAGTCTGATGAGTTTGTTTCGGCGTTTCTTCTCAATCAGTCCGATAGGTCAGAAACGCTAGTAATCTCATTCTCCGAGTCTTAAACTCTAGGAAAGCTAAGTAGGTAAAGTGGACTAGGACGCTCAATCCCCATCCTGGCAATGACGTAGCAAGTGGCGTTCAAAGGGGTACCTTTTCGCTACGACCTGTCGAAAGTATTTTGTTATAAAACAAGTACCTAGGGAAACATTCTAGCTTATTATAGGGAAAACTAAATAATCTTGATAATATGAAGTATAAAAGCTACGTCTTTGCTCAACGAGCGTGTAATAGGTCGTTGGGGTTTTTTACCAACAAAAATAAAATATTTTATTAATTTCTTGTTATTCACTAGTAGGACTTGGTAGAAAGGGCTAGGAGGATCATAGTTTACGTAGGACAGGATCTTGAGTAGACGAAGAGTTCATTTGCCTGACAAGCATTCACATTAAAGATTTTGGGTTGTACGGTTCACAACATTACGGGGTCCTTCCTAGACGAATCATTTTGGCCATTTCTTAGTTTAAGTGTTTTATTTTAGTTCTTTTGCGATATTTTATTTGACAGCTAGGGTCGATTGTTACAATTTGGTGCCGTGACCAGGATGATGAAAGAACTTCAATTAATTATGAGGATAGTGTTGTAAAGATTAATTTAATAGTAGCCTCTTAGGCTACAATTTGCTGCCGTGAAAATGGAGTGTGATCTTGTCGGGCTTAGCGCTTTTCGTCTGTTCATCTGTTTCGAAATATATTCTGAGAACTTCTACACTCATCTTTTAGTTCTACCAACTTAGAAAATAAAATTATTATTTTAGGAAGTTAAGTAATTTACCTTCAAAAAAAATTTAATAGTTACTCAAAACAATGACTGAAAATTTAGCCGCACTATAATAAGAGGTGGAGGTCAGCCGCAGGCATTTATATCTAAGGTACAAATCAATAGAAGCGGGGGCAGCCAATAGATGTACTTACTACATTATAAAGTTGGAGGGCAGTCATACTCTTACTTTGGATAAAAAAAAATATTAGAATTACAAACTTATTACTTTTGCCAGTTTCTATAAGTTAAGGCTGTTGGTTTATACCTGACACTTGTGTTTTTGGTAGGCGATCGTAGTGATAATTGGTATTTACTACACTGTTTTAAACGGAAAGCGTTTACTAAATAGTTAGTTTAGACAAATAGTAAAGTAAGGAGTTAAGAAGTTTGAATTAAATATACAAATAATAGATTTTGCACATTAAATACTTAAATATTTATTAGGAGAACTATGAGTAAATAATTATCGGGTTTTCAGTTTAAAAATCTGGGGGCAGATCGTTTTTGATCGGTGTTTAATTCGAAGTTGGAATCGACGGACTTAATTGATTATTTCATGATTGGGATTATATAAAATAGTTTTTTTTAATGTATGGTTATGCACCGATAGTATAGAATACCTTTCATTGTTAAGAAGTAATAGTGTAGTATAAGATACCTATGTTTATCTTAGGTAAATAGATGAGTTATAACACAGCCCGTAAGTGATATAAAAGTAACATAGTTACGTAGGTAATTCCATAAGTTAGTTTTGGATTACGTAGAAATTAACGAATGCTTTATAATAAGTTAAGAGTTATGCTAGACAACACATACTCGAGTGAGATGTAATGCTAACTAGTTCATTCGCAATAAAATAAAATGGAGTTTTATTTAATAGCTCTATAGAGTTGACAGTTTTAATGTTGCATAATTATTATTATATTCTCGCTTTTAACTAAGGTATTAAAAATAATCTAGTCTTCGTATTTTGCATTCAGTACGAGTACTTAAAGCAGACAGTAAATTTATATGTTTTGCGTGGACATTCTTTGTAGGAATAAGTCAGTAAGAATATTTGACGTAATGAATTTAGTTGTATGCGTTAATGTTAAGCATAGCGGATAAACTCTTAGCAAGCGTACGAGTTAGATAATTACATTGTGTGATTTTTGATGTAATAAATTCGTAATTAGCAGTTTTGCGTAAAATATTTGCACAGAAGAATTCAAGTAGAATGTTTGGCGTAATGAATACGGTTCTATGCGTTATAATTAGCAATCGTAAGAAATTACTGATTTTAACGTGATGAATTCAAGTTAGACTAGGTTGGATGGCAGTAATGAGTAGCCAAGCGTACGAATACAGAGCAAAGCTTTACCAAGCGTAGCGATATGTAGAGATGCGTAGCAATGCGTAGAGATGCGAAGCAAAGCGTAACAATGCGTAGTAATGCGAAGCGACGCTAAACGATGCGAAGCAAAGCGTAGCGATGCGAAGCAAAGCGTAGCCAAGCGTAGGAATGCGTAGCGATGGATAGCGATGCGTAGAGGTGCGTGGAAGCGTAGACATGTAAACAATCCGTATTAGAGTTTTATATTTGGGGGGCAGGGAGCAAATTTTCTTTGTTTTTATTAGAGGAGTTGCAGTTAATAGTTTATTAATTTAAAACTAAAACAAGGGGGTTTTAATTACAATTGTATACATTAATTTGCATAAATTCATTTGTATAGAATACAGGTAACTTACATAACTTGAAAAGAGCAACATATCTTTGTTGTGATTGTACTTATGGAGTTCTGTTTGATTGGTGGGAGCTACGGGGTAGAGATGGGAAAGTGAGATTAACAGGAATGTGTTAGTATGAAGCCGAAGGAAGTTTCGTCATAAGAGGTTGTATACTAGGAAGACATTGACTGGACATAGAGAGTTGTGTTGGAGTTTCTCCCAATTGAACAAAATTTACAGTACAATCTAGATTTATTGGTAATTGGTTCCTCCGATGCAAAGCGCAACGTGAAACCACAGTAATAGGAGTCAGGTTAAAGTCATAAAATGACAAGGTCTTTATGAGACTTACTGTGATGTCACCAACTCTACAGTAGCCAAAGAATAATGATTTACACACCTCATTTGATAAGGATATTCGACCTTAGTTCTCACATTCATAATTGCTAATAAAAGTACGCAACAAAGCAATTATTTAATGTGACGAATGGTTGCGATTAGCAAGACTAGCGTTCGCGTACCTGCATATTTTGTGCTGGTGCTATTAATTGGATTTCAGAAGAACTAAGATAGATATAAACAGGACAAAAATGAACTCTAAGGTCGGGTATCTTGTTCAAGTGTGACATGCACCAATAAGGTTGAGCTGTGGCGACTCGGTGACCGAGAGCAGATATCATACAAGGGCTTTTTCATCTTGCGTGGGGAGGTTTTGTGAGATGACTTGTCCGAGCAATGTGGACAGAATTAATGGATGCCCGGCCAGATCCTAAGATTCAGGGTGGTTTTACAAAATCGGGCTCTTATAGTCTACAAGATTCACAACCTTGTACTCGTAGGTTGCAAAGATGGAAAAGACTGAGAGGGAACAGTTTTCACTATTACATTATTTAAGTGTCTGGGTCTGCCTCTTTTGCTAGATCGTCTGCAGCTTATTAATTATTGGTTTAAATAAACATCACAGTTAAAATCACTCTTATTGGAGGGATTGACATATCAATAAATTGAAACGTTTTAAATTGATCGGTTTCACAGGGGGGTTGGGTTTAGAGATGATTTCTACAGACAAGATCTGAGAGATCTTATCTTGCAAATTCATCGAGGGCAGCTGTAACTAAACGCAGTAAACTGGTCTAGTTTACTTATATTTAAAAGAATATTTACCAAATAAAAAAAAAAATATATTAAATAATCTAAGTCCAAGTCACTGCAGCATTCTACATTTAGGCCCCGCCTTTTACCATATTTTATTATTTTATGTGACTGCAGCATTCTACGTGAAAATTCATCCTTCTTTTGATTCTCATTGTCTGTCGACTTTTTGAAAATCGAACGAAGTTAAGATGAGTTAAGAGTGAGTTAGTGTTACATTTTGTTTCAATTAAAGAATTCAAAATGTTCTAAGATCTGTGACGTCATCGGATGTTTGGGGTATAAAAGGGCCGGTCAGCAACAACATGGGATTCACTTCAGCTTCAACATTCAGACTGACAAGGTCTCTGGTTTATAGTTGGGAAAGTCTTGGTGGGTGGTTATTACCTTCATATTATTACTAACTTCACAATCTTATTCAAATAATTTTAAAGTTATTTTAGTCAAGTAAAAAACCAGAAACAGTGTCCAGGATTACAGTATTCCTGAGGGTCCCTTCCTGCCTAACGGTGCCAATGGGAATGGTCCAGAGTCTTTTGCTACAGACTTGAGAATGTCTGGCGTCTACCTCTTTTATTTGCATAGGAGACGTTACCCCATATCTGAGGTCTCACGATTCTCAAAGCCCAGCTGACGACGTAAACGAGGCGTAGTCATTCATGTGATCCGCACAGAGGGATATCCTCACTCGTTGAAATCGTGCAGTAATTGAGATTCGGACTTATTAAATATATTTAAATATAACTTTCATATACATAATAGGGCGCCTTACTCCTCGTACTCCATCTAGACTTCGGTCGCGAGGGGGGGAGGCAATCACACAGGCCTTAGGTTGCAGATCTCAGATTGGCCGACTGAACTCTAACAGCTTAGTTAGGGCATACAGCTTCGGTATTGTTCTTTGCTAAAATCAAGGTAGATTTTGGTTTCGAACAATCAAATGAGTTCTGTGGGATTAGTATAGGGATAAATTAATACACATATTTTGGGTGGAATAGGACTTTGAGGGGAGGTTAGGGGTGTTAGGTTATTGTAACTATTTTCATAATTTCGGGTATTAAGTTTTCGATTTATAGTATTGAAGTACTGGGTCTCTGTGGTCGAGCGTGATACTTGATACTACTGGTTAGGGAAACAGAGGCGTTTTAGAATGAAACAATTATGTTATAGGGACCAGCGGGAGGCGAAGCAGGCCGCTGATGACTGTAGTTACGGGCGGAATAACCCTTATAACTACTAGCTACTTCAAATTGCATTTACCATCGAAGATCACATTTGACTTCGGCTGATTCAGTACTTCTAATGATTGCGAGTTTATCATATGCAGTTAATAGATTATGAATAGAGACTATAAGAAGACTTAGCAATATTAAACTAAAAGAAGTCTGATGAGTTTGTTTCGGCGTTTCTTCTCAATCAGTCCGATAGGTCAGAAACGCTAGTAATCTCATTCTCCGAGTCTTAAACTCTAGGAAAGCTAAGTAGGTAAAGTGGACTAGGACGCTCAATCCCCATCCTGGCAATGACGTAGCAAGTGGCGTTCAAAGGGGTACCTTTTCGCTACGACCTGTCGAAAGTATTTTGTTATAAAACAAGTACCTAGGGAAACATTCTAGCTTATTATAGGGAAAACTAAATAATCTTGATAATATGAAGTATAAAAGCTACGTCTTTGCTCAACGAGCGTGTAATAGGTCGTTGGGGTTTTTTACCAACAAAAATAAAATATTTTATTAATTTCTTGTTATTCACTAGTAGGACTTGGTAGAAAGGGCTAGGAGGATCATAGTTTACGTAGGACAGGATCTTGAGTAGACGAAGAGTTCATTTGCCTGACAAGCATTCACATTAAAGATTTTGGGTTGTACGGTTCACAACATTACGGGGTCCTTCCTAGACGAATCATTTTGGCCATTTCTTAGTTTAAGTGTTTTATTTTAGTTCTTTTGCGATATTTTATTTGACAGCTAGGGTCGATTGTTACAGTAGGTAGGCTATTCGTTAGGTTTACGCTAAGGTTTTTCCATTTAATGATGTCACATAAAGGTCCTCTCGGCATTAAGTATAATGAATTCAATAAACCGTCAAAGCCGTGGACGTTATATCTGATGTAAGGTTAATGGATTGGAGGGGTCGAATATGTTTGAGGAGTTCAAGTAATAAAAATGTTATTAATGTTGGCAGTGTATGATATCGTTAGTTTAAATTTAAATATTGTCCAAGGTCATAAGCACTGAGTGTTCGTCAAAGAATAAGACTTCATATTAATTTAACACATTGCACGTAGAACCGATGGCCGTTGGGGCGGAAAGGTTCTCGAGTGGCGACCACGTACCGGAAGGTGCGGCGTGGGTAGGCCCCCCACAAGGTGGACTGATGACCTGGTAAAGGTCGCGGGAGTCCGCTGGATGCGGGTGGCGCAGGACCGGCCATAGTGGCACTCTTTGGGGGATGCCTATGTCCAGCAGTGGACGTCTTTCGGCTGATATGATGATGATGATGATTGATTTAACGCCACTAAGTACGGTCGACGTTGAAGTCATGTTACCTATACCATGTATGGAGCCACAATGCGCGTTCTGACTACTTCCGATAGTTAATTAGTTATACCCTTAGTTAATTGAGAAGACACTGTAAAAGCAAAAGACAAATGCAGCTAGTCGATCACGTAACGCATTGTACGCGCGTCAGGTAGATCTAAATGTCATATTTTATATGGGAAAATGACAGCTGGATTGTCCTAGCGCTCGTTCGAAACGTTACGTATTTACCCGTCAGGTCACTCACACACAACGCACCCTCGGTAGCTCGTGACCTTAGGCGGTCATCACACTGCCGCCGCATCCCGCTGCGGCATGCGAAGCGACGGTTTGCAACGTTGTATGCCAGTACCTCAGTCTAGTAGTAGTTTGTATATAAATTCTGCACGGTACTTCAGCTTCACACTGCACAGCACCTCCGTCCCGCGAAATTTGCACGCGACTCCGCACGCCGCAGCGAGATGCGGTGGCAGTGTGTTGACCGCCTTACTCACCACCAGAAACACACCACCATATGGTCTTTTTCCCCTCACTGCCTCGGAAAGCCGTCTTTTATCCTTTAAAACCAGTGAGCAAAATCGCATTTTATCCACTAGTGGGCAAAGTCATTTGACCTTGGAGCGTATCTCATGTATCAGATTCAGATTCAGAACTTTATTGATAAAATGTCATATTTTACAGGTCAATATCATGCATGTCAAATACTCGTTCATTTTAAAATTTCTTATTGTCTTATCTCATGAACCGTGATAGTTAGACAGTTGAAATGTTCACATACTATGATGTATTTCTGTTGCCGCTATAACAACAATAAATACTAAAAACAGAATAAAATAAATATTTAAGGGGTTCCCATACAAAAAAACTTTTCTGAATTGCTCGTTGCTTACATCAGGCGCTGGGTCTCAAAATGTATGGAAAAACTAAAATCCGACTCGCACATAACCAAAAAAAAAAAAAAAACTAGTTGTTTGTTAAATTTTTTATACTAAGGTGCTAATTTATTATTTAAATTAAATAAAGTTGTTTTTCAGTTCAATTCAATATATATTAATTTCAGGTTACTGGACCCATAATGTGTTAGCCATAAATTAAATTTAATTAAGTGTTAGTGACAAAATAAATTACTAAATACTATTCTTACATTAATTAACTTATTTATTCATGTATTTAGCCCAGATATGAGACACTGGTGCATGCAATGACTGCCAGTGTCTCATAAATGGACAGTCAATACAGTCGGCGACGACCGCCAGCAGGGCGCTGCCGCCGGCGCGCGCGCGTCGCGCCGCAGAGGCCGCCCTCTTGCGCATGGTGCTGTAAAAACAGTCCACGCGCGCCTCCGCGAACTGCAGTATCGCGGCAGCCGCAGCAGCACCCTGAAGGCGTCATTGTATTGAACGCGGACAGCGTTGTATGCTTTCTTTGTGTAACTTACCCACAGGCTGCTCGTGTAAAAAGTAGTGCAATATGCACGGAAGAGCGTGATCTTCACACCAGTTGAACAACGAGCGACCTGCGGGCTATCATGTTAGCTCTGACTGACAACGCCCCCCTGCTCCCGTTCAATATCGTCGACATCTTTCAGATCATCGCACAGCACATGACCCAAATATTTAAAGCGGTGGACCCGCTTCAAAGGAACACCGTTAAGACATACAGGTGGTACATCCGATGGGCATTTGGTCCCTGACTTAAAAACCATGAGTTCGCTCTTTTTTGCATTATATTTATAAAGTTGTTTTGCATGTTGAACTTTCCTCGCTACAGTGAGGTGAAAAGTTTTGTGTTACACACGGGTGCAAATGTATTTTACTTCACGTGTGTTGAAACCTCGGAGCATAGAATAATAGAGAGAGGACAAGCCGCCGGCGGCCGCGTCGCAGTTGTTAGCTCAATGGGCATACTCTGCCATACTATGCACGCGTGCTGATCGCAGATAATATTACGTTTCTTCCCACCATGCCTGATATGATGCGCGTGTATTGTCCAATAAGAGCGTAGGTATACAAGTGTGTGTGTTTTAGATGTGTGCGTGCTTTGTCTTGTCAATTACTTGGGCTTTGTGTGGGTCAATGTACTTCCGACAGGCGTACTCAATACAAATCGGCCGGCATGTCCGATCTCCTTATATTCATACATCTGTGGTTGAAACACTCGCTACGCTCAGGATTCTATTTTAGAACCACTCGCTTCGCTCGTGGTTCAACTATTCTTTCGCTTCCTCGTGTTTAAATTCCACACTCGCGGGTAAAATACAACTTTGCACCCTTGTATAACAAATAACTATTTCAAGGAGGTGGGTACTGCCCTAATAGTAATAGGGCTGCTCTAAATAAGAACGAAATGACACGCCGCTTTCTCCTATCTCTCTGAACTAGAACGTTTTACTTGTCATATCTTTTTGGGCTAGTTTTCGTGTCAGATATTAGTGCTCTGTACTGTACAGTTAACGTCAAAGACAATTTATACTTATGCACCTTATTCAACCGTAATAAGGCGTACAATATATAAGTATGTTTGAATTCGACTGTTCGTTTGCTGCGCCTCCCCTAACCGTCCCGGAATTGAGTTATCCCGATTTCTGTCCTTTGATACAGATGGCCGTTTGAGTGAAATCGCATTTGTAATGTAACTTTTCTGGGTTCCTGACTGTAATTGAGTTTGTTTCTCGTCCAGGCTAGATATGATATCATTACGGACGTTATCTTCGATAAATCCAATGGAATGGTTATTCGAGCCCTTTTAAATTGAGATCTGATTAGGCACGTGAAGACAACACTGTAATGGAGGTAATAATGAAGTACAGGTAAATCTTAGGCCACGTTTAAGGTCACGCGACACCCCACGCAAGTTGTCAGGCGACTGGCCGGCGGTAGCTAAGGCGAGAGTTCGCGCGGGCTGTCGCACTACATTACGCATTTCACATTTCGACGTGTGTGATTTGAATATGTTTACGTCACGCGCGCCTAGCTAACGTGTCAGAACAAGCCCAATAAATGCGAAACTGATGAAACGAAATGAACCCCTAATAACTATTATCATTTTAGCGTTATCCTGGTTGCATCCCGAAGGATCCCAGAGGGGTGTGCTCGAGACTGCAATTGGTAGTTTTTGCGTTCCATCTGACTGTCGAACCAGAAAGGAAACTTGATCTCAATGGAATATAGCCTTGACATGTGAGTACGGAAAGCGGAATCGTATTCTTCACACATCTTCCATTCTCAACGTCTTCAGATTACACCGTAAACATATTGAACTTAAACCCCCGTCTAAGTTCATTACGCCAATCCAATACTGATAGCGGTGTCGCGTCGCGGCTCGAGTGACGTCATCAACGGCGCAATTTTTCAGCGCGGCGCGGCGTCGGATGTCGCGAGACACCCGACACGACAACGACGAGCGACTCCGGAACTGTCGGGGCTCCATTTTGCGACTAATCATTCAATTTAAATTGAAAATCCAATCTGATTATCAGTCGCACTCGATGTACACGCACGAACTTCAAGGCTTTTAGACCTTTGGTTGACTGGTAGAGAATGCCATTTAGCATTAAGTCCGCCACTTTTGTAATTTTTTTTTATTCAATAAAGTTTAAATAAACGTTATGCGTCAACGCAAGAGAGAGCCTGTGAACGCATATTCCAATACGTTAAACATAACTAAGAACAATCTCGACTGACAAGACTTTCGATTAGGCCCCTGGCCATATCCTACAATTCATTAAAAATATTAAGGTGTTTAAAGAATTTGAACTAACAATAATCAAAAAAAAAGGCCGCGGCTCGAAAAGTCGGGATATAGGTATTTATTACGTAATAAAAGTGAAAAATCCGCTGCAATCGTTTTTTTATCATGGAAACTGAACTTAAACAACATAAAAGACATGTAAACTATTAAGTAGGATTACAGGTATATTGAATCCTCCGTCATAAAGATCGACAGGGAAAAGTTTTCTCACTACATCTGTACATATTTCTGAATATTGCAATAGGTTTAGTATCAGATAAAACACTACGTTTTACGAACATCATGCATATAATCATTCACTCACTGATATAATAGATACCCGTCCCTATAGCTCGTGCGAAACGCTTCATCAATACCGTTTTCAATAACCGCAATTCCGCCGTCATATTCATATTGCTAAAATTTCCGCAAATACATCGCGAAACCATTTTTTACTACAGCAACGGACGTGAATTCCTCATTTCATAGTTAATTAACTTGCCATAATTGTACAGTATTCAAGTACATAAACAAATTAAGCATTAACAATAGAAGCCGAAAATTATAACCGCCTACAAGTGCTTTGAAATTTTAATTAAAGATAGACCGTGTACACGAATTGAGGCTATTAAATTTTATGTATACCGAAAGTTCTATTAGAAAAGAATAACTCCCATTTGATTAATAGGTTTTTGTGTGTAAATATAACGTATCTTATTCAGACATTGCGACTTTGAAGCAGTAATTTTAATCCCGATTCCTGACTTTTAGTTATCAACGAGTGAGTCGAATTTTGGTTACAATCATAGACTGTATCCAAGGAAGCTAACAGCTTACCACGGTTATGTGTCATCTGTACTTGCTTGTGGTGTAGTTTTGTGGGGTAATGATTGATAGAACATTTAAGTTGCATGCAATAGTAGCATAGAGTTTTGGGACCGAAATAATCGCATTGGTTTTTTTTGTCAGACAAACATATACATTTTTACAATTTATGAACCTCGACAACAAACAGATGTAATGTACAATTCTAACGTCACCATACCAACCCATACCGTACATAACCATAAATTATCTCGTAGTTCGGGACCCTGAAAAGTATGTTTTGAATGAAACGTTTATGCTTTATAGAAATAGTTATATAATTATACAAATTAGGTACAACATAGCAAAATATTTATTAAGTACAAACTACCACTTGCCAAAAATTTATTATAAACTTAATTGTAAACAGTTTTAATATAAATTAAATGTATAATTAAGAGCGTGGTCGGATAAATAATGGGTTAATTTCGGGCGTGGCGTGGGCATCTTTCATTACAGTTAATGTTTATATACTTAATCGTGCCATTCGTATTAACACGAGACCAAAAAAAATCACTAAACGTCCATAAGTACTTTATTGTACGTACATCCACAGTAGGTATACGTGCCCTGAACAAACCAGGAGGATAACATGGTTAGAAAATAAAATGTCGCATAAAGTAAGCTGTATTCGGCTTCGTTTTTGAGTTTTTAGACGATATACACTATTATCACTTTTTATCCTAATCAGATTATACAATATAACAGGGTATTGTGTGATAGCTGAATACGGAAATAGTTTTTATTTTTATTATTATACATTACAGTATCCAGCGTTACAAATGCGCGTTTCACGAACGCGCGACTGGTGCGGGACACTATATAGCCATCGCGTTTGTACCTGCAAAAAGTCGCCATGTATAACCACTCAAGTTTCATAGAAGTGAAAGCTACCATCAAGTCCTTGTAAATACTTGTTCGAACCGAGCAAAGCCACATAAGAAGGCTGTTATACCCAAGCGAGTAATGCTCCACATCACCATATTAGGATTAACAGAGAAGGCGCGGGGAACAATATCACGAAGAATGGGTCCACCTTTATTAGAGATATATAAAGTTATGCCCAGGAGGCTTTTACGCCAGCATCCTAGTTCATAAATAGACATTAATATCCCAGGGTTGGTTTTAAAATAAACCTTCTCGTTGGCTTAATGGTGAAAATCTGTACGGATCGTGTAGGGTTGGCACTTCAGTTGGAGCGAAGATTAAAAAATATAAAAATAGCACTTATCTATCGCCGCCGACGTCGGGCCGGCTGAATATTATACTTAGACCATCTTTTTGAATTTTTTTCCTTACCAGAATCGCTTAGACTAATGAACGTCACCGTGGCTTGAACTAGAGTTTTGCTATTTTTGTTCTAATGTAGGGTTAACTCAATGCCCAATATAAGATTATTAATATTATATTGTAGAACACCATTTGACATGTAAAAGTGCCCTTGTGGCCTATTTGCAGAATAAATAATTGATTTTGATTTGATTTTGATTTTGCCCCCAGAGAAACTAGTGGTAAAATAAAAAATAAAGGGTTAAAATATCAAAAGAGGATGTTTTAAATAATACCATCGTCTGATATCCATAACTTAGGCCCTATTTTGTTATACAAAGGCGGTGGCAAACAAGCTTACGGCCTGCCTGATGTTAAGCAGGTACCATAGCCTATGGACACTTGTGAGTCCAGAAGAATCACAAGCGCGTTGCCGACCCTTTATTCACTTGAGGATATACATATCCTTTAGTCAAGAATTATACAAAGTAATACATCGAAGATGATAATGAATTGAGTAGGTATTGAATGTCCTAGAATTAAACATGATAAATTAAGTGATCCGATTTAAAAAAAAAACTGTATTATACGTCGGTACCCACAAATTTTATATTTGTAGCCTCAGTATTGTAATTATTGTAATGCCCATTATTAGCCAATCTGATTAAATAATATGTATCAAGAACCTATTCCTTTTGGTAGTCGGCTGAAACGTCGAATCGTACCTAAAAATGTATAAGTTCAAATGAACGGAGCGACACCCCTATCTGGTAACTTAACGCTCGTGAAACGCGAGTGCCCTAAACTTGATATTAATATTTGCTACCTCAGTCAAAATGTACAAGTAAACCCGTTCCGTATCAGGCCAAGCTGGAGAATACAAGCTTTAAGAGGATATACGGGTTGACGCGTGGATACGAAAACTTGAATTTCGAGGTTCGGTAGTCTTTTTTAACCCCCGCAGCAAAAAGAGGTGTGTTATAAGTTTGACATGTCTGTATGTCTGTGGCATCGTAGCACCTAAACGAGTGGACCGATTCGAATGCGGTTTTTTTATCCGAAAGCTGACGTGATCGAGATGGTTCTTAGCTAGGTTTCATCAATTGAGATATTGAACTTTGAAATGAAAATATCTGATGTTTTTCAACTTTTCTAAATTGTTAATTATTTCTCCGCGAAATTAAAACCGTCGCAAATATTTCTAACATAGGTTAACTAAGAGTATCACTATGCTCGTGTAAATGAATTAGAGCCGCTTAAAAAACGGCGAAATACACGAACTTTACCATCGCTTACAGATGTCAAGCGTAAAAAAAAGTTTACAAAAACAAAACATAGGATCATAGTAATACTCTTTGTTAATATCATCATCATCATCATAATATCAGCCGAAAGACGTCCACTGCTGGACATAGAACTCCCCCAAAGAGTGCCAAAATGACCGGTCCTGCGCCACCCGCATCCAGCGGATTTCCGCGACCTTTACCAGGTCATCAGTCCACCTTGTGAGGGACCTACCCACGCCGCGCCCTCCGGTACTTGGTCGCTACTCGAGAACCTTTCCGCCCCAACGGCTATCGGTTCTACGTGTAATTTGTTAATCCATCTGACATAATTGAATTTACTTAGCTTTGACGGAGAAAATATGGAACTATCGCGTCTCGAAATGCATGTTTTTGTATGGACTGCGCGCAAGCCAGTATATCCTCTTAAGCACTGCCGTAATATTAACCTGCAGCAGTACACAGAAAGTTACTTCGTTTTTATACACAACACTGAACTGCTTACTAAATCTGAACGTTCCATTTCCATATGAGTTTATAGCGACATAAGTCTTTTTAAAACAGTAATTTCTGCACATACTGGATGTATGCTGTTATAGTAACACGATGTTTCAATGCAGGATGTTCAGCTTCAAAGTGCTTGCGAGTTATGAAATGTCTGAATACTGATGGCTAAGTTAGACTTGAGATATGGAGCGGGGTGGATTATGAGACGAGTTTATTACGAATGTTAAATCCTAATGGAGCCAACTGTAGTTACTTGTTTATTACACCTAGATTATATGCGTGTGAATTTCAGTTTTTTATATCAGAATTTGCAACCTCAGAGGCACCAGTATTCTTTTAACATCTTAGGCTATGTTTGTGCAATAAGAATTTTATTTATTTCTTAAGTTGCTATACTGTAGTTTAAATAAAAAGAGACATAAACATATTTTTCCTCATGCTCATAAAGTTCATCTTCAAAAAAAGGCTGCATAAAATGGTTTCCTTAATGCTTTAGTGCATAAAGTAAAATCTCATGTTTAAAACGCATTTTACACTCTACTTTATAAACAAATATTAAAACTCAGAAACAAAAGCAGCAATATTGAAGCCTATGCAGTTAGCAGTAAAAGTACATAGGCGAGGGTGCTCAGTAGCGTCATATTCCTTTATAATAAACTTTATTAAGTATCGTAGCTCCATACAAACTTTCACCCCCATTTCACCAAAACCATCCTATGTCCCGGGTCTCAAACAATCTCTGGGCGTTTTCAGTCAAATGTGCGACTTTTACTTTTTTTCTCAGAATTATGATTTTGTTGGTTTTTCCTTTTCAGAATCATGGGCACTCTTATCCCGATAAATAAAAAAAGTGTTCACAGTTTTTATTCCACTAAGTGACATTTTTTTCATACATTCTGTATGGATGGACCGTCACATAGTGGAATCCTAAAAAATGTATGGCAAATTAGGGACACTTTTTTTCTTTATCGGGTCCAAGAGAGCTCATGATTTTGAACCGGAAAGACCAAAAAAATCTAAATTCTGAGAAAAAAGTAAAAGTCGCACATTTTAGTGAAAACGCCCCTCTATACTAAATTTCATCTAAATCGGTTCAGCGATTTAAACTTGAAGAGGTAACAGACAAGACAGACACATTTTCGCAGTTATAATGTTATTCGTATGATTAATCGTGTGCCTCTTCGTGCACATAGCTACTACGTTACGCTACCTAGTACGTTATCTAGTAAGATTTTTCAACTATAATTAAAGACTTAAAAAAATTGGAAAATCCCCGATATTTTCATTTCAAAGATCAATATCTCAAAAACGGCTGAACCGATTTTGTTGAAACGTAGCTAAGAACCATCTCGATCACGTCAGCTTTCGTATAAAAAAACCGCGTCCAAATCGGTAAATTCTTTAGGAGCTACGATGCCACAGACATACAGATACACAGACACAGACACGTCAACCTTATAACACCCCTCTTTTTGTGTCGGGGGTTAAAAATACCTCCCTCCTTATATACCTACGTATTTAAAAATAGAATCGCCCCACTCCTTATATACCTACGTATTTAAAAATCGAATCGCCCCACTCCTTATATACCTACGTATTTAAAAATAGAATCGCCCCACTCCTTATATACCTACGTATTTAAAAATAGAATCGCCCCACTCCTTATATACCTACGTATTTAAAATAGAATCGGCCCACTCCTTATATACCTACGTATTTAAAAATAGAATCGCCCCACTCCTTATATACCTACGTATTTAAAATAGAATCGCCCCACTCCTTATATACCTACGTATTTAAAAATAGAATCGCCCCACTCCTTATATACCTACGTATTTAAAAATATAATCGCCCCACTCCTTATATACCTACGTATTTAAAAATAGAATCGCCCCACTCCTTATATACCTACGTATTTAAACATAGAATCGCCCCACTCCTTATATACCTACGTATTTAAAAAAAGAATCGCCCCACTCCTTATATACCTACGTAAAGGCAAAAACATAAACTGGTACATACTCAGCTACAAACGAGTAAAAAACACTATTATCCAAACAAACATGACAAAACCCGAAAACACTCCAGCTCCAAATCCGACTTAAGACTGACCTAATGACGTCAGTATAACGAGAGATATCATAATGCGAAAATCCGTGAAAGCCTGGAAGTTCTTATCTCGACAAAGGAGCTCATATTTCGCCAGCATTAGAGGCGTCGGTAAAAATTGCGACACGTGTTACTTTACGCCAAGATGGCCTGCCATTTGCTGTTCTTTCTTCTACTTACCTGGGGGAGCGTTGTAACAAGGATAGTCACTCGCAGATAAGTAGTGGTTCCATTAACAACAAATGTACAGTGACCGGCATTAATATATGAAGGAACAAAGGCCGCAAAAATATCTCATACAACTCTATTCCTAGAGCCGTAAGAGCGTGTTATATATTAGTGCGGCCTTTGATCCATTATATATTGATGCTGGTGACTGTACCAACCAAACTCACCCCATAGTGAGACCAATAAAGCAGTTAACAACGATATATTTCATAGGTAAAAATACATAGAAAACATCCAAGACTCATCACAAATATTCATGCTCAAGTTTAAAACAATAGTTTTGAGATAAGTTTAATTAGAAATGCCCATTTACATGGAAACGTTGTAACAAAGCTAGTCACTGCAGGTTAGTTGTTCCACCTACGAAAGAACCTGTTAAGACAATGAAACTAGTTGACCTTGAGACGGCATTGGGACAAGTGCAGCTTGGTAAATATCTTCAAGTTGCTGACTTGAGTGTAAATTTCGTACTCCCTGTAACTTTTATTTGCTATACCTATTAGAAGGACAATGCAACGAAACTGAAAGTACGATCAACCTACTACACAAGTGACTCGCCACTAGTGACAATCCGTCATACTGTGTCCTTTAACTAAGCAAGCAAGCAACTAACCCGCTCATGTTACTGTCCAAGTGTAAACGCGGCACGAAGTAATTCAGCGTCGTTCCACACAATGGGTGCCGGTTCAAATCTCGGCATAACCGCAGGATTGCGGGGCTATTTTTTGAATCCCAACTAGCAAGAGCTTGTGTTGAACAAGGTGTGCGAAGTAGGAATTTTATTTATTTATTTATCGTATGGCGGTTACACACTGGGTACATATATGTACTCGTATCGAAGTCGCTGATAGAGTTCCAGTGTGCGCTGCGAGGTTCAGAAGGAACAGTGCAGCTGCCGAGTTTGTTGTTCTTTTAGCACCACCCGGAGGTCACGTGTAGGGTTTCTAGGGTTATTCCTACGGACGTAGAACAACAACGACCTCCGGAAGTTGGAATATCTTACATTCATACCCGATTTTTATTGTAGAACTTCATTGTAGGATTAAAAAAAAAAATTATAATGAAGAGTCTGTAGACACGAGTATGTCAACAACTTATATTAAAAGATATTCAGTTTGAATTAAGCAATAAATGTAAATAAGATGTACATTTATCAATAAATAATCTGAAATCTGATAAGAATACCCACTATCGAGGTTACTTTATAGAAGTGTATAGTTTCATGTAAGTAAGTAATGTTACTGTAATGATGTGAAATTGTATGGAATAAAAAAACAAAAACGTGTTGTTTTTACAAGCTTGTATTTGTGTTGCAATGTTATTAAGTAGTATGTAAGTGGTCCTTGAAAATTTGCGAACCATTTTTCAGCCACTCCATATCCGATTGAGCTGCAATTTGCCATGAATATTCGGTAACAATGCTATATTATGCACTACCAAGCTATACAGGCTGACTGGTAATTCGACATATTCCTTGAAAGGGGTTATACTAGAGCTAATTTGCAACAATTTATGTCCGTCAACCAGGGGTCAAAACACGTTTTTTTTTAATTTTTCGAGTTTTTAGTTTGTTTGAAAAAAAATCGCCTTGCAGCCTTAAAGTGCTGATTGTGACAAAAATGTTTTATTACCATCCAAATGGAAAGACTTTTGTCACAATCACCAGCTTAAGGCTGCAAGGAGATTTTTTTTCATACAAACTAAAAACTCGAATATCTCGGAAACCAGCGAGTTTCGACCCCTGGTTGACTAAACATAAATTGTTGCAAATTAGCTCTAGTATAACCCCTTTCAAGGAATAGGTCGAATTACCAGTCACCCTGTATTACCAGTTACCCAGCAACTTCAAAAGAACACAAGATAAACCCGTTGTGTTTGTGCTCATTAGAATCCTCTCAAAAAGTAGTTGATTACTGTTAAAGAGTACATTTTTGGCAATAAAAGTTTGTACCCACTTGAACCGAAAATTCAATGTTTGAAAGAAACTTATTCTTGATAAGGAAGAGTATATTGTATTGTAAAATAGTATGACTAATTCCACTTTTCCACAGTCCATTTTTATAGAGTATGTTTTTTTTATCAACACCGCTCTATAATAAAGACCTTATGATGGAGAAATGATAGACAATTAGACATACATACTCGTATGTAAACATGTGATGTTTAAGGACAAATATGTAAACATATATTAAGGAATAAAAAACAACTGGATTCTCATAGGAATTAGATATTAAAAGTTTTTATGATTTTCTGCTCAATATAATACACAATAAATATATATGAAAAATGCTAACCTTTAGTTACTTAATATTTTTCCAACGATAAAGATCCCCAATAATACTAGTACGTAAATACTTTTGCTACCCGTGAGTAGGGACAGTCAGGGGTATTAATATACGTACATAATTAAGCCCGTAGTTTTTTGTACGGGACTCTATTGTAATGTTTTAAAGCCGTGTACAGATATTTATGTCCTTATTTATGTACGTATATTAATAAACCTGACTGTACCTATAGAATGTTTCACCTAAAATGACGAAAGTACTTAAAACCAACCATTACGGACATCTATTGTTTAATTGTTAACTTCAAGTAGGGTTGTAGGGTGGTGGAACCAAAAGATGAACGCCACCCAATAGTTCAGTGTTCATAAATTATTTACACCTAGCTACTTCTGCTGAAGCTGACCTAAATAAAGGAAGCCCGTATCTGCCTTGAGAGGTATAAACTCAACTCGGGCTGTGTACCGTATACAGGCAATATGACTTTATTATTGCAAAACCAGAACACACATCAACAGACTTACCTTATTCTTGCGGATTCTGGCGTGTAAATACAACTTTATAATGACTTTACTGAAAATCCATACTAATATCGTAAATGCGAAGTCTGTTACTTTTCCACGCTTAAGCCGCTGAACTGACTAAAATTAAATTTGGTATGGAAATAGTTTGAGACCCTGGCAAGGACAAAGGATATTAGTTTTTTAGGGTTCCGTACTCAAAGAGTAAAACGGGACCCTATTACTAAGACTTCGCTGTCCGTCCGTCCGTCCGTCCGTCTGTCTGTCATCAGGCTGTATCTCAAGAACCGTGATAGCTAGAGAGTTGAAATGTTCACAGATTATGTGTTTCTGTTGCCGCTATAACAACAACAACTAAAAACAAAATAATATATTTTTTAAGGGGGGCTCCCATACAACAAACGTGATTTTATTGCCGTTTTTATAGATAATGGTACGGAACCCTTCGTGCGCGAGTCCAACTCGCACTTGGCCGGTTTTTATATTTCCATCTTTACACTGAAAATTTGCTCTGAACACTGAAAATTTAGTGCAATTTTCATGCCACTGCTCGGAAAGATGGTCAGAATTCAGGCTTCAAAACTATGGTTAATAGCTGGACGTCGCACGAACAGGCCTATGAATTCAAACTGTCCAATAATGTTTGTGTAGTCCAGTCCTAACAGCGTTTCAACCAGTCATAGGGCGCCGCGCGACCGCGCTCTTTTGTTTAGTATTGATCTTAGACATCAGTTCAGGGGACCGATTTTTGACTTTCGAGCGCTCGAATCTTTCACTCGAAAACTGACAAAGATTACGAAATGCTCTTTTGAAATAGCGATAGAAAATTGAAAAGCGAGTGGTATTGACCACTCGTATTCAATTATATCGGTAGAACATTTGTGCCTGCAATTTTGACACTAAAATCGTATTCACTTATATTTAATTTTCGAGCGCTCGAAAGGCAAAAATCGGCCTCCAGTCCATCATTCTCCAGGAAAAGGTCGAGGGCACCAGACCGCGAGGCAGGTCACCAATGAGATCGACATACCAGATTAAAGCTGCGGTAGCATAAGGAATTTAATGAACGTCAGAGACGAATGGCAGTGTGTTGTGAAGCTATACCAGCACCTGAAATGATGACCACGACCTCCCTGTCAAGAGTGAAACGACGAAGAAGAAGATCTCTTCTGTTTGTAGTACGCGATGAAGAGTGGGGCGCTGCCTCGTGGTTCGAAGGATCTACACAGCAAATCATATTTTACATGAAGTACAGATATGTCAGGTTCGATAAAATATTGTTGTTCTATGCATTCTCTGTAGGTATAGTCTGCGGCAAAACTAAGCACGCAAAGCCGAGTACCTCAGCTCAAATCCGAGCTTATTTCACGCATGCGAAAAGTCTAATTAACTCCATATATTAACATATACGTATATGAATGCGGGTTTATATGAGCCGCCGAGATTATGCGGAGATTCTGGTTTTTTGTAGAAATAACGCCGCCGTCTCGAGTCGTACTTTCACGGATTAGGCCTGCGTAGGTTTCTTGAGTCGGATTTTTTGTCATTCCTTTTGTTGATTGTGATGTTTTTATGTGTGTAGTTTGTTTGTACTTAGTAATAGTAGACAGTAAACAACAAATACCGTAGTTATGTATAAATTGGACTAAATTATATGAGTAAGTACATGCTTTTACTAATTCGGATGTTTCAATATTCTAAAGATTTAACTAAAATGACTTTCGTTACGCAGTTGATTGTAAAGCGGCAATTACACTTCGTCGTTCGCCGCATGCTGCATGCGGCGACCGTAAAAGTGTAAAGAACACGTTAGTCGGCCGCATTCGGCGATCGACAGCTGCCAACAAACTGACATTGGCGGACAGACTAGTGTAAAGAAGACGTTTGTTGGCCTAAGTAGTTTAAAATGAATTCAGCGACCGCATTAGGTGAACGACGAAGTGTAATTGCCGCTTTAGAGTTTATAATGCATACGCCGCAGGGATTCTGTGGACATCGTCATCATTGGCATCTTTAAATCAGCCGAAACACGTCCACTGCTGGACATATGCCATTAAATGGTAAAAATTCTATAAATTTTCCAAAAAAGTCAAGACAAAAGAAAACCGTTTTTTTTTTCATCTTCATGATCGTTTTCATCCGTAATGTCATCGCCCATTGCTGAGCATACTT
The DNA here is from genome assembly GCA_963854355.1 of Epinotia brunnichana. Classification (NCBI taxonomy): domain Eukaryota; kingdom Metazoa; phylum Arthropoda; class Insecta; order Lepidoptera; family Tortricidae; genus Epinotia; species Epinotia brunnichana. Next base: position 29,552,723 of record OY977947.1, on the reverse strand, counting down.
CGAGTGTAGGTACACCTGAATATCCTCATTCGTCCCGGTCAAAAGCTACGGCTGTTTTCTTTCTGAAAATTTATTTTAAAATTTAAAAACATTTTCAGACATTAATTTTTCAATAAATATTAAAGCTAACAAATGCCTCGATTTTTGGTGCTTGTATATTATTATTGTAAATACACATATGGAATCGTCTAAACAGCTTAAACAGACGTCCTTACAAAACGCGCCAAAACCTTTCCCAGCTTGCACAAAAAACCTTTACCTACATAAATTCACTTTCGAAAGCTTTATATCATGTAAACAGCATTGTTTATATTTGATTTCCAGATAAGAGGTGTGGGCGGATTACAGCGAGCGGGCGAGCAAACAAGCTTACCTACCCTACCTTCATGTCAGTGATATTAATGAAAAATAAAGGTGGGCTGTTGTGCATTTTTGGCGCGGTGATCCTTTTTCGCACTGCCCGAATTAGCGACGAAATAAACAAAGCCTCCGTTTTCCAACTACAATTTCAACTGTTTTTATATTTCTGTACAATTTGTTAAAACTGATAATACTAAAACATAAACAGAATATAAAAACCTCAGAAAAATGAGGTTTGAAAACGTGTACACTATTTATATATTTCCAACAAAAAACACATAGCATTACAGCTATTACTGAGGCATTGTGGCATTCATAAATGATTACTTACTAACACCAAGTACCACAACCAAGGACAACAACATCAGAACTTAAAAAAACCGGCCAAGTGCGAGTCGGACTCGCGCACGAAGGGTTCCGTACCATTATCTATAAAAAACTATTTTATTCTGTGTTTTTAGTATTTGTTGTTATAGCGGCAACATAAATACATCATCTGTGAAAATTTCAGCTAGAACTATCACGGTATCAGTGAGATACAGACTGGTGACAGACAGACGGACGGACAGCGGAGTCTTAGTAATAGGGTCCCGTTTTACTCTTTGAATACGAAACCCTAAAAAATAAGGATACAGTCATGAGCAAAATTTCAGCGAATGTTTAATATGAGGAAGCACGGCCTTCCTTTTGTTTGTATGTATGATTGTAGGTCCTAACCTACAACCATACATACAAACAAAAACTACAGTACAAAGCACAGACTGACAAACAAGTGTGAAAAGCGTGCTCCTGGGCTAGGGGTACAAAAATTAAGCGTATTCATTTTCTCCCGCCGCGCGCATAACGCCATTTTACTGTAAATTTAAAAACCTTTTGTTTCCGCTTTCAGGTAAGTTGTTCTTTAAACTTTACTCGGAGGTGAATCCTGCAGTTTAACCTTACGGGCATTACTTTCCTGGAGCGAAATCACGGTACTACGCTTCTTAAACACTAGGTGGATTAAAAATAACATTCAGATACCTTTTAATATTCTCCAAGTAACGTTATAAGTTTCCACTGTAGTGGAGATTTAGTAATCTAGATTCAACTGCTCGGTATTAAAACTAAATGGTGGGTTTTTTTAAAGTACACTTTAATATGAGCCGTAGTAAGTAGGTATGGAAACGCAGGTAATAAGTTAGGTGCGTAACTTTGAAGACAAGACTATTACTTATTTAAATAAACGTGGTATTAACAAAATAAAAAAAATCTCTTTTTTTTTAAGACTTAGACTCTCAAACATTTCGTCGGATGGTCAGATACCTAGTGCTCTTTGAAAAAAAATGTTCCTGAAATTAAATATAAATCAAAATATCTTTCATAGTTTTACTTCGAACCATTCCGACAAATAATACCATTCGAAATAAACTCAATTCTTACGTTTGCATTCTTCTAAAATAACAGACAAAGATTTCCCAAGGCGTGTTTAATTTTTTTTTCTTTTAAAAAGAGACTAAGGCGAGGTAATGCTAGCTTCCATGTTCAGGAGAACACTTCTTTTCATTACCCATGAGACACTTCGGCAGGAGGTACTGGCTGGCAAGAAAATGTTTCAAAAATAGAATAGAAGAATTTTAGAACAGAATAGGCTACTATTTTCTATCTTATGTGTCTATCATAGCTCTGCATGAAGCTGTAGAGTTTATTGATTATTTACTTTTAGGCTGCAAAAGCGTTGAAATAAGTTATGTATATGCGTGGATGAAAATCTAGAAACTAAATAAACCACGTGCACACTAAATAAGTGATGTACTTGAAGTAACAAAAAAACACACAATTAAAAATCTGAATAGCAGACACAAATGTTAATTTGGAAAAATCCCAAGTATAAAATTGCTTTTGTAAATATTATTCTGTATTATTTGTGCTATGCAGAGTTCTGATAACACTAAGTTAACCTATGTGTTTACCTGTATTTATTAATAAAAAAATATTTTGAGTCTACGTTTCACTTCTTTTCATGTAATAAAAACTAAACATTAGTAAGAGTGTATACTTACTCTTACAAAAATGTACCTGACGTTTGTTTTTTTAAGTGTACTGTTTTTTATAAAACCTGATGCACTCGTGTGCTCGACAGTACGGCTGCACCTCGTGAGATAGTGTTAACTAGCGCACGTCGACAGAAGACATTTTTACACAAAACCGATTGCGCGCGACAGTACTAGAGAAATGGGTTTTATTTTTCAAAAATAAAAGCTGGATTCCAAGCAGTGTTTGATTGTTTACAAGTAAAGTTAGATGAAGTTGCTGAGAAGTTGGTCTTTTAAAACTGAGATATGTAGTTGATCCAAACGCAGTTAAGAGTTTTTAAACCTTGTTTTTTATTTTCGTATTTCGATTCAGTAGTACTGCAATATAGAGCGTGGTTAAGCTTGTACAGTCAGCATCATATTCATATTCATATTCATTTATTCATTGTTATGTCATGCATACATAATAAGGTGTTACATTTTTATTATAAGTCACTTCATGCCACCCTGTAAGGGCACACAATAAATTAAATCATTAATTCAAGGTAGATTAACAAACCGAAATTTAACCTACTTGATTATTTACATTTAGGGTAATATGTCAGATAAGTTAGGTAGATAAAATGTCATCAAATTAAGTTAGTTACAATTGTTTTATGTCTTAGATCTAAAATTAACTTAAATATCCAATTTTTATTGTGGTTTGTATAATATTAAACTTTCATCGTCAAGGAATTTGTTGCGGATGCAACCTATTTTGTACCTTTTTTTGTCTATTATTTTTATACTTTTGGAATGTTTTATTTTGTTTTATCAGTTGTCAATATATTGCTGTCGAAAACAGATTGAGTCGGCTTGGTTTTAATATATTTCCTATAAATAATCACTCCAGCTATACAGTCCATCAGAAGTCCTTTATATTTGGTCCTTCTCCCGTCTTATAATGAATATGCGAAGTAGAACCAAGCAGCTGGCAACGCCGGCTAAAAGTCGTAAGGCGACACGTTCAGAACCAGGTGCACCCGCTGTGGGTGGGGTCGGTCGGTCCAAAAGTCAGGGCCTCACGAAGACTGATGCCACAGAAACACCCGCAGCTCTCGATATTGTTCGCGCGTGTCCCGCAACTACCACTACCGGCGGCTGCGGCTCCGCTGTTGCAGCCGAACATTTTGACGTTTCTCCTAGTTGCAGGTCGCACGTATCAGGGTCTTCGCGGTCATCAGCTACTATAAAAGCACGGAGGCTTTCTGCGGAGGCCGAGTTGGCCCGCAGAAGTATGGAGCGAGAGCAAGAATTGATGATTCGTGAGCAAGAAATTGAGATTGCTCGACAAAGAAAACTACTTGAGCAGGTAAAACAAGTAGAACAATTAGAAATGGAAGCTGCTCTGGCCGCTCAAGAAGCCGAAGAACGTTCCGCAAAGTCGGCCAGTAATGTTCATTCCCGGACGGCATCTTGGGTTCGCGATATAAACCAGGGTAGCTGCCTACGCATGACGAATGAGCCAACTGTCGAATTGCATCGCAATACAGGAAACGATGGAATTATACTCAAAGCGATTGCTGACACTGCAGCTGCAGCAAAAGCTTTGGCTTCAGGTCGTAGAGCCAACATAGAACTCCCTACATTCTTCGGGAATGGTTCCCAATGGCTACAATTTAAACGTCAATTTAGTAGTACTGAGTCTTCTCATTCCCCCGCAGAGAACGTTGCGCGTTTACAGAACGCGCTTCGCGGACCCGCGCGTGAGGCGGTCGCTTCGCTGCTCCACACGGCAGCTGCCCCCGAGGAGATCATGCACGCACTCGAGCGAACATTTGCGTGCCCGGAAATGGTCGTCTTTGGTGAGGTACAAGTGTTGAAAACGCTGCCGCGGCTTGGCGCCGAGCTTAAGGAGATTGGTATTTTTGCCAACAAGGTACGAAACAGCCTTTCTACTATGAAATTACTCGGTCTACGAGAATATTTACATTCACCTGAGCTATTTCATAGTATTTTGGGCAAATTTAACCCTTTAATGAAGATGAGGTGGTCTGACTATGCGTCAGAAATGTCAAACCCTCTCATGTCAAAGTTAGAACTTTTATCTGATTTTCTAACTCGTGAACACGAGCGTTATATTAAATTCGCATTATCTCCTGAAATAGGTTTTATTGCTACACAACAAAACATCATTGTGCCTGTCAATAAACAATTCAAACGTGAAAATATTCACGCTGTGACACATGACAATATTAAAACAGGTGACAAAACCGAATGCATTTATTGTAAAAAGTGCCATGATATAAAAAACTGTTCCGAATTCACAAGGTTATCAGTTGAAAACAGGTGGTGTTGGTTGCGTGAACACAAAATATGCTACAAATGTCTAAAGAGTAAATCACATCAGTGGAAGTTATGTAAAGTGAACCCTTGTGGTGTCGACGGTTGTACTTTCCGACACCATCCACTTTTACACGGCAGGCAGGATACATTTACATCACCGCAAACACACCATACACAGGCGTTCCATAATACAGTGTGTACAGCTGCGCTCAACCATGAGTGTGAAACAGAACTAAACAATATGAACAATACGGGGTGTACGGCACCGCTAAACAAAACTGAGTGTACTGCGTTCAATAATATTGGGTATGCGAATTTGTCTGAAAGGGATGCCAAACACACGCCGTGCTGTTCCAAGACTACACAGGAGTTGTCAAAAGAAAACGTCATGGTTTCTAATACAGGTATTTTAAGTCAACATGTTGGAACGACAACCAAAACACAACCACACAGCGCATTATTAAAAGTGGTACCAGTTATTGTGTCTGGACCAGCTGGCAGTTACGAAACCTTCGCACTCCTAGACGATGGCAGTACAGCGTCGTTAATTGATTCTAAAGTGGCTGCCCGTATCGGGGTGTCAGGGCCAGAGGAGGTTATTACTGTCAATGCTGTAGGTGGCTTACACAAAACTACTAAGATTTCTTATGTGGACTTTTACATACAGGGTAAACACGAATCTGACAGGTTTTTAGTCAATCGTGCCAGGGCCATGCCCTTACTCAGCTTGAGCACGCAAACATTGTCCAAACACACCGCACAGTCTTACGATTATTTGAGTGATTTAACCGATTATTTGACGTACACTGACGCTATGCCAACCGTGCTGATTGGTGCCGAGCACTGGCATCTGTCAATATCTCGTGATATCCGCGCTGGTAGTCGTAATGAGCCGGTAGCTTGTCACACCTGGCTTGGTTGGACATTGTATGGAGTGGCTTCTAGTAAAACGAAACCGGTTGAGTTTGTCAACCACTGTCACCTAGACCGTATTGAGCTTACTGAACATGAACGTTTAGAACTGCTAATAAAGGAGCAGTACAAATTGGACTCACTGGGTATTACCAAACATGAGAAACTTCATAGTAAACTGGATGCTCGAGCTGTTGAGATCTTACACAATACTACCACACGTTTGCCAACTGGTAGGTATGAGGTAGGACTTCCATGGCGGGATAATATTCAGTGCGTTCCCGACAGTTATCCGCAAGCCCTATCTCGCTTCTTAAGTTTAGAAAGACGTATGTTTCGAGAGTCCGATTTTGCTGAAGCGTACAAAAGGTTTATTGACAATATGATTGCCAAAGGTTATGCTGAAGAATGTGATCCTGTCACTTATTATGGTCATTCTGTCAGTAATAGGAACGGTACCAATGTTATCAACAGTAAACACAATTTAGTGGAATGTCCAAATAAAAATAACACTTCGTCAGGTTACATTCAATATGGTACAGTCAGTCCGAATAAAGTGCAACCAAAATGTCATGACTACATGTCAACCACAGACATGGATAAAATAAACTTAAAAACGACTTCTGAATCTTCTGATACAACTCAAAGTGAAACCAATACCGAAATAAGGTGGTATTTGCCTCATTTTGGGGTGTATCACCCACAAAAGCGTAAACTCCGTGTCGTCCATGATGCAGCCGCAATGAATCAAGGCGTTTCCTTAAATTCGTTGCTTCTTCAAGGACCAGATCTCTTAGAAAACTTATTAGGCATACTTTGGCGTTTTAGAGAGGGCGCTGTCGCAATGACAGCGGATATTAAGGAGATGTTTCCCCAAATACGGATCCGTGATCAAGATAGGGACGCATTACGTTTTTTATGGCGCGACGTTAGGTCAAAGAACACAACTCCCATAAAAGAGTATCGAATGACAGCTGTTGTTTTCGGGGCGTCATCCAGTCCATTTACTGCGCTGTATATCAAAAATAAAAATGCAATGTCACATCAGGATTTGTATCCCAACGCAGCCAATGCAAGCATTCACAGTTCCTATATGGATGATTTTTTGGACAGTCTTGATGAGGTAACTGAAGCTGCGCAGCTGGCATCCGATGTGGTGACTATCCACCGTAACGCCTGTTTTGAAATGTGTAGTTGGATTTCTAACAGCCAGGAAGCGTTGCGTCTTGTTCCAACTGAATTGCACGCTGCACAGCCTACTGAAGTGTCTCTTGGTAGTGAATCAACTAACGTCAGAGCCTTAGGTGTCTCTTGGGATCCTATATCGGATACCATTGGTTTTAGGACTGGTTTAGAAGGGCTCAAGTTACATGGTGTTTTTACTAAGCGTAAAGTTTTGTCCCACCTCATGAAAGTGTACGACCCACTAGGATTGCTTGGCCCTATAGTGGTCAAGGGCCGTATACTCCTTCAGGAGGCATGGAGATCCAACATTGACTGGGACACGGTTTTTCCACCTTCACAGGTATTAAGGTGGAACGAATGGTTTAAAGAACTGTCAGATATATCTAATATTAGAGTTCCACGTTGGTACGCTAAGGTAAACGGCGAGCCTCTGCACAGGGAGCTACACGTTTTTGCGGATGCGAGCGAGCTTGCCTATGCGACTGTCGCTTATTGGCGTTTTTTGTACGCAGACGGTACAGTCAAGCTTGCTCTCATATCCAGTAAAGCAAGAGTATCGCCATTGAAGCCCACTTCAATTCCACGCCTAGAATTGCAGGGTGCTTTAATAGCTTCACGCCTTGCTATGACCATCAAGGAATTTCACAAGAAAAAGCCTATTCGGACGTTTTTTTGGACAGATTCGAGAACTGTCCTTAGCTGGCTAAGAAGTGACGCACGAACGTTCAAGCCCTTTGTGGCCCATCGGATCGGCGAAATAACTGAAAATTCATGCGTTCAAGAATGGAGATGGGTCCCAACTGACTTGAACGTCGCGGACGATGCCACGCGAATCAAACCTCTCCATATCAACCCTAACCACCGATGGTTCACCGGCCCCTCATTTCTTCTGGCTTCTCCGGAAAATTGGCCTGTGGAACCAGCTGGCCAGCCTCCAGTTCATGAAGAGTTTAAGCATACTCCTACACTTGTGGTTGGGCATCTGGTTATCACCGCGGATTTCAGTCGTTTTAGTGACTGGTTGCGCTTACTGCGCGCCACTGCTCGCGTTTTGCAGGCGGCTTCTAAATTTCGCTCACTTTTGGACCGCGTTAGACACATTGATCACACTGATCCTAGCACCGATTTTAGGGTTCGTCAACGTACAAACGCGCCTACGTCCACCGCTCTATTACCCCTGACAGCGGAATTGATGCAAGCCGCAGAAAGGCACGTCCTGCAGAAAGTACAGTCCGAGACATTTGGAGAAGAAATTCTGCGGATTGAACGAGGAGAGTTATTGCCCAAGAGCAGTCGCTTAGCAAAGTTATCACCCAAGATGGGAACGGACAATTTGCTACGTTTGGTCGGCAGAATTGAGGCTGTAGAAGACGTCGGTACCGAAGTCAAATCGCCCATACTGTTAGATGGTCATCACCCAGTCGTGCGCCTTTTGGTTCTCTTTTACCATCGCAAGGCTGGACATGCGAATAATGAGATGGTCGTCAATGAGCTGAGACAGAGATACTGGCTTCTTCCCTTGCGCAGCACCATACGAAGCGTCGCCAGCAAATGTTTGTATTGTCGGATCAGGAAGTCAAAACCGATGAATCCAATGACTGGAAACCTTCCTCCGCAGCGGCTTGCCCACCATCGCCGCCCATTTAATTTCACTGGACTTGATTATTTTGGCCCGATTAACTCCACAATCGGACGCAAACAGGAAAAACGATACGTAGCCCTATTTACCTGCTTGACTTCCAGAGCCGTCCATTTGGAACTTGTGCACTCCCTGACGGCTGATTCAGCGATAATGAGTTTACGTCGATTTATTGCAAGGAGAGGTGCTCCCGAAACAATATTCTCTGACAACGGAACTTGTTTTGTTGGTGGTGACCGAATATTACGGGAGTTTTATCAGACAGATGTCAACGATTTTGCTGCCAGCCGAGGAATCAATTGGAGCTTTATTCCTCCCGCTGCTCCTTTCTTTGGTGGATGCTGGGAACGGCTAGTTCGCACCGTCAAAGTTGCACTGAACGCCACCCTACGCGAAAGGGCACCTAACGCAGAAGTACTCGTGACCCTCCTGATGGAAGCTGAGGCCATTGTCAACTCCCGGCCCCTAAGTCACGTTTCTGTGAGTCAAGATGACCAGGAGACGCTGACACCTTTCCACTTTCTAATTGGCACATCCTCGAATCAAGTCCTACCTGCAACCCTTGACGACCGAGACCTTCTTCGTAGAGCAGACTGGAGGAAGGCCTTGAGGTTAGCCGACCATTTTTGGAACCGTTGGGTGAAAGAGATTCTACCTACAATGCAACCACGACAGACAGGCGAAAACAGGGAACGCGACTTAAACATCGGTGACCTGGTACTCATCGTGGACGAAAATCTTCCAAGAGGAACTTGGCCAAGAGGCCGCATCACTGCAACCTTCCCTGGCCGAGATGGCGTAGTCAGGGTGGTGGACGTAGCCACACAGGGAGGCCTTCTTCGTCGGCCCTCCAAAAAGTTGGTCAGGCTAGACGCGTAGGGCTCCTTATTGGCTGGCCCGGCTAGCTTCGTGTGCTTTCGCACACTAGGGGGTGGGATGTTGCGGATGCAACCTATTTTGTACCTTTTTTTGTCTATTATTTTTATACTTTTGGAATGTTTTATTTTGTTTTATCAGTTGTCAATATATTGCTGTCGAAAACAGATTGAGTCGGCTTGGTTTTAATATATTTCCTATAAATAATCACTCCAGCTATACAGTCCATCAGAAGTCCTTTATAGAATTCGTCTACCGAGTAATAACAATGTTCTATTAATAGCTTCTTCAGTTGAGTCTTAAATACCTCGTCACTAGGTTGCAATTTGATTACGTCCGGAATATTGTTAAAGATTTGTATGCATTTATACTGCGGTCTTTTTTTATACATAGCTAAGTTACATTTAGGCAATAATAGTTTATTTCTGTATTGCTTCCTAGTCTTAAAAGTTTCAGGTTTTTCTGGAAAACATGTATAAACTTTTGGAGGTTCTAGGGCCTTATCTCTAAGTGATAAGGTCCTAGGACCTCCAAAAGTGTATACATGTTTATGATGCTGACTGTCCTATTATTGAACGAGCGAGCGAAGCGAACGCAGTTCTCCATTTCAAATTTGGCAAAAGAAAAAAAGATATATTTTGTGAGCATTCATTATATAGATTTTTTTAGTCGCTCCGGATTTCGAAATAAAATAAAATAAATCAGGCTGGCGAGTTCTACAGCTCACAGAGTCACTTGTATATTATTATTAGTCAACGATATACAATAATTAAATATATCAATACGTACCTAAATACATAGTAAACAGTCAAGACTCAAGAGTGTTTATCAAACGAATAAATGCACTTACCGGGATTCGAATCAAACTGATATCGGATATTAAATGAAGCTTAATACTGCTTGTATCAGTTAACATCGGATATGGCGTGTAATAGGTTATATGCTGAGATTATTAGGTGGAACACATATAGTAAGACGTGGCAGGAAGGAGGAATCAAATATCGAACTAATATATTTGATCGGTAAGTACCTGAGTTTCTGCCAATTATCTACCAGCGTAAGATACATGACATGTATTGTGTTAATTTTTTTCGTTAACAAAGAAAAATACATGTATTGTACATATTTTTAACCGACTTCAAAAAAGGAGGAGCGATTACGATAACGCCAAAACTCGGTAATTTATGAACCGATTTGAAGTTGTTTTTCTTTGTTTGAAAGCATGTACTTCCAGATTGGTCCCGTTGTCACCAAAATCTAGTTCTGATGATGGGATCCTGGAGAAATCGAGGGAACTCTTCAAATTTTATAGGCAAACTTGAAGCAATTTGGCTACTGATTTGAAGTCGGTTAAAACTTTGTTTTTAAAGTGCAGTTATATTGTTTTTGTATCATTATCATCAATATCCGCCTATAATAGCTTACTGCTGAGCATAAGGTCTAAGTCTTTAAGGTACCTATTTATAACTGTGGGCCTTAGATGCCTGAAATAAATGGTTTTTATTATCATTATCAATAATGTTATATAAAAAACCGGCCAAGTGCGAGTCAGACTCGCGCACGAAGGGTTCCGTATCTATAAAAAAGGCAAAAAATCACGTTTGTTTTATGGGAGCCCCCTTAAATACTGCTGATAGATACCCTCTAATTTAATCTAGCATAAGGTTTTTATTTTTATTCTTCATTATAAGGTAAAAAATATGATATGTAGGTTAACAAAACAAAAAAAATATTGTAAAGAAAGTGAGTGCAATCCTCGCCAATAAACAATATGTTTGGCGAACTTATAAGTAATAAAAAATGTAACTTATTATTTTTGGAAAAATAAATTAAAAATATTTTTTTATATTATTTTATTCTGTTATTTAGTATTTGTTATTATAGCGGCAACAGAAATACATCATCTGTGGAAATTTCAACTGTCTAACTATCACTGTTCATGAGATACAGTCTGGTGACAGACGGACAGACAGACGGACGGACAGTGGAGTCTTAGTAATAGGATCCCGTGGTTACCCTTTGGGTACGGAACCCTAATAAAAAGAGGTACATAGGTACACAAATACATACATACATAGCGCTGCACAAATGGCACACTAAAATTGAGTCAATTGCACCAACTTGCCTTAGTTTCGCTTCGTCAATGGAAACGTAAACGTGTCTCAACTGTCAGATGTGCCTGGCCATTTTTAAACAGGGAATTTCGTATAGACAACATATCTAATCTACCTTTTTTCTTTATTACATCATTAATTATTATTATAAGAGTCTCTTCGAGTGCGCCACTTGTTCCGGTCCCAGGCTAGACTACATCCGGTAATGACCCGCCATCTAATCGATCGTGTTTGTGTATACAATATGCAAATGATTCGTTTGTTTTGGTTGGTTACGATTGTTGCGAATAAAATAAGTTGAATTCAGTTCGATTTGTATGTTGACTTATCAAATAATTCTGGTCAGGCTTTACATTATACACTGCCCAAAAGTGTCTACGGATCAAGTACGTTTTAGAGAGGTTTGTTAAAATAACTCTCTCTTACTCTCTCTCTGCTTTATTATGGACCTTCAAACTTTAACTACTTCGGTATTACCATTATGGCCAAGGTTGGATAGACTGGTATTACAGCGATTGTAGTATGATAAAAAAAGCTAATCTACTTGATCCACTTTTGGGCGTGTATTTGAAAGGACTTCTAATAAGATGAGCAATACCTCTATAGTTACATGTAATATAAATCGAGAGTCAATCAACCTTTTCTCGTTGTTATTCTGCCCTGGTAAGACAACAATGACAGACACCAAGAGACAACAATGACAGAGTTTCTTAGAAAAAATACAATTAATTGGACTCCGACTATCATGCTAAGGAGATGCCCCAACATGGAATGGCTTTACCTATATAACAAAAACACGTGTTTAGTGGATTTAAACTCCATGACATCATAGTTTTAAAGAGTGACGTAACCATGACAACGAGCCACAAAAAATAGTTGATTGACCCATATCTGCAGATTTGCGAAAGTATGTCTCTCTCTTATCTTTTTACGCTTAAACCCATAGGAACAGATTTAGATGACCGATTAAAGGTGGATTGGAGAATATGCAGATAGTTTCGTGTTAAAAATAATAAAATAATTTTAAACCCCGACTCAAACGGGGGGTGCTATAAGTTTAATATGTGTATCTGTCTGTGCCATGGTAGCTCACAAATGGATGAACCAATTTGAGTGCAGATTTTAATCGCAAGTCTTGTCTATCAAGGTGGTTCTTAGCTATGTGTGATGTGCCGGGGTGTTTTAAATTATTTATGTTTAAACCACGACGCAAACGGGGGGTGCTATAAGTTTAATATGTGTATCTGTCTGTGCCATCGTAGCTCACAAATGGATGAACCAATTTGAGTGCAGATTTTAATCGCAAGTCTCATCTACTTATCAAGGTGGTTCTTAGCTATGTTTGATGTGCCGGGTGTTTTAAATTATTTATGTACCTATATGCCTAATTAATCTTAAAACATCCTATAGTTAAAAACAGAGACCAAGCGACAGGCTGGTCGGTTACGTAACGCATTGTACGCGCGTCAGGCAGATCTAAATGTCAATTAATTTTTGTATGTGAAAATGACAGTTGAATGGGGAGTGGATGAAAATTTTAAAAGAGCCTGATTCTTTTTTTGGTTGTAGGAATAACCTTCCTTAGCACCAGGAAAAAGTTGCAGACTTGTCAGCTGCGTCAATTATTTTTGTAAAATATAAACAGTTTCCTCACTTACGTTTTGGGTTTAGGACGACGAATGAGAGACTTTTCTTGACCCGTCTCATATTATTTATAAATATCTAAACCCGAAAATATTTTAAATATCTGACCCTGGCAATAACAACGATTGGTTAAGCTGGAATGAGTTGAGAGGTTACGAACCTTTACATATTGGCATGAGGAACGGTGTTTTTACCCGTGTGGAAATTATTGTACCTACGCATATTTAGTGCTACCTTCCTGTATAAATTAATTACTAAAATTGAATCTAATCACTGTTTACAAATTGCTGTGTCGATACAAACCTGATAGGGTTTAACGACACCGTTAGATTTAACAAAATGTATTTTCTTTTATAAATGTAATAAAAAAAAACAAAAAAAAAAAACAGATATAGCTGCTGCAGCTGTCAATATCATTGCCATTATCAGTTTACCACGGATTTAGATATTTTCTTGTAATATGAGACGGATCAAGCAAATTATCTTATTCGCCGTCCTAAGCCCAAAACGTAAGTGAGGAAACTGTTTATATTTTTCAAAAATAATTGACGCAGCTGAAAAGTTCGCAACTTTTTTCTGGTGCTAAGGAAGGTTATTCCTATCACCAAAAAAAACAGCACTTCTAAAACTTTCATCCATTCCCAATTGTTCTAACGCTCGTTCGAAACGTTAACGTGTTTACCCTAATTTGGCCCCGTAACCCACCAGCTCTCGCTGTGATGGACCTGAACAGCCAGTGGGACCTACACGAAGCATGGATGTCCGAATGGAACGGGCAACAACAACCAGATGAACGCCTGTTTTCGTTCAACCCAAAGGCGCGTCCACATGGTTTTGACCATCCACGCAAGGTGTGGTGCCAATTAAACCGCATAAGAACAGGCATTGGTAACTGCGCCCACCACTGGTATAAATGGAGCTGGTGCGACTCCTCTCGGTGTGTGTGTGGAAACCCCGATCAGACAGTCAACCACATAGTTCTGGAATGCCCGACAACAAAATTTTCAGGGCGGATGGAGGACCTCAAGAACATTACTGAACTTGCTACAGAGTACTTGAAGAGGACTAATCTTAACCTTTGAATAAATCAACCTTATTATAATTATTTTCTTATATAGCTTTTATATGTAATCCAGTGACCAAAATGCCATACGATAAATAAATAACGTGTTTACCCCTCGGGAGTGCGATTAAAAAGCCCTACCCGGAAGGAACCACACTCACGGATAGTTCTACCAACGACGTCACGTCGCCACCATTCAACTCACACTCCGCCATTTTCCCCGTGACTGCAACGTCTAGAGAAAGTAACAATACACAGGTCCTGAGACCGCGTTAACATTCCGCACACCACACGGCTCGCGTTAAACCTGTATGTCGTTCGTCTTCAAATTTTATGCGCATTTGTTACACAAGTTTTCACCACATGTATTTCGTGTTGGGAAGCGCAAAATACGCTAGCCAGGTATTTATGTTATCGTACACCGCGTTTGATATCTATGCTTTACATCTGACGTAAACGCGATCGTGCTAGAGTAGAATTTTATAGGTGCAGAATACTTAGGGCATTGAAATTTACGACAGCATGTAATTTTACACACTTTTTTAGCTGGTGAGGACGATCGAGAACCAGGAGAGGGAATACTTACCTTGGGGCACCCGATCCTCCATAACAATAACATGAAAACCATTGAAGCCAATAGGCCTGGCGCAGGACCGGTCATTGTGGCACTCTTGGGGGAGGTATAATATGTCCTGTAGTGGACGTCTTTCGGCTGATAATGATGATGATGTCCTCCCAGACTAAGATCGGGAAACTTTACGTGCATGGGCTTGAGTGTGACTTGCAAAACCATATTTGGTTTTGAACGTACGACCGCAAGATACATAGTGAAGCTGTCCACTTGAATTATAGGTGTAGTGGTAGGAGGGCTTGGGCCGAGTCTTACGGAGCTGGCGGCTGATAATATTATGATGATGATGATGACTGAAGCCAATCGAAGAAAAGATGCGGAGTTAAAGGAGGAGAGACAGATGAAGACCAAAACATGCGTTTATGGAACAAGCGAAAGAGAAGGTCAATGTAATCTCGCGTCCGGAGCTCAAGACATTGGCCGAGAAGCGAACAGAATGGCAATTACTTCCCCAACATGAACTAGCTCTTAAATATACGATGATGATGTAATTTTATATTCCTTTTCTGCCGAAGAAAGAGATTAAAGCACACGTAATATGTCATTAGACACAACCCTAAAAAGTTTTAAGCTAGGGCCTATAAGTTGGCTCATTACTGGTCCAATTTCCATTCCCTTTGATCATCGAATTTAAAACGCGCTGCGTTTGTCGACAAATTTTCTTTTTCCTTCTTAATATTTATTCAATGTGGCTCGTTATGTGTCCTATACAAATGGTATAAAAATGGCTTACACGTTTATGTTTGAAAATAAAAACATTTTGTGTACAGGCACTCGTGGGCCATGATTCGCGACACTCCCAACAACCAAAAGAAGTGAAGTCATCGCGAAGTGCTTGGTCACGACAGTCATCAAGACACTATCAACCGCCATCATTCGCGACAAGGGGTGCGTAAATAGCTAACTACTTTGCTGACTGTACAATATGCTAGACTACACAGGTATGTATACATAGTATAAAACAAAGTCGCTTCCCGCTGTCTGTCTGTCTGTCCCTATGTATGCATAGATCTTTAAAACTACGCAACGGATTTTGATGCGGTTTTTTTAATATATAGCGTGATTCAAGAGGAAGGTTTATACGTATAATACATGCATGTATTATACATATAAACCCGTGCAAAGCCGGGGCGGGTCGATAGTTTATAATAAAATAAGTCTGTTAAATGCTTTCTGTATATACGAGTATCTATGCCTAATTATATTTGCTCACAAGTCTCAAAACACATAATCTGGAAATTTGCCTGCCACACGCGGGTGTGTTAAGAAAAACATTATAAATTACATTCGTGTCAATTTAAAAGAATCCCTATTGTGGTCGTCTATACATTTGATAAATAAAATACAACAGAATTATAAACAATACTAAGTAAAAAAATAAGATTACTGCAGAAACACACATGACTAATTAAAAGCACAAAGCTTTAAATTTAAAACAACGTCGGTACCACGAGCACTAGAGGTGTCGACGGAGAGCTACACTATACAGTACTTCGGTAGTGATGTTCCACATTCTTGGAGCGAGCTGGCAAATATTCGAGGCGGATCATTCGACTTGCTATAAAGATACCGAGCGACATGGTTCAATCTTGACTAATATGTATATATCCTTGCAATCATTACTCATAGAGTACAACGTCCAAATGTCTGTCGATTTAGAGCAGCTTGACAGGACGGACTTCCCAGTCCCAGTGACATGGAAAGCGATGAAGACAAAATGGCGACAATCTGGGGGGCAATCTCACACTAACATTTCAGATTTGATATCAATGGAGTCTGTTTAAATAAATAAAGTGTCAAAACACGAGCGCGCAACTGGTGAAATCAAATCGGAGTGCCAAATTAAGTGTCAATTTGGCCTGTAAAATTGTACTATTGAAAGATCATTCTAGTAATTCCTTACAAAGGACACGGGACACCTCTGTTGCGCTTACCTCCCATGTTTGGTGTGAGAGAGAGCGCAACAGAGGTGGGCGTCCTCACTTGATATTGCCTAGCGCGCAGCGAGTGTTTGGAAATACAATAGTTATAAAACATAGATATGCCGTGGCAACGCAAGTTTCGGATAGAAGCGATACTGAATTGATAAGTGTTGATCGAACATTGAAGTGGACATGTGGTAAATCCCGTGATGGCACGGTCATGTCACAAACTGCGCAAAAACAGTTCCAAATCGTGCCCAGCTCCGTCGTAAAATGGAATGGTGGAACGGTGTAAACAAAAACTTTGGTTTGATGATAGTTTCAAAGTTCAATTTTCTAGACTGTAAAGTATGACTGGTGAATGACTATTCAAGAACGGAACTTATATGAAAGATAGGGAGGAAAGGTATTCCTGTGCAATGTTTATAGACAAATACTTAACGTTTCAACGTTAATTAATATCAATCAATACATTATCTAACAACTTTAATTGCATTTTATGATTTTACTATTTATACTAGCTGTATGTATATAATAGTAGCTGTCCGCTCGACTCCGCTCGCGTATTACAAAGAGCCTAGGCAGAGCTACGGGATATAATATAACTTATGTCCATCCCGAAACTTCATTTTATAAACTCTCACACACAAACATACGAAGCTACAAACTCACGAACTTTACCTATTTATAATACACTAAGTAGTTTCCGCCCGCGACTTCGTCTACGTGGGCCCGGGATAAAAACTATCGTATATTTTAATCCAGGCTATAAACTATATTCGTGCAAAATTTCATCTAAATCGGTTGAGCCGTTTAAGCGTGATTGAGTAACAAACATCCAAACAACTACACATCCAAACTTTCGCATTTATAATATTATTAATTATTATATATTATATAAGTAGGGTATATGATCAATATGATCATCCAATACCTCCAATGAGGAGGACTAATATGCAGCCGTCCGAATGGGAGGATTTGGCTAAGGGCCGATCACATCGGAGGCACATTGTGTTCACACAGGTGAACGATTTCGAGGTCAGACGGCGCGCAGAGCTCGATACAAAGCGCGATGAGCTAAAGACCAGACCACCTGCGGCCATACATTATAGTTATGTCGGAGGGGTGCTGATGTGTGGCGAAAATTGGCTATGTCAGTCACCTGAGGGCGACGCTCTCAGCAGTGATTAGCAGTCGCTGAGGCCGAATACGGCTAGGAGAAGATGATGATGTTCTCCAATAGAAGTAGATACTTTTGGCCCGTCATGTGATCATGATGATGACTGTTACTATTAGTAAAGGCAAATAGAAACGATCACCCAATACCTATCTCCAATTTTTGCCCGTTAGTTAAAATTATTTTATATCTAAACAAATACCTAATTTAATTTATATGCTAATTTTATGATCGAAACTCACTGAAATCAGTACCAAACTGAAGTTTTGTGAATGGAGTCCCAAGTGTAGTTCCTTTTGCCCTGCACTCGCTTACTTTGAAAGCTGTTTTCCAGTTGTTTGTGTTCGCATCCCTACGAAGACACCGGAGCCTCGAGAGCCCTTAGCGACACCAAACGAGACGAGCTCGGCCCTAATACAGATCAAATGGACTTCATTTTTTAATGACCATGCCCCTTTGCCGTTGAGATGGTAATTCAGATTACAATGGACGCCGTAATGAGGAGATTAAGATTAAAAACGTTATAAAAGAAGTAAGTTTTGCCATTATTCCACAGGAGGTCACTCTGGATCGACATGTCGCATATGATACGAGGATACATTTAAAAAACGGGACAAGAGCGAGTCGGACTCGCACACCGAGGGTTACGTACAAAATTACAAATGTATAGTTTTCTGATTGTTCCCTCTACTTGTAGTATACGAAGATATTACTTGCCAAATTTCATAGTTTAATTAGTCACGTATAGTTCTAGGTGAAGCGTTCATAGCCCGGCGGCGCTTGCGTATCGGAAACGATAACGCAGGTCAAGCAAAGACGGCAGGGGTCAGTCTTTGGATGGGTGACCGCCTGTTTGAGTGGTTACTATAAATGAGCGCTTCCGTGCTTTGGAAGGCACGCTAAGCAGTTGATCCCGGTTGCTGTCTATGACAGTAGTCGTTAAGCCGAGTTAGAGGCCTTCGGGCGGCTTAAGAACCTCTAACAGTCGAGTTGCCCACTCACTTGACAAAGGGGGGACAACTATCACTCGCGTCCGCAGGAGTCCTTGCACGTGTCCCCTGGGTGGTACTAAAGAGTGACAAACTCAAAGGCCAAAATAATAATTGCCATACGATAAAAAAAAAATAGTTCTAGGTCAACGGAAAGTATGCTATAAATAAATGTTGATCCCTTGAGTGTCGAAATATTTTTTTTTTTTTTTTACGTTAACTTAGAAGTTAGATTTTTTCACAGTTTCAAGGGAATGTAGACCTGAGTTGAAAGAGCCAGAACCGGCAGAAAACAAAGTGGTCCTATAAGGGTTCCGTTTTTCCCTTTTGAGGTACGGAACCCTAAAAGTACCACGATGGTGGCAAACAAGCACGACCTGTCACAAGCACGTTGCAGAGCCTTTATTGATGTGTTCTTTATTGTTCGCTATATTGAAAGCAAGAGATATGTTTTTTTTAGGGTCATCTTACACATATCGAACTAAATAAACCCATAGTATGCTCAATAAGGCTTGTGTTATGGGTACTAGACGACGATATATTTAATAGATTATAAATAAGTAGAAAACATCTAAGACTCAGGAATAAATATTCGTGCTCATCACACAAATATTTGCCCTTACCGGGATTCAAACCCAGGACCTTCAGCTTCGTAGGCAGTGTCACTACCCACTAGGCTAACCGCTAATAAATTACATTACAAAGTTTATATAAATATATGTCGAGTTGATCAGGTCCTCAATACATGTTGAGTGTTACAAATACCAGCAGTTGTATTCAATGTGGTACTACATGTATTTAATGTATTTACAAGTGCTGGAATTTTAATACAAGCGACTGAAGCGATGGTATTGAGTAAAATAATACGAAGCGAAATTACACCTCGCGAACTGGCGTAATCAAAAACAATTTCAAAGCGCAGAAGATTGCAGGGATTCGCAATATTGTGCGAAGTGGCGCAGCCAGGAAATGTCAATGCAATAAAATTAATCAAGTGCCGAAATTACTGCTGCCCACTTTCAAACTTTGAGTTTGCTTTATACTTTAAACTTAGGCGACGGGTAGCAATAATTACAGTCTTAAAAGTATACTTATATAGTAAATTTGAAAGTGTGTCCGTCTGTTGGTCTTGCATGTTACAACCGCTGATTCGCCTGTAATTAAATCTAGCCTGGAGATAAATAAAATCCAGAGAATGCATATAGAATACTCTGTTTAGCTTAGTGAGTAGTGACTTTGCCCACGAAGGTCACGGTCCTGGGTTCAAATTCCGGTAAGGGCATTATTTGTGTGATGAGCATGAATACTTGTTCCTGAGTCATGGATGTTTTCTATGTATTAAAGTATTTATTTATCCATATAAGTGTGTATATCGTACCCAAAGTACAAGCATTGCTTAGTTTGGGACAAGGTCGATTTGTGTGATTTGGCCCCCAATATTTATTTGATTGCAGGGAACGTATATTATATAGGATATTCTGTACCTCGGAAATAGAAGCGAAGTCACCTGAGAGCGATCAACGAAATCTACTGCTTTCTTTACAATCGGTCATGTCAAAATATTTCACGTACAACCTCTAGAGAGTGAATAACTGACTAGAGGCGTATAAGTTTTATCGATACAATACGTTTTCGAACGCGTTTGGGTTTAGTTTTAATTTGTATGGCAACGCGAACAGCGCCTCTGGTGGTAACTGTTAGGAACTACGCGTTGCCATACAAATTGAAACTAAACGCAAACGCGTTCGAAAACGTATATGTATACTACTAAGTAGTAGAGCTACAGATTCCCACTGGCTCGCCTGTTTTACGACAGTTCGTAGGTTACGGTGTCTGCTTACAACCGGCAGGACGTATTCTTGTTTATCACCTTCATACAATTTAAAAAAAGATGGGTACGCAATCCTTTTGATGAGATACTATACCCGACTTGCATATTAGATGCCATGCCACACAGCAATTAACACAAATCGCTTGCGTTTACCTTTCACACCATCAAAGCGAAAGCTGGGATCTGTAAAAGTGACTGCTGGGGACTGGGAACGCAGATTGCGACTCACAAGAACGCCTCGTCGACTCAAAACGACTTATGATCGCTCGTCCCAGAAACTCACATACGCCCTTTTTATTCCACATAGGAGTGTATACGTTGTAATTTGTACCAAACTTCACGAAATAAGCGCAGGCGGGTGTGCTCGTTACTTTGCATTGATAAGGGTTTGGTGGTTGTATGGGAAATTTGCCATGAAAATTTGAATTCTACACAACAATATGTAATTTCACAAGTTGAACGAAACGTGAGTTTGATGCGAGTTTTTTATTAAGGTGAATTTAGGTCATCAATGTGAAGTAGGTCGGAAACTTTGTACTACCAACAGGTGTCGAGGCGCGGGAAATTCATCATCGGGATTTAACGTGTAGATGATTTTAATGTGTCATTTATGTACAGTATAGTAAAACTTAGAATGTATGGATGAAATTGGCGTAATTTTATCCATCTCAAAGTGTTGTTGTTAACAGCAAAACCAAGGCATTACCGAGCTGAACTGATAAAATGCAATACAGTACAATACAAACACTCTTTATTGCACATGCACACCTGATAAAGCAGTTACAAAAGAAAACAACAACAGAAAGTTGCCATATCAACTCCTAACCTAAACACGATAAAATCGACAAGTTTCTGCTCATTGGCACCCTCTCTAATAGTTGATGATTGTGCAAAAAGGTACAGTATAAAAAAACTTATATGGTGACAGAAACAATTTTTCTAATCATGCATGATTAGCACTGCAGTCATCTATACAGTTGAAGCTTAGAATAATAACGCCTAGAATGATAATTTCATACGGCCGACACGCCAAGCGGTGAGGCATAAAATGGATTCATGTAGTTGTGATCAACTCGTATTCACACGCGCCAATACGCACACAAACGTACCAATAGTGTTCCACCGATCAGCGTACTACGCCATTTATGACTGAGTTTTGGTGGCCTCACCGTTGCGCGTGAACTGCGTTTCTAGGCGTTATTATTCTATGAGTTGAAGTAACAACATTAGTACTGACACATGCGTTTAATCATGCGATAGGCCGAAGAATACAACTACAAACAGAGTCAAAACACCAACACGACAGCGAAGCCTCACCGCACGGTGCATTTGAGGATTCCTTTGTGAATTAATCGACTGCATCAAATATTGGCACACACCAACATCGCAAACACCTTGGTTAAGTACGCAAACAAACTGAGCTAGAATACGTGGCATTATTAAGCAAGGGTGGATTGAATCACTGTCACTAACATCCTAGTTTATATCTGAGTATTTTGATACTGGTAAGGTAGAATGAATCAATCACAAGCCTTTTAACCTAGACTATAAAAACAGAGACAACCTCTTCTGGTTATACTCGGTATCAGCAAACACGTCCGCAAGTCTAGCAAGTGATTGTAGAAAATACAAGTCAGTGAAACTTGAGCCATTCCAAATGGATTTCCTCATCAGATCTTTACCAGATTAATGTGGGACTCCCTTAAAGTGCTTTCATTGCAACCAAAAACTAATCATTAAAACTGGACCACATGGTACCTAACGCTAAAAGCTGAAAACAAACACATGGCGAATTGAGAACCTCCTCCTTTCTGAAGTCAGTTGTATTATTCAAGGAACACGACATGTCTTTTTAAGGTATATATTTCTCAAGCCATGTCAATGTGATATTAGATTAAAGTGGTGGAAGAGTATGGGCCGGAGCCAATAAGTAGACAGGTGAAGAGTGGCTTATAGAATCCTTTATTTAATATATTACCTATCTATTTATACACGTTAGGTTGCGCTGAACAAGCAAAGTGCGTTTATGTAGCAGTTAACCATTGTGTTATTGCTAAACACTAAATGTGGCCAATCGCCATACCACATCAATACGCTTATGTTGAAAACGAAAAGACCTGACCTACGAAACTCTTAATAATGTCACAGTTAATTGGCTTAAGATATTAAATACTAGCTGTTGCCCGCGACTTCGTCCGCGTAGAACTTTTTATCGTCTTAGAAAATGATTTCTCTCAATACAAAATTTGAACCCTCTTTTAGGGGATAATTAAAAAAAAAGTTGATGTTCATTTTCTAGTTTGTGAACAAACAGTCTAAAACCAAAGTTAAAAATCTCATACTTTAAAAATGCCTTGAAATACTCAAACTTTGAACGAATTTTAACACTCTTAGGGGATGAATTTGGAAAAACTCTGAAATCAGTTTTGTAGTCTTTTAACGTACAGAATAAGACCGAAGTTAAAAATCTCTTACTCACACTTTAAAATTTTATTGCTCGCCATTTAAAATTTGAACCCCCTTTTAAACCCCCTTAGAGGTTGAATTTTTCTAATCGCTTAAAGAACTTTTTTCGTAAACTTTTAAGTCTCTAGCTCAAAAAAAGTGTTGCCCATACAAAGCTTTCTTAACCCCCTTAGGGGTGGAATTTTCTAAAACTCTGAAAGTACTTTATTATTAATTTTAATAAGTAACATTTCGAATAGTTTTAAGTCTAGTAAAAAAAAAAGTTTTTCCCACACAACACTGGCTACCCTTCTTAAGGATCTTAAGGATCTCCTTAGGGATGGAGTTTTCTAAAACGCTGAAAGTTTTTTTTTAGTATTCTAATAAGTAATCTTTTTGCAAAGTTTTAAGTCTAACTCAAAAAAAGTGTTGCCCATGCAAAGCTTGCTCTCCTTTTTAACCCTATTAGGGGTGGAATTTTCTAAAACGATTTGTGTTATTTTTTTGTATTTTAATAAGTAATCTTTCTACAAAGTTTCAAGTCTCTAACTCAAAATCATAAACTTTCCCTGATAAAAACTTTGCACCCCTTTTTATCCCCCTTAGGGATAGATTTTTTCAAAACGCTGAAAGTCTTTTTTTTGTATTTTTATAAGTAATCTTTCTACAAAGTTTTAAGTGTCTAGCTCAGAAAAAGTGTTCCCCATACAAACCTTGCACCCTTTTTTAACCCCCTTAGGGAATGATTTTTGTAAAACGCCGAATGTAGTATTTTTCATGTTCTAATAAGTAATTTTTCGACAAAATTTTAAGTCTCTATTAAAAAAAAATATGTTTTTCCCATACAAACTTTGCACCCTATTTTACCCCCTTAGGGGTGAACTTTTCCAAACCGCTGAAAGTACTTTCTTTGTATTTAAATAATCTTTCTACAAAGTTTTAGGACTCTAGCTAAAAAAAATAGTTTCCCACATACAAACTTTGCACCCCTATTTTAGCCCCCTATTTTAGGGGTAGAATTTTCTAAAACGCTGAAAGTACTTAATTTGTATTCTGATGACTAATCTTTCTACAAAGTTTTAAGTCTCTATTTAAAAGAAATATTGTTTCCCCCATACAAAATTTGCACCCCTATTTTACCCCCTTAGGGGTAGATTTTTTTTAAACACTGAATCTAGGTACTTTATTTGTATTCTAATGAATAATTTCTCAACAAAGTTTTAAGTCTCTATTTAAAAAAAAGTAGTTTTTCCCATACAAACTTTGCACTCTATTTTACCGCTTTAGGGGTAGAATTTTCTAAAACCCTGAAATTTCTTTATTTGTATTCTAATGACTGATCTTTCTACAAAGTTTTAAGTCTCTATTTTAAAAAAAAAGGTTCTCCCATACAAACTTTGCACCCCTATTTTACCCCCTTAGAGGTAGAATTTTCAAAAATCCCTTTTTATCCCTAGCCCACGTTATAAAAGCAACATACTGTGCAAAAATCAACTCTCTAAGATTAGTAGTTTCGGCTGTACGTTGATGAGTGAGTGAGTGAGTGATTGAGTGAATAAGTCAGTCAGGACATAGGCATTTCTTATGTATAAATAGATAGAAGATAATGAAACTCCCATTCAAATATCTCAAAAAATTATGAAGCTACATCCGTTTTAATGTCGCTTGTTAGAGTGAGAAAACGATGAGGGACTGTGACGTCAATATACTCGAGCGTCATAGTAAAAAACAATCGTTTCATATGAAGGTGCGTTTTGCGGAAAAGGGACAGAACATACCCCCTCTTAAAACTTTGGACTCTTATACCTTAATCATTACCTATATAACCTCTTGCTTTGTTTTTTTCTCCATTTGACTATATTTATTTTAAATTCTTTTTCGAGAAAATACATTATGATTATTTACCATATTTTCAATTCCTGAGCTATAACCACGAACTTCGGAATTCGAAAATATTCGGGTATCTCTATCTCTATCGCACTAACCATACTCGAGTGACAGGGATGCAAATATATGAACATTGAGTATCGGTTTTCGTGGTAGCGCCGCAGGTACTTTGGCTGAATGCGCCGAGCGCGTGCCATTGTCATTCAAAAAAAACAAATTCGTGTTAATTATATTGTTCAAATTTGTTGATTTCATTTATTGAAATTACGACATAAAACGACATTTGCGCATATAAGTTCTCATATCAGAATCGAATATTTTTTTATGGTTTATATTTTAGCATTTGTCTCGTAAAGGTCTATCGTAGACGGGATTTAAATTATTAATAAGTGAAAGGCAAAGCAATTCCGCCATTTTGACGAAAATTTTACGGTTCTTATAGCTGACAGTTGGAGCAGCGTTTGATTTCAATAAAAATAAATGAAAAATTAAATGAAGTCGTATTTCGGAAAATTAATTAACTGTCGCAGTCGGATAAAAACTATCCTAAGTTGCAGCTAGAATAATAATGTACCTATATAAAATGTTTCGTATTTTTCCGTTCATGGGATGCTGAGAACATTCGAACCGCGCAAAGCTTAGTTTCAAACTGGCTGATTCTTTTTTTAATTTAGAGATTTATTATAAGTGGAGATAACAAACTGAATAAAGAACCAAATACATTCTAACTACTACTACTTTAAGTGTCTGACTGTAAGATAATATTTCTACTCTGATCTGCTTAGATCTATCTGCTTGGATTTTAGCAAGCCTCTATTTTGGCATAGTTGACTGATCTAAGATGCCTTGAGACAATACTAAATTCCCTTTTGATATTTATATTTTTATCTGTATATTCAAGTAGGTTCCAGTCGATGTCTTACTATGTTTATACATTACTATAGCTTTTATTCGCAACTTTGTCAACGTATTCTCGATAATAGGGATATTTCTATTAGATTCTCATAGGCAATTCATTAACACACTCCCATACTAAATTTAAAAGCATTTTACACCCATCCTAAAAAAATTAAATACCGGAGCACATGGAAGCTTTATATCTATACCTACTAACTGATAATATAAACATTTACAATGTTAGTTAAGAAATACAGCTACTATATGCCCCCGCATTTAAATTAATGTAAATATACCCATATAAGTTTGTTCTACGACTCGGTTTCTATTTATTACAGCTTACGTATGCGGGTAATGTATCGATAGGCAAGCAAATATTGAGTTTGAGTTTAAAATAACATTCGGAATAGCTTTCGCGGTACCGAGACGGTTATTTCCGCCGAATCGTACGTTCACTTGCATCGCTGTTGAGTGCCAACTTAGAAAATGGAATTCTTATGTTTACGCATTAGTGGGACGGGTTTATGATAGCTAAAGTCATGTAGCGTCAGCGTTTTTTAGTGTGCTTCAAACTCTGACTGAGATAGAACAATGAAATTCGTATCATTGCGTACTTACAAAGTAACATTATAAGCGCGAAAGTGAGTTTGCTTCTTGGTTGCAGTTACCTTTGACCTGATTTGAATGAATTTTGTTGTGAACATGTCACATTATTTGCAAAAACATGTAACAATAAAAAAAATCGCTCCATGTAATGCTTTTCTCGGCCATTCAAAGTCATAAAAAAGAAGCGATATGTGCCGTCATTAGTTTTCCAATGAAACTAAGTAGTAAGGAAAACTTTTCCTTACTACTTAGTTTCATAGTCGGCAAACATTTGACGTAGGTAGCTGATTTGACACCATAACGGCTCAGCCACGAGTTTGAGCGACGACAGCAGAAGTGCGCCATACATAGGAGCGAGAGGCTGCGCTCCGTTCTCTCGCTCCCACGTATGGAGCACCACTCCCGCCGCCGCTCGAGTCGTGGCCCACCCGTCAGAATACCAAGTATCGGTTTTACAAAGAACATAATTATAAGTTTCTGTCAAAAATTTCATTTTCTACTACTCATTGAGACGATTCCAACGAGCCCAAACTCGATGGGGTTGTGTCGTTTTATTGCGGAGTTCCTTCCAGCTCCAGCATCAGATCAGCTCCAAGTCGTGATAATATTGCATTGTCATGCGATATGATATACATATGCTTGCAAAATTTCAGCTCAATTGGATAACGGGAAGTGACTGAAAAATGGATTGCAAATTTTGACGGACAACTTACATACTTACATATTTACATACATACGAACAGTGCAAGTTAATATAAAGCTTGTAATAATCAAGAGTTAATGAACACGGATCAATCTGCATGAAGAAGGCGTAGGTTAGGTACTCATTGTCACTGCTCCTGTCGATAGTTTCGTTTCAAAATGGCGCTGGGTCCTTGAAAGGATACAAGTCCAAACTTTTTACACTCGACATAAAAAGTATTTCGTACGTAATAAGTTTATAGAAGTTTATCCAATATTTCGTGGAAGTACCAGCAAAACGTGGCGAGATATGCTAAGAGGTGAGTTTAGTTGGAAAGTTACGCGATCAATACGCCCTGGGTACAGTTTGTTGGTAACTTTTAGTTGTATTTAGTTTACTTAGAAAACTGTCCTGAGGCTTAATTTTGCGATAAATCCCTGGTGTATGTATTTGCTACTTGAGGTAAAAGAAACTAAAGCTTGGTGGATTTGGATCATTTATATAGGCAGACCGTTAGGTAGGTTCAGTCTCAGTTCGTGATAAAAAAATAGGTACTGAAAAACCTTCCGTAATCTCACATTGAATTTCTATACCGATTAGCTACCTATATGAGTTTATACATAACCTACGCAACTGCTTTAAATCAAGGCTGGTTTTGAGTGAAAATATTCATACAATATACCTACTCGTATGTCATAAGTCATAATCCTCCTAGCGTTATTCCTGGTTGTGCCCCTAAAGGAGCCCGGGGTCCGCTTTGACACCTAATCCCAAGATTTGGCATAGGCACTAGTTTTACGAAAGCGACTGCCATCTGACCTTCCAACCCAGAGGGAAAACTAGATGTTTTCCTTCACCGAAAAGCTAACGGTAAATAATCCGTACATAAGTTCCGAAAAACTCATTGGTACGAGCCGGGATTCAAACCCACGACCGCCGCTTGACAGCCGTATGCCTGAACCACTAGGCTACCGTAGCTCCCTATACCTACTCGTATGTATGCTACTAAAAATAGGCTTAGAACGAAACGACCGATCCATCTCACTTAACCTCATAAAATAGTCTACCTGGCGCGTCGTTGGTCCTTCGGGAGTCGCATTAATGGTAGCAATGCAGATGTTGCCTCTTGACAAATATTCTTAAACTATACTACACATACATATATATAATATAGTGTGTTACCGGCATGAGGGCTTTTTTTTTAAATAGGGTAATATAACATACTTCTTTAACTTAACCATGACCTTAATTAAATGAAAGAACTAAAATTCCAACTTCTTAAATTTTACAGCGAAGTAAATTGACAAGATAGTGTAAATGACAGCTCTTCATACTTTGTTTAGTACGGCGTCATACACCTAGTACATTAAAAATACGGATTATGGAAATTTAATTGTGCAGTTAATTTACATAGTTATGATCTGCTAATACATATAAACAATTGCTAATGGAACATATTACACATGCCATTTACATCTTTACAAATAAAGGTGTTTCTATTTAGTGTGTGTGTAGTGTAGATTCGTGGTTAGAAGGTTGACCATTAATTACCGGACACCCTGTATATATATATGTCGTCGTCTAGTGCCCAATATTAACACAAGCCGTATTGAATAGTCTCAACAACTGGACAATGTTACAAAAATCGAACTAGCCCCAGGGTAATCCATGGGGCTAGTTCGATTTGTGTAAGATTTTCCCCAAATATTTCCTATAAAATATTTTATGCAATCATCATCATATCAGCGGAAAGACGTCCACTGCTGGACATAGGCCTCCCCCAAAGAGTGCCAAAATGACCGGTCCTGCGCCACCCGCATCCAGCGGACTCCCGCGACCTTTACCAGGTCATCAGTCCACCTTGTGGGGGGCCTACCCACGCCGCGCCTTCCGGTACGTGGTCGCCACTTTTATGCAATACTAATTGATTATTTATAAAATCTTTAAAAATATTTATTTAGACATAGAATCACGCCTGTGTACCCACACGAAGTAGATAGAGCAAATGAAATTTAATTTTCAGCGTAAGTTCTAACAATTGTAAGTTTATTGATGGACAAATTGAATCAAACACATCGCCTACTCGCATAATTCATAAATAATGGTTTATTCTAGTATTATTCGTTTTGTATTAATTGCATAAAGATACCTAATCAATTTATTTATTGAAACAAACGCAAACTATACGTGTAAATGTAATTCAAGCCCAGAATATTTCGATATCTACACTTATAATTATAACCCACGTGAAACAAAAACGGCTCTAACATAGCGATATCAGATTCCATGGAACCAATAGTTCCGATCAGTATGCGGAAAATTGAGGATATAAATTTAATGGTAACACTATCCAAAAGCTATTTTAAAGCGAGCGGCGAAAGAACAGTTGGCCACAAAAGCCTCCGAAAAATATGGCGTCGTTTGAGCTCGCATTACAAGGGCTCAACTGTGCGGTGCGGTCCAAGTTGCATGGTTATTATAGGATTAGGTACTTTCATCACTGCCAACTGTACGTGTGTACAATACATGTAGTGTAGATATCTATACTTCTATACAAATATTATAATGAGAAATAATTGTACTTTCAAAACAAAGTTTTGACCGACATCAAATCAGTAGCCAAATTGCTTCAAGTTTGCCTATAAAATTTGAAGAGTTCCCTCGATTTATTCAGAATCCCATCATCAGAACTGGATTTTGGTGACAACGGGACCAATCTGGAAGTATATGCTTTCAAACAAAGAAAAAAAATTCAAATCGGTTCATAGATTACCGAGATGCCGTAACATACACACATAAAAAAAAACAGACGAATTGAGAACCTTCTCCTTTTTTGAAGTCGGTTAAAAAGATTGTAGCTTTGTAAGTTTGTGTGCGGGGGATTTCTGGAAACACTTATTAAATCTCAACAAATCTTTCACCTGGACCTATATACAATAGATTTAAGAAGGGGCATAATAATAAATAAAAAGCCTTTTATTATTCCTTACAATAAAACATGTTTGTAATATTTGTACACATATAATTAATTAATTACATTGTAGGATTCTTCGCGTAAAGGCCTCCTCCAGATTAAACCACGTTGTCCTTGTCTTCCGCTTTTTTTACTCAGAATTTGCCTGCTGTGGGCGCTGTGGCTATTACTTCGTCTATCCACCTTTCTTTGGGACTAGGGCTTCCTCCGCATCGGACCCTTTCGGAGCCAGCTACCGTATGGAAATTTAAAATCCCGTTTGGGAGCTGGATACGACACGGGCATTTTTTTTACCGTTTCGGAGCCAACTTCGTACCGTTTCGGAGCCAGCTACCGTGTGGGAATTTAAAATCCTAATTGTACTTCAAACTATATAGTACGTCACAGATTCTGATATGATTCCGTTGAAAAAGCAAACAATGAAGTGCCAAAGGTAATTCTGAGATCCTTGAGGAATCGACGGAAGTCCTCAAATATTATCGGCCCACATACAGCGATTTGGTTTATTTTTTTTTTTTTTTTTTTTTTTTTTTTTTTTTTTATTCATATTAAAAGAAAAAAGATACAGTACAAAATTAATAGACGCGTACAGAAACCTGTTTAAGGTTTATGCGTGACGCGAATGTATCGCAACGCTCACAACAGTAATATCATGATCCTAATATAGGTAATTACAATATATTATTATTATGTAGGTATTGTATTTAAACTCCAGCAACTACACCTCGCTGTCTGTTCTCGTTAGATAGAATCTTTTTAATGCGATCTTGCACGACTTTTTGTCTGCAAGGACACTTGTGTGTATATCTTCTGGCATATTATTTAAAAAGTTAGGTAGCATGTACTCCCACGTCCTCTTACCATATACATTTATGTAGTTAGGCATAATATATCTAGTTTGGTAGTCTAATTTACGTAATTGTTTATGCCTACATCGGGTTTTTAACAATTTTATTTTATCATAGTTTTCTAGAACTATTGACATATCAAGCTTGTTAAAAATTGACATTACTTTGCAGTATTTAAATACACTGGACTCGTCCTTAAGTTTATTTTTCATGTATGTAGGTACAATAGTTTTGAGTATGCTCAATTGTAGCTTGTAGATGCAGCCTATGTTGGTTTTATATGTACGCCCATAACTACTTAAGCCATAGCTTATTATTGAATCGGCTAGTGATAAATATAGCAGTCTTAATATATTATACGGTATTTTATATTTTAGTATGTTCATTTTAGCACGTAATGATCTCAACTTGTTACATATATTATTATTATTATTTGTCTAATATAATCAACGTATTCGCTCTAGGAAATCAGTTCATGTGGTAAATTGGAAAAAAAATGTGGAAATGTTCATGAGGCTTGGCGGAGTACTGAATTGAAGTCGGTTATAACTTTCTTTTTAAAGTAAATTATTGCAGACTTGTTTATGATGTTAGCCCAATGAATAATCCAAATTTGTGACCTCGAGCGCCGAACGATACTTTGTCAAAAATCTAAAATAACGTCTAAAATCTAAAATACAATCTACTTAGAGCGACCCTACTTACACCGTTATTTTTATATTTTTTTAAGTCACAATAAAGTACATTACATGGCAAAACAGCATGAAAAAAACAGCATCCAAATTATCATCCAAATGGGAAAAACCTTACTCACAAATAATTTTCTGGCTAAAAGTTAAAGTTCAAATATCACTTATACGAGCTGTCTCCATGAGACTGAGAGGCACCAGAAGACACATCAAAGCCTTCGATTGCGAAGACGGAGCTGGAATTCGAAACTAGGCAAGATTTAACAACCAACCCCCCCCTCCGCCCCATCTTTTATTTTTGTCATTGCCGTCGTCACCCCTTGTTTGTACATTTTCTTTATGAATAAAATATATAAATAATATGAGTGGTCAAAAAAAAATTAAAAAAAAACATTACATGGCATGTCAATAAAATTGTAAAAATAAAAGAAAGAAATTACAATAAAAATAAAATGATATGGCTAATAACATAGTTAAAAAAAATTGTAAGCTACTAATGCTACTATTGTATGTTAAAATTCTGATACTGAGTAAAAGGCATGTTTCCTGAAATTGTTTAATATTTTCTTCTTAAAATTTCTTCGTCGTTCTAATGCTAGACAGAGATAGCACTGTGACACGTTACGGGATGGCGTAAAAAAAATAACTGGCGTAAAATGAAATACCAAAGGGCCTAGAGTAATAAAAATCTACCGTATTTGCAACTAATCTCCTTGTGAAGATGTCTGAATGGCTTGTGATTGCCTAGTTGTATTCTTTTGGGACTTTTGCGCATGTATTTTCCAAGTTTGTGTAGACCAAACTGTAAATCGAATTCTCCACTACTAGTTAAGATGAACAGGTTAGAATTGTATTAACATGAATATTAGTACGCATTGATTTATTTTACACATTTTTTGTCGCCGGTGGCTGAGGTTTTATCTCATTAAACTCGGCATAAATTTCGCCGTGAAATATTAAAGTCATAAAGTCATAGAGTCATAGGCCTTGCATTGCCTAGTACGATTTAAATGTCACCAGCTTTTTCCTGAAGTGTCACTTTCGGGGTAAGAAAATGAAACTTTACTTATATATTTGTAAAATTTTCCGCGTTATAAAAAATAAGTATGGAATTTTCTTAAAGCCAAAAAATTGAGTGATATTTAGAAGATTAACTTCATAAACATTTTTGAAGTAAGTATAGGAATTAATCAAATTATAATAACCTTATTCATAAACGTCAGTCGAATGTCTAACTAGAACATTGTGTTAAAATTCATCTTTGTCACCAACTTTGTCATTCGCGTTACTAATAAAAATAAGACAAACCTATCAAACAAAGATTTGTTAAGTTTTATGAACTATAATATTAACGCAGGAACACACCTGCTTATTTCAGTGTCATCTATGAGCAAACCTATTCAGTTTTATTAAATCTATGGTACAGTCACCGGCTTTTTTACCGATACAGTTTCTTACCCACGATGGTCTTAATATAAGTTTGTAAAGAACTGTATCCATGCCATACGAATAAATAAAAAAGTCACCGGCATCAATATATGATGAATCAAAGGCCGCAAAAATATCTGACACGCTCTTACGGCTCTAGGAGTAGAGTTGTCATCAGATATTTTTGCGCCCTTTGTTCCATCATATATTTGTGCCGGTGACTGAACCTGATACACCGTGCAAAGTTACAAAAACCACTATAGTTATGATGTTCTTGTGGCGTTATTAATATTATTGGAAGCGGAAGGCATGCCCGCGTGTCTGCCAGCACGCTTGCAAACTCCTCCGAAGTACGAGTACAGCAATTATAGTTTTACAATATGCTAGAGAACGTGATTCGAGTGCTATTGGAACTTGCGTGGTTTATTGCTTGTTTTGGACCATTCTATGGAGACAAGATAAAGTTAGTAACTAGTTTAGTTTTCAAATTGTTTTTTGTTTGTTATATGAAGAAGTGTTTCCGTTTAAAGGCCGTTTTTTCCATTAGCGATGGATTCTGTCACTCACTCAGAATTTGAAAAACAGAGACATGAAATGGGGAAATTTTATCTCCTGTCAAACATCAGCATCATCATCATATCAGCCGAAAGACGTCCACTGCTGGACATAGGCCTCTCCCGAAGAGTGCCACAATGGCCGGTCCTGCGCCACCCGCATCCAGCGGACTCCCGCGACCTTTACCAGGTCATCAGTCCACCATGTGGGGGGCCTACCCACGCCGCTTGCCACTCGAGAACCCTTCCGCCCCAACGGCCATCGGTTCTACGTGCAATGTGCCCCGCCCACTGTTACTTAAGTTTAGCGATTCGGAGGGCTATATCGGTTACCTTGGATAGTTTGACAAATTTCTATGGAATGACAGCTGCAGGCACCATATTTAACGCTGTTTGGTCTGTAATCATAAGTTGCCAACCCGCCCTTATATTTTGGCTAGCCTAATCCTTTGTGGCTTTAGTGTATTTACTTTAAACATCCGCTATCATGCGGTAACCTCACATTTTCTCCGGTATTTTTCCGAGGCATCACTGTAACTTTCCCAACGTATTTATCACCTTAGCGAAACATTGTTTCCTCACTATTAACTTTAGCACGGCATTTCTCGCTGTAAGTACATAAATAAATATAAATAAATATTTAGGGACAATCTTACACAAATCGACCTAGTCCCAAGCTAAGCAAAGCTTGTACTATGGGTACTAGACGACGATATACATACTTATATAGATAAATAAATACTTAAATACATAAAAAAACGACCATGAGTCGGGAACAAATATTCATGCTCATTACACAAATAAATGCCCTTACTGGGATTCGAACTCGGGACCTACCCTCCGGCTTCGTAGGCAGGGTCACTACCAACTATGCAACTAGGCTACAAAGACCTGGTCGTCAAACATATAACTATAGTTGTTTTTTTTTTATTCGTATCACTTAAGCCGGGTATTTGTGTAACTTTTGCCTTGATATTTGCCCAATGTATAACTTTCCTTCCTCATTTTTCCCGCTGTATCAATTGAACTCGTATTCTTCACGCTATTTTCCCGCAGTTCAGCCCGCTAGCTCCCGTGGCTGGCGCTCGCACCGGGGCTTTGTTTCAAGTGGTCGCATTTATTCTCCGCATGTCCAAGTCCTCTTTAATTATGGATAATTTATATTCAGATTAGAACGCCAGGTGGGCTGCCCGCTCGGGCAATCCATGGCTCGAATAGTTCTGAACACCATGTTAGGTGTGTTTTTAGTGTTTAGGTACTTTGTAGTATGCATTTTTATTAAGTTTATTATTTTGGTTGAATAATCACTAGTTATTTTCATGTAGGCATTTACTTAAAAGCTGGAGATAATTTTATTCAGCAAAAGTGTTTGGAATATTTCGTGGATGGTGGCAAATAAGCCTATTGCCTGCCTGGTTTTAATTAATAAAATTCCAAAGTTGATGCAGGAAGAAACTAGTATACATAGATTTAAAATACAATTTAAAAAATACCTTATTAGCAAAGCTTATTATTCCGTCCAAGAGTTTTTTAATGAACAATGATAATTTACCAATTAGTGCATTAGTTTTAGTGAATAGGTACCTAGTACTTACTAGTTTTAGTTACGTTGCTATACCCTAGCAGGGTTCATGTTTTAAGACCACATGTATATACACATGAAACGCAATAAACCATTTGAATTTGGTGTTAAGCAAACACCATCGTCTATGGACGCCTGCTGCGACTCAAGGTATGATTCACGAGCACTTTATCTTGATTTGAGGATTCGTTGAATTGACTGCTAGTGACAAATGTAGGTGAGTTTGTGACCGGACACTTATTACGCTGACGATTTTCCGTCCCCATATTTCAGTCCATAAAAACAAATCAGTAAATCATCCTAGCAATAAAACGAAATCACCTCGATAACGTAAATCAGATCAATACAGGCTGGGTAGCCGCGATATACATAAGCCTGATTTACAATAATAGATATTAGTGGCAGTTTACTGGAGGTTTAATCCTAATAGACTGTTCTCAGCGTATGCCACATTTCATAACCGGGATTAATCTAAACTGAACCTTATAGTTATGGGGATATAATACAAATGTGTGTGTTTATATTTGGAGCTAGAAATCAGGATGGTGCTCACTAAAAGCCATGCCGTCATGCATGTTTAAGACTATTGAGGTTTGGCCGTTGACTAAAACAGATCAACCGAGGGAGGCGATAACTAATATACGCGTCATTATAGGTACTCGTGAACGGGTACTGTTTGCAAAGACTACGAGTATAATTATTTAGATGTGAACAGAACTTAAAAATCTCTGCGAATAAGTGCCATTAGATTTTATTATTATATGTTATTTCTTACTTATTAGTACCTAATGTACTTATACATCCCGAACAAATATGCTATTTACGTCTCTTATTGATTTTAGACATGTAATATTTTGATTTGAATGATGTATGAATAAAAACATTAAAATTTTGTCTTATAAAGTGCCCTTGTGGCCTTTTTACAGAATACAAGTTTAGATTTTTGATCCATATTATGTAAATAGTTACAACCGCTCCCTATGTCCAATAGATTAGGTTAGCTATCTATTGTTTGATTATAAGGTAAACAAAATGAAGATTGGTAGTATTCTATCGTGATAATGGCAAACCTAAAGGTAAATCGAATACAGGGAACGGCAAGTCCCCATGTACACTCAACCAATTTGATTCCTAGGCCATCATAGCACCTTGCCGTTGTAAATGCTATGTCAATACGGGTTACTAGGATAATTGCGTCGCTATGTAGCAGTTAAAATGACAGGGTTCTATGGTGGCCTAGGAATCAAATTGGTTGAGTGTACATACATTGCATGACAGACAATACATCGAAGGTCTTTTATTAAATCGAAAGTATTGTCTCTCGAGGTGTTTCTTAGCTGAACGCTGGACGCTGGCTGCGAGGCGGGATGCTCCATTACCTAGGCACTGGAACACCCTACATTGTGCAGGACCCTATGCTAGGGGATGGAGCATCTAACTCCATTAGGATTATAGGATTAAATTAATTTGTAATACTAACCTTAGTCATAATTCGTGATTGTATACTAACAACTTATGGACATTACCTAGTCCGAAACAAATAAAGAATTGAATTGAATTGAATTGAATTAGCTTTGATTGTTGCGTGGGGTGTTTTAAATGTTTAATTTATGTAACTATAGGTACAGAGCCCTTCACTGTGAGTACTATGATAGTCTCCTAAGCTTTAGAAATTCCTTAGTTCCTTTTAATAAAAAAAAGAAATAAACCGAACAATATAGATATTTCATCAAACATAAGGGGATCTTCGGACTACAACGTAACAAGTAATCCTCAATAACTTACTGTCAATCAAGGCTTATCAGCGCAAGTTTGGCCCACGCGAAGCCGCAAGCGTTTCCCCATGTTTGACTGTTCCTTATTGCAAACTGGCGGGCGTCTTATCTCCACACAGCCAATATACACCGCTGACGTGTATTTGCTCATTCGAGGGATTGGTAATCAAGAAAACAAACAAACAATAAGTATCTAGGTAATTGATGGTATCGGGCGTTACTTTGCGGAAATCCATGATAAGTATCTAGAACAATAATTATATTGTTGCTATTACGCGAAAGAAACCGCGTTCTTTAGCAGAATAGCAAAGGTATATAATATATTGTTCTAGAAACGTAGTAAGTCTCTACTCATTTAAACTTCAACTTCAACTGCGCAAAACAAAAAAAAAACACAAAAGAAGGGCCTAAGGTGGATGGCACGAGACAAATTAAAATATCCTTAAATACAGAATTAAAAAGTAACATTGTATAAAAAAAACCGGCCAAGTGCGAGTCGGACTCGCGCACGAATGGTTCCGTATAGTCGCCATCACATACATAGGTAATAGTTACACTATAGGAGTTCAAAAATATCGGCACATGCATGCCTTGAAAATAAAGGTGTGTTCCGATGTTTGTGAGCTGCTTGTTTGCTCCGATGTATGTGATGGCGACTGTACCATTATCTATAAAAACGGCAAAAAAATCACTTTTGTTGTATGGGCGCCCGCTTAAATATTTATTTTATTCAGTTTTATTGTATTTGTTGTTATAGCGGCAACAGAAATAAATCATCTGTGAAAATTTCAACTGTCTAACTGTCACGGTTCATGAGATACAGCCTGGTGACAGACGGACAGACGGGCAGACGGACGGACAGCGGAGTTTTAGTAATATGGTCCCGTTTTACCTTTTCGGTACGGAACCCTAAAAACTATACAAACGTACACACACGCGCTTATGGCTACCTCCATCTCTATTACACTAGGATTGTTATACCAAGTGCATGAAGAGCATACGTTTGAATACATTTGGGTCATACACCTGCTTTTCAGGAGTCCGTGATTCCACAATGGATTCACACCTTCGAACTGCAAGCACACTTGGACGTGTGACATCGTCATATCATTTTATATGGGGACGGTGAACGTGTTAACGATCGGTCAATAACGTTCCTAAACCCATATTAATATTATAATGTAAAAGTGCCCTTGTGGCCTATTTGCAGTATAAATAATTGATTTTGATAAATCCACGGTTAAACTCACGTAAATGTCATGTGTGCGTCACGGGCCGCGCGGTGGTCGGAGCGCGCGCGGGCAGTGATTCAAGCGACATTGCCGCGAAAACACTCATCCTGAAGAAGAACTCGCGAAGAGTTCCAAACATGTCACCCGTAGTGATATTTAAAACGCGAGTTTAAACGTGGATTTATTAGTAGTATTTTAGAAATGTCTCACGAAAGTTAAAATTCGTGAAACTACGTCTAATTAATTATCGTATGGCATAAAATTTTTCGACTCAAATGTTTATGATATTAGACTTAAGGTAAGCAACTGCATCCTTCGAGTCTTGAAATCAGCCGAATTCCCGCTAAATTTGATGAGGCACATAAAGCAGAGACTGAATAAACTCATCTAACAATAGCTCTTTTATGTGACTACGCTTAGCTGGAGCTCACGGCTAAGACGCCAGTAGCCTACCGTCTGTCATTATAACTTCGCTGGTAATCGGATCAGTTGCGATAACCAATCAAAAGTTCCCGGGCGTGACGTCATCCGGATCATAATGGTCCAGTCGCTCGTGTTCCGACACGTAGGGATTGGCTCAGCACGTAGCCAGTGGACCGCGTATCCTTACTAATATTCTGTGAACATCTAATGAACGTATGTCAATGCTAATACGGAATAGGAACCTGCGTAGCTACAAGCGCACGACGCTCCCATACAAATGCGCGCAAACTTGAGTTTGACTATTTTTATTAAAAATCAATAATTCCCCATGGTAAAATAAACTATGTCCTTTATGAAACCGCAAAAGGCACACTACTATGATGTTCGGTAGACACTAGGAAATCGTACCTAATTTACAATGATCAGTTGATTAGACTGTCTTTTAAGCCCTAAAGAGTATATTAAAGCGAAATTAACAATAATTAAATGTTTAAGTTTCAAATGTGTTTTATATTATGTTTGTTTCACCATTCATTGTGTACCGAATGTTTGTTCTGTTTATTTTTTGTATAATTTTGTATGACTTTGTAGCAAACAAATAAATGCTTTATCTATGATATTTACGAGTAAATGGTTTTCGTTGTATTACCTACTGGTGAATTGGTATCAAACTGAAGGTAATTTTAGTAGCAAAATTGAGGCTCATGTATACTCTTGCTACACCCGACCCAACTACAGATTCTACTTAAAGTTGCCGACTAGGGTAAGCAAAAGTATCGGGTAACTTGTTCGTTAAGTTACGGTTTCAGGTGAATAAAGATAACCAGCTCCGCAAACTTCTCGTAAATAATCAATCTTGTAAGGAAACTTCAATGTGAGTTTTTATGGTAATATAACGAGTATGGTTACAATTTTTTTTATACTACACAAACATACGGCCTTTCTAGTGGTAAGCAGCGACGTAGTTTCCCCCTGCCGCGCCTTCCTTCTATCTTTCCTTCCATTATAGTTTTTAAGAAGTTGTCACACGGCGCAGATATATGGACCAAATAAAGGAAAAGCTGGTGTCGTGTCGTATCAGCGAGTCAAGGGGCTGGCGTACGACAGAGAGAAGTGGAAAATACTCCACCGACAAGAGACTCTTAAATTTAAAGAAGAAGAGTTTAGTGGTAAGCAGACAACGTCGCTTACGGACGGTTGTGACACCAGAAAAATCACAAGCGCGTTGCCGACCCTTTATTGATTTGAGAATTCGTTGTGTTGATAGCTAGAGATAAATGCTAGACCAGTGCATCTTCGGGAGCTCTATAGTTCTCCTTGTCGTATCCGACGAGGGCGACCCTTACAATTTTCTCTGATGAACACGTATATGGCTCGCAACGCCGAACTTAGTTTTAAATGTTTGGTCACATTATGTGCAGTAAAGCTGGCCCTGGTCATTGTAAGTATAAGGATAGGATGGTCTAGGTCGAGTCTTCCGTAAATGGCGCTTTTGGTCCAGGTGTTCAAGTCGAGCTACTTCAAAAGAAGCTACACCTTTTCTGACTTTATTACGCCATTCCGGTCTCATACACGCGACTTCCTCCCAGCCCTCAGCAGGTGTATCGCAGGCTTTGAGATGACGTTTTAATACGTCCTTGCAGCGCACAAACTGCCCCGCACGATTACGCTTTCTATCCGCAAGCTCGGAGTAGAAGACAGATTATGGGAGTCTGCAGTCTGCCATGCGACTAACGTGCCCACTCCATCTCTCAACTGGCTTTTCATCAGTATGGCCTCCATGCCGGGCATAATACATAAGTAAAGGAAGTATATTAAGTTGAAATTCATGCACAAGATACACGTATAAATGCAAACATCCATAGTTGACATGGATTAGCACGATCAATTGAATAAAAACATCGTGACGTTCTCTGACAAAAGATACCGTTTCGTCGAAACTCAATAAAGGACCTACTACTACACATAAGGAACACCTTATACTAGTATTTAGCGCCTTTTTAACAACCGCTAATGCGGTACTTTTTACCAGGAAAGACACGAATATCAGAAGCATAAATAAAATATGTGTACCAATACTAAACCTAAGCATTTGTACGAATGAGGACGCTTTATTTATAGTCACCGTATACCACCGTAAAGGTAGAAGTTGGAACCCGACCGCAGACAGCAGCCGCAGACGACGTGTCGCGGCGACACGACTGGTTTCTAATATGTACTCGTATTTCTATGACGGCAACGTCAAGCGACGTGTCGCCAGCTACGAAAGGTATTTACTGGTAAACTACGGCGTGGAAGGCAAGGGACCACCACACTACACTTCTCTAAATTGGAATAATGGAATAACTGTAGAATACGTTGGAAATTACTCTACCGACAAGAGCCTATTAGCTCGCAAATACATGATGACGATAATGTCTTTTGTCTTGTCTGAACTAGGTACGGAAAAGATCAATCTTTACACTTGTGAAAGGTTTTTGAGATCGGAAGAGTAAGTCCGATACTGCATACAAACTTTACCTATTTATAACGCGACGACCGGTTAGCCTAGTGAGCTGAACGTCTTGGGTTCGAATCCCGGTAAGGGTTAATATTTGTGTGATGAGCGATGAGCATCAATATTTGTTTCCGATTCTTGGCTGTTTTCTATGTATTTAAGCATTTATATCTATTAAATATATCGTCATCTAGTACCCATAACACAAGTCTTATTCAGCTTACCGTGTGGCGAGTTCTATTTGTCTAAGACTGTCTATACCTACTAGTATTTATTTACAATATTAGTACCTATATACGAGTACTAATACTCCACTATGTATGGCCCGGGTCTTAATGGTATAGCAGGCCGCGGTCAACGCTATTAAAAGTTGAGCTGACCTATATTCGGAAGCCTGAAATTAAATATACCTCTAGTTTTACCTGATAGGCGAGTGCTCACTTGAGTGATTTAACGCAATAATGCCAATAATATATTTCGGATGAGTTGAAGATAGAATTATGTGTTCGTATCTAGTTACACTAGATACGAACGCATACGCTTAGTATTTGTTTACCTAAGTGTACAGTGTCGCTCTTGTGTAGGTACGTACAAATTATTACGGTTATGACATAAGTATTGATAACCAATCTATATGTAATGTGCCCCATTAGACAAATTTACCAGTAGGTAGTAAATAGT
Source organism: Epinotia brunnichana (assembly GCA_963854355.1). Classification (NCBI taxonomy): domain Eukaryota; kingdom Metazoa; phylum Arthropoda; class Insecta; order Lepidoptera; family Tortricidae; genus Epinotia; species Epinotia brunnichana. The sequence continues at coordinate 29,510,843 of OY977947.1, read as the reverse complement.
ATACACTATACATTATGTTACGCACAGTGTTCCCAAATTGAGAAATGTGCTAGAAGTCAGAACGAAGTCTATTAAAGTTCACGGTACGTATACGTAAATATGTATTATTAACATTTAACAATGTTTTTTGAACGCCAACCACGACATCAATATAGAAATAAATGAATACATAACCTAGCTTAATTAATAAACCGATAAGCTTATGCGAACCGCAAAAACCGTGAAAACTGCAATTCCGCACGGCAGCCAAACCGAATTCAATAATTCTGCGGGTAACAACCACCTGGTTCAATGATTCTGCGTCGTAAATCGGTTAAATTGTATTGTTCACTCACTACGCTTGCCACTACCAACACACCACTTTTTACATGGTTTACTTTTTGAAGCGTGCGTTACTTAAATTGATATTGAATAATAAATAAATACTAGCGTTCATATTCACCAATAAAAGTGCGCATTTACGCAGCAATCACGCAATTTTGCTCTCAGCATTAAAGGACATATGTAAGTCCGTTGCCCTCACCACCGCATATCCTCGGGCCTCGTGAGGATGGGCGACATCACAGGAACACAACACTATGGACTCTATTGAGAGTAAGTATATCTGGCCAGTTAACTGCATCGAACACCGCGAGACGCCAAATGTACGACGTTCAGGCACGACTTGCTCCAAGCCACATTTTATTGCCTGGCTGTTGACACCGCGAAGACTCCACTCAAAGGCAACAAATCGAATCCTGTTTTGTATGTAACGGGCTAGAAATTGCCTCGAGCAACGCCTTGCTGCCCAAAAAGTTACATCTCCACACGGACTACATAGTGTTATACGTCTTTTTAAGTTCGGGTTGGTGTGCTGCGCTTTCGAATATCAATTTGGGCGGTGCGAACGAAATAACAATGCGGAAAGTGTTTGTTCGTTAGACAATTACTAGGACGGGTGAATCTTGCAACTCGCAAGTCAGTGCTACATAGTTTGTTAAACGAGCATAAAAATGGAGCTTGTTCAACGTTATTAAATACTTATTTAAACAAAGATATGTATACCTACATTATATACTAGTAGCTCTGTGAGCTGCATACCTAACTCGCGAGCTTGTCTTTTTTTTACAATAGTTATTTTTTGTTATTCCGAAGAATTTAATCGACAAATAAATCTATATAATGATTAAACCTGCTCACAAACATTCACAAGAATCGGTTGAGAAATGCGACCTGAAGACGAGGACAGACGCCAGACATACGAAATAACTTTTACCCAAGTTGAAACGGAGAATTTCACTCGCTCGCTCGGTCACTTAAGACATACATATAAAAAATACGAATAAAAATAAATGTATAAGATTAATCCGTAATTGAAGAAAATATCGCTAAATAATCACGAATATATGCAAAGACGAACATAGGATATACATCATTAAGGGATGATACAAATTTGTATAAAATATCCGCTTTGCGCTACGCTACAATTCTATGTAATAATGTCGCTTCAGTGCTATCCATATGTTATCATGACCTAACTCCCTCTAGATACGACCTCTTAAACCGCAAGAAAAAACACCAAGCCCGCAGTTATTAAATTAAAATGTTTCTCATTTCATATCGCGCTTGTTGTGAAGAAAAGCCATAAATAAAATCAAGTATCCTATGTAGAAAGCTTTGAAATATTAAAGTGCAATAAAAATATGTCGGCAGCCGCTGCCCGGTGTACTATTATTTGCCTCCTCCCTTAACTTTGAGGGAATTACCAACAGAAACTTGGCGTAATTATGTAACCTAACATTAAGCCAGGGAAAATAAATATTGTTATAATATTTTTGACTTGCGTTACACGTGTGTAGATCTTGTCGTAAACGAATAAATTATAAATAACTTAAGGTGTGAATTGGCGATTTGAACAACATGCGCAAGGATAAAGTTAAAAATACATTGCGTCTGAATATAGTAAATGCTAGTAAATTGAATGACGCCGCTACAATTCCGATACCAATCTATACCAATAATGGGACAATAAAGAGGAGTGTTTATAGCTATGTACTATCGACCAAAAGGAGTCGACCACCTTAAAGGCGCATTTTGGTTCCAGCCGTATAGCATTGCAAGCAATTCTGTTTTGAATCTCGTCGACTTTGGCTTGGGCCGATGGTACGTTTGCCAGTTTGTATGTCGGGGGTAATCTCCGAAAACGATTATCTGACTTCAAAAAATATTTCACCTTTGTAATGATTGGACGTTTTGGATGGACAATTGTTTTAGAGTGGGACCATCTGGATGGAAATAGGCTTTTTTTATCAAGTTACTCCGCCTGGGTTCCCTTTTGTGCGCGGGCGGAACCGCGCGGGCAGGAAGTCTTTAATATTAAGTCTGAGCATCGTTTAAGAAAATAGCTAGAGTACCTTTACCTATCTTGGGCGTCTATTCCACGGACAGGAGCCAAGTTCTTCAATTATGATCATGATGAAACTTTAACAATTTTAGTGCGTATGTTTGCTGTGCTTGAAGCACTCTTCTTTTCCTAAAGTAACATTAATTTTGGAGGTGGGGCATCTGGCGAAGAGAAGCGTTTAGCGGGTAGACCACCGGTTCAATGGTATGATATCTTCCGAACGTCAAGTTAACACAAGACTGAGGAGTAATAGAGAAGTATTTACCGACAGATGGATATAAGCTGAATAGATAGATGGAGTTAATGTTAAATTTTAAGTTTTTCTTCCTTGTTTAGTTCTTGTTCTTTAGTTTTCTTTTGGGGTAAACACTGAGGAACTTGCTCTAGAGCAAAATCTAACATTGACATCCGTTCCGGGCAACCAAATATCGCTCTGGAAGTCCTAAATACCTATCCTTGTCTTTGTTTACACCTAGGAAATTATTTATTTAGTTCAGTTAGGCACCCTACAACGTAATATTTTGTGATAATTGTATCATTACGATGTTCCATGTTGTACAATACTCACATTCGCAATGCGATAATTCATTATGAATATTCATAACTCATTAAAGTTGCCTTAATTACGAGCCATCTCCTTAAACACAGTGTGCCAGCCAAACTCCAGTAATGCCACAAATATACACAGCTTCGCCGACTTGAAATATGACACAATTATCAAGATTTACCCGTCAATTAAATGACTGCAGCGCCCTAAATCGAGCAGTTAAGATGAACAATAATTCTTATCATTTACCACAGAAATTGTCACTGTATTATTTCACTTGGGTATGTCGTTAGTTGCAATTTAGAGAGGCTCATTATCGGGCGAACATCGTCCGAGGGTGGTTTTAATGCTTATTTATTGAAAGGCTTGTCTTCGGTGGCGAGTTATTTTCTAGTGGGATCACAGTGTCAGCGCGGAGAGTTTTATGTGGCTGGGGTCGCAGCGTTAAGCCGCAATGGGAACAAACTTCCTGGCGTGAAAGATGCAATCCTTTCCTTTAAGTTCTTTATAGGCAGGTACATATAGCGGGTGTTCTTTGGACGATCATACAGCTTACTTATCTGGATCCAAGAAAGGTAGAGTGACACAGTTAGGTAGTTCAGTTAATCTTGATTCAAGGATCCGTTGTATAGGTACTTTAGTAGTTAGCATGGCTTTTCAAATCATTTAAGTATATCCATGGACAACCACAGACGAATTTAGTAATACATATTAGAGCATTCTTTAAACTTTTGCTGAACGCCGTAGAGTTTTGTATTTGATGTACGCGTTTTTGTAAGTAAGTATCATTCACACTTTAAACCTAAATAAAATATATCTAACAAGAAAAAAATGTCTCGCAAAGGTTTTTCTGCCCTAGACCGAAAACAATCGATACAACAGCTCCTTACTTTCTCACTTTACAAGAGCCCGTCGAGCACTTGAATATGAGTGTCAATATGCACTTTAGAGCATCAATATGTAATATGCGACGTGGCGCCGCTCAAAGTAGAAAAGCTCGACTTTATGTATTTTCATATTGTTGACAATGTTGCACTTTTATATTGATTCTGGTGTTGTTTTTCACGGTTTTATGTTACAAAGTTCAGGTTATAGAAACCACGATAGTACACAAAGTATAGATTGTAAGACTCACCCCCGTGTATAAGAAACATGTTAATTAATATCTTTCTAGCACGAAAACAAAAGATACAGCACTGTTCGGGAATGGTTTTTTTGGACTAATGTCATACTCAGGTCTATAGTCCCTTGAAGCTGTGAAAAAATCAAACTTCTAAGTTACAAGTCATATCGTCTTATACTACACTCAAGAGCAAAAGTTTCGGGTCGATGAAATACCGTCATATTTCCTAAAATAGTCTAAATTTTGCACAGTTTTTTAATCCTTTCATGATCTTTATTAAATTTTACATCTAAACTGCAGAAATAACAGTAAAAAAGAAACACGTTACCAGGTTTAAATCGGACTCGTAAAAACCCATGAAAAAAACAACGTTAACGGAGCGAGATATCGCAAAAATCGTCATTTTTGGATGTTGATATCTGTATGATAGGATCCCGGAAATTGCTAATACATTTGGGTAGTTATTACGAAGACTAGTATGTTATGTAAATAAGACTAGTGAAAAATATTAAAAAAAACCTATTGCGGTTATTTAATTTAGGGTGAACCGAAACTTTTGCTCTTGAGTGTAGAAGTACAGGGAAAAATCTGAAAACTATACTGTAATTTTGTACGGAACCCTCGGTGGGCGAGTCCGACTCGCACTTGTCCGGTTTTTTTCCACAGCGAAGATTTAAAGCAATCGTATTTTGGCTTCTGACAAACAACAAAATACCTATACTGTCATACTGTCATACTATCATACATTTGGATATCCAAAGAAGATGGATATGTACAGAAATCTAACAGAACAGGCCCCGTAGCATGGAGGCGTTATCACGCGATAAGTGACAGGATAGAGCTTCCGTCCCTGGCTGACACCGTTCGATAGAACGAGACGATGCGCTTATCCTGTCACTTGTCGCGTGATAACGCCATCCATGCTACGGCGCCAGAACAGATATGTTTGGCAGCTTGAAAACTCAAAAAGAAAAATCTCGCTTTGCCGTAGCACTTGCTCAATGTGTGCTCTTTCGTGTAGCAGCGCGTCATCTTCGTAGCACATGCCGGCTGCTCTACTACGTCTGTCACTTATATCACGATCAACCACGTTCTGATGAATTGTCGCCTCAGAGGAGAGAAGAGCCTGTTTAGCCAAAGCGGCGAGTGGACTGACTTTGACGAAGAACCGTACTTATACCACAGAATAAGAAGGTTCTCTGTTAACAAATTTCCTGATTAGGTACGCCAAATGTGCCTAAATATGGCCATCCCTTTCTATCGCATGCAACGCGCTGCGATCCGTGCGAGCGTCCCGTACGCGGCAACTACTAATGCGCCGCCAAATTGGCGGCCGGCCGGCATGTACTTGTAGCGGCGCGACGGAATCACAGAGTGAACCGTCCCTGCTTATACTACAGTTTGCACTCACCTTCAAACACGGTGAGCGTCGCAACAGCGGACACGGCGTCGCCAACGCCATTCTCCGCAACACACTCGTACGTCGCGTCGTCGCGTTGCGCGCGCACAGGCTCGATGCGGAGCACGGCGCCGTTCGCGCCCACCTCCGTAACTTGGTCCATGGCGGACACTTGGTACCGGGACTGCATGCCTGTGGACAAGAGTGGTAAATCGTTAGGGTTGTCACTAAAACCCCCCCATACAATGCCTCGAGGGCCTTTATTTAATTAAGTTAATGTTAATTATTAAGTATGTACCTTAGAAAATAAATTATTAACAAATTTTCCAAGGCGGTGAGCGGGGAAAAAATCCACCAATGCATTGCCGGTCTGTATTACTATTGAGGTGTGCAGTAAGATTTGTATTGCACACCTCATTTGTATTGCTGGGTGCGATCACGCATCACTTCCTATTGGTGCATTTAAATCTTGATTATTAATGAGTTCCATTGGCCAAAATGAAATTTTCAACAAGACGACAAAGAAAAGGACTATTATCATCGGCTCCACGAACGTTGTTGACGTTCCCGACATTCCCCAGACAACCGACAAAGAATACATAAAATTCATTGAAAATTTTAAAACGTTAGGGTAATCCCCAAGTTCCTTTGTAAGGCATCCTTGCACTTTGCATTTCCCCACTCAAGATTACAGCAAAAACAACGCGTTCGTGCGTCCCCGGCGACTTGTAACTCGAGGGGATAAAGTTTAAATTGCTGAAGCAGTTGCGCGGATAAGTTGGCCGTTAAACTTGCCGTGGATGTAGGGCTGCCACTTCGTTAATATGTTTGTTCTTGTTTCGGAAAGTTTAACACCGATGTCGCGTGATTTAATCAATTTACTAACTCACCATTATAATACCTAGATACACGTAAAGTTTTGGATTGCAAAATCGTAATGTACAACATCACGGTTAAAATTATCATCACAGTATTTTACATTTTATTTATTAAAATGATTAAAGAGTGGCGCGGCATTGAATCTCTGCGTATTGTGTTCCAAACAGCAAAATAGTTGTATTCTATCTAATTGGAAACTTAACTGATTCTCAAATTGTCTGCGAGTTATGTAATAGGTCAATGAAAGTAACGTAAAAAGTGTTTGTCATGTTTTTATCTTGTAAATGTCTCAATCACATTAAATTCACTTAACACGTCGACACTTGTCCATCTGGCAGCCCTGGCGGGTCGACAGAGCTAAATCGCCACTCGTTGTATGTGCCAAGAAAATGTATCTCACGACGAGTGAGAATAATAGGGCTGTCACTGTGACCGCGGTTTTAAACCCTCGCTTTTATTTCCCTTTGACTTGTGGACTTGTTGAGGGATGTACTTGAGATTCGATTCAGGTGCGGACATTTGTGTTCTTGATATCGGAGTCATATTTAAGTGATGTTATATGGGTTTTTTGTTCAGCCATTGATAGCTTTCATATTTTTGGAAACAGAAGTTTAAAGGTGATTTTATAGCAACCGGGTCTGTGTTTCCAACCTACGCACGTACAGTCAAGGTAACCAATATGTATACACCATAAACTTACAGAAATATGTATACAGACCTACGGAAGCAAGGTTCCTGTATACATATTTTTGCAACTTTGGGTATATACATATTGGTGACCTTGACTGTATAGGCAATTGCAATAATATGGGACAAGGCAAAGACCGCTATAATATCTGACGCGTTCAAACGAATCTACCAATAGGGTCAGATATTTTGGCGCTCGATTCTGGCAGATTATTGAAGGCGACTGTATTTCTGTGGCCGGTTGAACTGAATCAGTCATAGGCAAGTTCTTGAATCTAACACAACCTTAAAAATTGGCAAATTAATTGTACCTAAGATAAGTCGCAATATATAGTGACTAGTGACTACGCTACGCCAATTCTTGAGATTAGATAGACGAGCAGACCCCGTGTCCAGATGCAACCAGGATAACACTTTATGAGGAGATGAGGAATCAATTGATGCTATTATGAAATATCACTTGTCGGGTTTTATTAGGGTTCCGTAGCCAAATGGCAAAAAACAGAACCCTTTTAGATTCGTCATGTCTGTCTGTCTGTCTGTCCGTCCGTCCGTATGTCACAGCCACTTTTTTCCGAAACTATAAGACCTACTTGATAAGTAGATGTATTCTGTGAACCGCATTAAGATTTTTACACAAAAATAGAAAAAAAAAACATTAGGTTTTGGGGGTCCCCATACTCAGAACTGAAACTAAAAAAAATTTTTTTCATTAAACCCATACGTGTGGGGTATCTATGGATAGGTCTTCAAAAATGATATTGAGGTTTCTAATATCATTTTTTTATAAACTGAATAGTTTGCGCGAGAGACACTTCCAAAGTGGTAAAACAAAGTGGTTGTTTTGTCCACGAATAAATGTTTTCTTTCTTTCTTTCTTCTTTCTAAAATGTATGACCCCCCCCCCTGTAACTTCTAAAATAAGAGAATGATAAAACTAAAAAAAATATATGATGTACATTACCATGCAAACTTCCACCGAAAATTGGTTTGAACGAGATCTAGTAAGTAGGTTTTTTTTAATACGTCATAAATCGTATACCGCAATTTATTTTACGGAACCCTTCATGTGCGAGTCCGACTCGCACTTGGCCGCTTTTTTAATTTAATGCATGGAACACGTACCGGCAGACACAGCGTAGGTAGGATTGTGAAATCAACTTCCACCGTCAATAACTTACAAACGACGCACACAAGAAATGAAGAGATAAAACAACACGAGCCGCCACAATACCTTATCACCCAACACCTTAATATCACCAAATACACCCTAATATCGCGAAATATATGTGCATCCCCGTGATTAATTTGTCTGCGAGAGCGAAAAAGCAAACAATAAGCGATTAATCTGTTGGCCACCACCGTCATTTGTTATTGCCACAAAATGCCCGAATTCTCATACACTAGACAAGATTGTGCTGGAAAATTTATTACTGTAATCATTGTTCTAGGGGAGGTAATGTAAGTGCTTTTTTCTCATCTAGTGTTAGCTGACTGGGGCTAAAAGAGGCGGGTAATGTTTTTAAGGGTGAATTAGAAGGCGTCCGCTATAATTGTCAGGCCATTTATTCATTTGTTGGTTTAGTAAATAAACATCCACGACTCGCACCTTTATGTGCGTGTATTTTTACTATAGGGACCTAAATACAGGGTGTGGCCTGTAATAGGAGCAAAAAAATTAAACAGTAGATTATTAAGCTTGTGAACAATTACTTCCACATGAAAAAAAAAAATTTTTTTGAAATTTTTATTTTTTTTTCAAAATAAGTTTAGTAGTATTTTTTACTCTTCTGGAGTGCTATGAGTAACTTTTTATTTAAAAGAGACTAAAAAAAATGAAATAAAAATCAAAAAATCACAAAAATATCTTTTAAAAACAAAAATGCAAAAACTATTATGACTCGTTACATGATGTTACCTCAAAATCCGCATTGACTGCTGTGCTATGATGTCGTGGTGCCAAGATACATTACTTGGAGGTCATAACTTTAGATCAAAATATCTCTGAATCCAAAAAAAATTAAATGAGTGGGACACAACGGGTTACTACACATGCTCTAAGGAAGCGTCCCTTTGAATATTTGCTCCTATTACAGGCCACACCCTGTAAATTATATGGAGTCGAAAGCGCAACTAATTTTGTATTATGAGTGTTCCACAATTGAAGTAGGCAATCAACTTCACTTAATTAATACCCAATTCGACGAAACTAAAATTATAAGCTTAAAATGGGGGGGAGAATTTGCTGTAATGATGACACTATAATACATCAAAAATGACACAATACACCGAAAAAACGATCTTGTTTGATCAGCTAGTTTTTTTTTATATACCACGACGGTGGCAAACAACCATCTAGATACAGTTTGGCGGATGGTAAGCAGACACCATAGCGTGTGGACACCTGCGGCTCCAGAGAAGTCACACGCTCATTGGCCACCCTTTAAGGTTTCCTTCTGTTGACAACTAGAGTTAATATTGGACACTCTCGTCACAGCATATCAGCTGGAGCTGTAGCGACATAACTCGCCGCTAGCACGGCTATCACAGGTCGGCCCGCGACTTGTGTCGCGGTGAAATAAACTATCCGCCTCTTTCTAATTAGAACACTTTTCGAGACGGATAGTCTTATGTCGCCGCGGCACAGCTTGCTGCGTCTTGTGATAACTGTGATAATATAATATAAGTAAGAAATTGTAGTCTTTTGTAATAAAATCGTTTGTTAGTAAGTAAACTAAATATATTATAGTATTATGTTTTAGTGGGAACTGTCGAGGAGCTAAATGCATGTTCATTTGTAATCTAGCTTGTAAGTAACTATTATGTACATTTAACTCTGTTTGTTCTCCAATAAATAAAATAAAATAAAATAAAACTGTGCAGGAACACAAAACACAACACTCCACACCTACACTCTACAGTACACTCTACGTATGTACTTAGTAGTGTTTTTTTTATATTATAAAGTCTTGACGCTTTTACATACTAAACGACTGTAAATACGTACGGCAGTTGCTTTTACAGCATTTTCAAAGCGATATCGAACAACGAGCGATACCGGCGGGCGGTGACCTGGAATCGGGCTAATTAAACAGACCATTCAAGTGGCTGCATTGTGCAAACATCCAGTGTGTTCGCAAGGAACTGTTACACTGAACCCGGGATTTTGTTGTAGTAACGGTATTAAATAAACTGGGGTAGGTATATTCTATTTGTTTTAGTGCAGTCCGTTTCGCAGCGACCATAAGGCTGAACTGACAAATTGCATTTATTTATAAAAAATAAAAACCGGTCAAGTACGAGTCTGACTCGCGCACCGAGGGTTCCGTACAAACTTTCATACACCATACCCGTCATGTCAGAGTATGTTTGTTTATCAGCGATAGCTTTTTATCACGCGTACAGGTTTCGATTATTGTATTTTGTATTTGAAAGAAGGGACATTAAAAATAATTTTATAGGAATTTGAAGTTATAAAATTACATACAAAAGTAAGTGAAGTACAAATTTAATTAAAAAAATATTTTTAAAAATTAAAACAAAATACGCTAGTTAGAGATATCGTTTTATTTTTCCTGTATTATTTATGTTACTTTTAATCATTTGTAATTATTTCAAAATTTTCGCTTGGTAAACTTTGGAGATAGGGGGGGGGGGGGGGATTTAACCACTGTAGAAAAAAAAAACGGTTTTAGAAAGTGCAGCTCAAGCCCTTTCATATGATGCCCCACTTGATCTATTTACTAGACTTTGATTTTTTAACCCCCATCATATTCGTCATTTACACAGAAAATAAAAATATATATTGAATTTTTTCATTTTCCATACACGTGTTAACCCTCTTAACAGTTGTTCCAAATTTCGAATGTATAGGTTAAGTAGTTCCTGAGATATTTAACGTTGTGACAAACGGACGTACAGACAGACGGACGGATTCCTTTCCTTTCCTTCCTTTTTTACCTTTTTGGTACGGATCCCTAAAAAATTAACGAACTTCAACTAAAATGTGCTCATTTCCTTTTTCACAAACAATGACACAGAGACAGATAAGGATAATTCATAATTAATTTAATTCATTTATGAATTGCTTTGCGGGTTTACAAAAGGTCTTAAATATTAGGTACATGTCCACCACAGACCCTGTTAGGGCGCAGCATTTTACTTAGTAGGTAGGTACTAAGGCTAAAAAGTATAAACTAGGTATAAACTATGAACTTCTGTTCAACCGTATTCTGTTTTTTACTCCTTATAATTATAATGTTCATACTTAATCTCAATCAATATATCATATACTTAAGTATCATTCATTATATTATATCATTCATATATAATTAAATAATAATTAATATTTACCTACTTATTTTATTTATTTTTTATTGAGAAACAAACAGTCGTACATAAACATTATCACTATTATCAGACATGGATGAGCATAAAATAGACCTAGGTATAGTTTCCTAAATGTATGATAAAAACAATCAGTGGCTAATGCACAATGAGAAACAAATGTTCTTATTCTTATCTTATAATCGATAATCAAATTGTAATGTAATTTTAACTATAATAGGTTTGATTTACATTTATGAATAAGGGCAAAAGTGATTCTGTATCGGTGGGTAAATAAGTACGAATAGTTTAACGCATTAACGAATTCGCCTATTTTTCATGTTGTTATTTAAAACAATCTGCTAAGGTCCAAAGTGGGAGGATTCCTACTACTTTAACATTGCGTATGTTTGTAATACCTACATGATGCCGTCTCTTTTAAAGACACATACGTTTGTCAATATATGTAACTTATTTCAAAAGTATCACGCGCGCGCATTATTAAAGGATATCTTTATAACTCATATTTTATATTAAAATAAATGTGTAATATGTAACAAATTTAAACCTTACTGTTAAAATATAGGGTAGCTAATCGCACGGCAAGAAAATTGTATTAAAAAGCGTGATAATGTTAACGCCACTTGCGAAGCTCTTCTAATATTGGCAAATGCAAAAGTGATTGGTCGACGTAGGCAAGAGTAATGTTGCGACTTAACGGTTCCGTGGAATATGTAACTTTTAACCGGAAAAGTTTATTTAATACTTACCTTCGTTTTTAATTGATCCGTCGACAACGGCTCTAACGTCGTCAACCCTAGTATTGTTTATGGCAGGTATCTCAGGTTTGACCATGTGATCAAATTAAACCATTGGAGTAGGAATCTTGTCCTTCATTGGAGCTGAAAATAGTCTCCGGGCGTATGTGATGGTTCAAACAGAATGTATGAAAAATACGTCACATTGTGGAATAAAAAACTAGGTTTTGCACATTTGAGTGAAAACGCCTCTCCAATGATTTCTATACGAATGCGATTCATAACGGCAACGGCAAATATGTTTGAGCGTAATAATTACCCTACCGACTGCGCCAAGTTCAGTAGATATTGGGAAGTGTCCAACGAAAGCACCATCTGATTGTGATTATATGATTTATTATTTTGCAGCATGCGTCTTCTCAAACTATTGAGGATAAGGAACACCTTGACTTAGATAATGCTAAGTAGGTAATAGTAAAACAGGCGCCGTCAGCTTTACAAAATCAAATAATGCAAGCAACCTACTTAAAAAAGGTAAAAATAAATCTCGTGGCACAACCGCAATAGAAATGGCACAATGGCATGAAAAGAACAAAACCTCTCATACTTCCCGCCGTTGCACTGTCTTAAGACTTCTTTCTTCAAAAAACATTTCCATTTTATTACCTCGCAGCTACTTTTAGTTCTATGAATTTTTGAGACGCTTAATGGAAAAGAATTGCAAGTGTTTTCAGAAGCAACAAGTAGCTAATTATCAAGGTGTGGACGTTTCAGACGGTGCGTCGCGAAGGCTTCTCTGCATATTAGATAATTAATTATCTGAGCAAAGATATCGTGGGAGTCCATCGATACCTTAATGGAATAGAGGACAATCTGTGACATTTCCCATTCTAATATGTTCTCGCACTCTTTCGGAGACATGCGAAACACATTGAAATTACATGTGACACATTGACTGACATAAACCCTTAAAAAAATCGTAACGGCAGGCTGGTTCTGGGAACCAATTCTGAAACACGATATTCTCATCGTCTTGCTATTATTACGCTCCGTCTTATTTGACTACGTAGCTATTCATAATCAAATTGGATTTGTATTTTTTTTATGATTCAATTTATGGTTACAACATCTTTAGTGACGCAGTTATAGAATCCTTAATTTACATGCGAGTGTTTTTTTAAACATAACAAAATATCTGGCTTGAAATGCCATCACATTAGAACGCCGTAATAAAGTTTTAATTGTTTAAAAATAAAGGATACATAAAAGGTACCGAAGGAAGGAGGAGCGTTAAGCGCGGTACCCTGAAAAATATCAAGTTTCTATATGTCAGAGCATTTGTAGAAGATTGTAGCTAATCTACGTCACGCGCCTTCTGGTACGCTTAGGGTTCCCATGTATTTGAGATTTTGTGGGTAGGTTTATAAATTGTAGAAGGTTTTCATTTTAACACACTATTTTGTTACCTAGCGCTAAATACTGTGGATTAATAAATAATCTAGTAATCTGTGGACAATGTTGCCGGTCTCTTCTTAAGCAGTTTTTTTATATTTTATTTTAAACCGAAAACCATGTGTTCTTGTTTTTTGTCCCAAATAAATAAAAAATAAAAAAATACTACATGGAAACGATACAATTTTAGTACTCGATTTTTGTCAGTAAATTTTTATACAGAGAGAGAGAGTTAATTTTATAGAGAGAGTTAAATTTTAGAGAGAGAATTTTATAGAGAGAGAGGTATAATCACAGATCACTTCATATTTGCAAATGAATTAATGACTAAATTTTAAAATTAACTCAAGTTGGCAACTAGAAGTGACTGAAATACTTACAATTGATTCAAATAAAGTCTAGCAAGTTCAGCAGTTTACTTTGAATATTTATTATGAAATTATCCTCGAGGTTTCGCAACTATGACGAGTATTCATGGATTACTCACACCATCTCTTGCACTGTGCTTTTTTCGTGTTATTTTCTCAGATTCGTAAGGGCAGTTGGAAAAAAATGGTAATTCTAGTGAAATATTGTTAAGGCGCCGTAGGTTCAGCAAAGTTAAACGAGCAGAGTTTTTGAAACAATATAATGCGCCTGTTTATAATAATATGGTTTCAAAGAAATACGAATAGTAATCTTGAGGCTTTTCTGCAGGGAGATCAGTGATTCGAAACATGACTAAGCAATTTTCGCTCTATAGAAAAAAAATCACGAACATAGGTCTAAAATATCTACACTTAAAACATTCGTAACAAATTATGCACAAATGCTAAACATATCAAAATTGGTTCTAAAAATCGGCAGTATCATCTTTGAGGGAACTTAGTGATTACTTTTTATTTATTTAAACGTATAAATAATTCGAATTAATAAACATGATATTCGCGCTTCCGAACACGCACTTTCATCTCGCTCACGCTTATGCTCTGTGAGAGGGAGAGAAGAACATGAACCTACGGCGCCAAAAAAAAAAACTGACTCGCGAGTTCTACAGCTCACATAGCCCCTAGTTAAATATTATTATTTGTGGAAAACTGTGCTAAAAATACTAAATATTAAAATAATTACCATGCCTCAACTAGGGGCACTTCTTAGGGATTTGATATCGATAAAAAAATGTCGATATATATTAACACATGTGCTTATTGAAATTTCTCGATTACTATAAAACGCTTCGATATCATATCTGTTTTATTTTGACTCAAAAGTCAATAGACATATTTTAAGATAAGATAAAATGCCCCGTTGACCACTGTGGACGTTAAGAGAATGTATGTATATTAATTTAAAGTGGATATTTTTATCAAGACGGCAATCTTTTCTACCGACGAATAGGGAAAAAATATAAATTGTATACTATGAAAACTATTTTAAAATAAACAAATAAATGCACGTTTTAATTTGTTTATTGTTTATATTTTAAAATGAAAAGAAAAAAATATATGTATTATGTTGAATAACATTTAGATGTTGACAGTAACATCGATATATTTTTTGTCGATAAAATATTTTGCTACATCACTTTAGTATAGGTGCCCCAAGTTAGCACAGGTATGATTATTACTTAAAAAACTCTAACACTAGTTATGATCTCGCCAATTCCTACAAATCTCGGATACAGTCGAGTTCATAAACATATATATCTACGTTCCCAAAGGTTCAAAAATATCTGAGCAACTAACGAAAAAACTTTTTTTTCTTCTTGACCAGTTTGTCCATGCACATATTTTCGAACACCGCACACATTGTTAACAAAACAACATGTCATTATAAAAATCCTTCAGGAATAGAAAATCCAGTGCCTGAGATAAAAAAAACAAGAAAATTCCTGGTAACACTAGCGCGTAATCCATCATGGCGTTGCGTCGACGCGTCTCCTGATTGTCAATCTCGAAGTGACTTTGTTCGCGTAGATTTTATTGCTCAGCTCCTTGGAAAGTCATGTGGAAATTGTTTGCGATGCGTTCCTCATATGTAGGGAACAAGGTTTATATGGGCGGCTTGATCATTTCATTTCATTTCATTTATTCCTTTATAAAACGTAGTTTTACAAGTCAATTTATAGATGTTAAATAACATTATACATAATACTATCACATTAAGGTGAAAAAGTATGTCTTATATTATATTACAGCAGGTTAGGTAGGTAAGTATGTCTTAGTTTAGGTACACTGCAGCGTGTAGTCAACGAATAATTATTATTAGTACATTTATTTGTCAAGTCACTACTACACATCCTTAAAATGTCCTTAAATATTACATAACCATTGATTGGGCAGCGAGCCAGTTGAAAAGTCGTTCGGTTTTCAGCCATTATTGAGAAATTCGTCAATGGAATAGCATGAATCGGATGCTAGTTTAATTTTAAGTCTGTTCACAAAACACCTCATACTCGGCGCGCTTTTGACTTCTTGGGGCAACTTGTTGTATATCTTGGGCCCTATCGAGTGGAGACATTTTTGGGCCTTCGCAAGACGTGTGGCGGGAGCGCGCAGATCGCCGCGCCGCCTGAAGTTAAAATTGTGTGAGTCACCACGCGTCGGGAACTGTTCAAGGTTACCTCTCACGTACTTGGCTACTTCTAGGACGTACAAGCTAGGAAGGGTGAGAATTTTGGTTTCCTTGAACAGCTCACGAGCAGGATGATCCCAGGAGACACCACATATGCAACGAATGGCTCGTTTTTGAAGTCTGAATGGTCTCTCACGATTAGCTGCGCTTGCCCATAAATCGATTCCATATGTTAGGAGAGAATGAAAATACCCAAAGTAGGCTTTTCTTACATTATTGTGATCTAGACTGGGACGCAGCCTAGTGAGTGCAAAACACGCGGACGACAAACGATTGCATAGTGAGTCAATATGGGGACCCCACGTTAAACCAGAATCTATGACAAGACCCAAGTATTTTACCTCGTCAACCTGAGGAACGAGTCGATCGTTGCAGTATATATTTAGATTGTGTTCTTTTTTTCCGCGGAGTGAAAAGTGCATGATATTGGTTTTTTCAATGTTTAATAACATACCGTTTGCCGAGAACCAAGAGGCAACGTCCCTCATTACTTTGTTGAGTTTGCTTATTAGGTCCTGCTGATTGTAAGCTGAGACAATGACACAACCGTCATCGGCGAACATCACGAATTCTGCATCGTCGGTGGCGGTTGTGAAATCGTTCATTAGAATTAAAAACAAATTATTGCCGATTACAGAACCTTGAGGTACGGCACAGTCACCTAGTTCCAACAAGTCAGATCTCACGCCGCGGACAGACGTTAATTGTTTACGGCTTTCCAGAAACGAAGCCATTAAGTTTTTGAAGTTGCCAGTAACACCATAGTGGTCCAACTTAGATAAAATGAGAGGATGGGCCACCAGCTCGAAGGCGCGCGACAGGTCGCAGAATATGGCGGCGACCTGTCGCCCAGCGTCGAGGTGGCCGGTCACCCTCGTCACGACGTCACGCGCCGCATCGATCGTGGATCTGCCAGGTTGGTAGGCGTATTGTTGCCTATTTAACAGATTATTTAAATTAAAATGAGACATCAATTTATCGCTTAAAAGACGCTCAAACACTTTGGAAAATAACGGTATTAATGATATCGGTCTATAGTTTTTCAACATGTCTACAGCACCTTTCCCTTTATAAATCGGTTGAACTTTAATTTTCTTTAAGTTACTCGGGTATATTCCGCGTTCTAGATGTTGCCGAGATCTTTATGTACGCAGACGACGTGGCAGCTGTTGTTACCGCTGAGGACCTGGATAAACTGGAATCTCAATTAAATATAACAGCCCGACAGATACTTGATTGGTGTCGATTTAACGGACTACTACTGAACCTGACAAAAACGCAATTTATGCAGTTAGACTTATCAAATTGGGGCTGTGATTTGTTAAGAGAATTTTAGTGAGATAATTGATATTTCTGCTTTTTTTTATATTTGTTTTCACTACCGTAACAAAATTTACAAAGTGACAAAATTTTAACATGACCAGAGGACCGCAGGACCGATCAATTTTGTCACTGTTTGAGGGAGGTAAAAAAGCAGTAATATTTAAGGCACATGACTTTCAATCTAGAGGTCGTGGGTTCGAAGCCCAGCTCGGCTCGTAGGTATGTATAATTACATTTGATATTTAATAGTAGCTTTTTGGTGAAGGAAAACATCGTAAAAAAAACATAAGTCTTGTTATCCCTCTAGGTTGGAAGGTCAGATGGCAGTGGCTTTCGTAAAATTAGTGCCTACACAGAATCTAGAGATTGAATACCAAAGAGGGCCCTAGACTCGTTTAAAATGTCAATAATCGGGCAGTGGTAAGAACTGGGGCCCAAAATGCATTTCCGTCGTATTGAAATCAGATGTCAATTAGGTTGAATCACGCGCGTCGTCAAATGTAATTGTTGACGAGGATTGCCCTCAAACTTCTCTTAATACTTTTCCATCGGCGTAAAAGACGAATGTAACTTATTATTAACTGTTGCTATAACTTCTTTTGGAGAGACAGTTTGACATATCCACGAACTCACGGCGGACGATATTCAAATGGCTCGACAAAAAGATGGGAATACGAAAAACAAGAAACATAAAATGACTTTTTAGAATAGGGTCGGGTGTGACGATATACCTACCTACGAGTAAAATATTTTCCGTATAGGTAAGTTTCCTGAGTCACAAATGGCATGTTCCCAAATATTTTCAAGTTGTTTAAATATTTTCGAGTTTTTAGAGAGGTAGGGCACAGCGGAATGTCATCTCGCTCGTATGTAGAGCAGCCCAACTGGGGAAGTACCTCCACCTTACAGAAGACCGCAGCCATAATAGAACCACTGCTTCGTAGTGTTGCTATATTATTACATGCTATGAAGTATGTGGTGTTGTGTTCCTGGTGGTGAGTAAGGTCGCCAGAGCTCCCTAGGGTGCGCTGTGTTGGGAGTGAGGGACCTGCATGTCTCTATATGCCAACACAGCGAATCCTCAAGTGAATAAAGGGTCGGCAACGCACTTGTGATTCTTCTGGAGTCACAAGTGTCCATAGGCGACGGTACCAGCTTAACATCAGGCAGGCCGTAAGCTTGTTTGCCACCGTCATTGTATAAAAAAATATAAATAATAAAAAAGAAATGATAAAAGTGACAAATATATTTATCAGTCATCTTTTATTGGCGATTTTCGTAAGGTCAAAGAAGCAGCTTCTAAAACAACACAATACTCGAAGCAAACAAAGTAATACTACAAATGTCAACGTTGCATTAATTTCATAAACCGCCTCCAATTACTGTAATCATTAGCATACTAATTATTTAGCGTACAACAATAAATTTGATAACACGTAACGTTTAACGTTGAGTTTCACTTAATTTAGTGCGGTTAATTAATATTTTGATGCGTATCATAGGCGCGTTTCATACACCCGATCCATAGAGTAAGTATTCTCTGATGAAACACCAATTCGCTTACGCTTTTAACCAGCCGTTGGTCATTTAGGTAGGTACAAAACCAAATGCCATCACGCAAGTGTAAAAAGAACCACGTCGAGCGATTCGTGTCGGATTAGGAGAAATATTTATGACGCTCAATCACAATGAAACAAAATGACATTCTCTCCTTTTAATTCATAAAATGTTTTATATTTTCAAATGTATTCTTGCCTATGATAAGATATGACGAGCATTACTTGCTATGTGCAATTGTACCATTTTGCCACACCCGCTCGGGTTCATGTATTGTACTGTGATTGTGTGATCATGAATGCAAATAAATAAAGTAATAAAGTAAATAAGCCCAAATACGACAGGTTTATCTTGAGTAGTTCTCAATCATCAGATCATCTCGGTGGCGCCCTGATTACCTCAACGTTTTCACCGAACTCGCAAAAGTACACCAAATTTCAGCTCAATCGGAAACGGACATGGTATATAGATGCATATTTCGAAGGATAACTAACTTCTTACTTAGTCGGGTCATAAGTTCTGTCACAAGGTTTTTGATAGATAAGACTCAGCAACAAACTTCTTCTTATTCGTATTATACATGATACACGATTAAAAAGCTTATTTTATATACGAATCAAATTGCATTACAATAAATTTTGAACGATTATCGCAATATGACAAACAAACCTTGTAACTTGACGATCGTGAACCCAAAACACGCCGCATCTAACAGAAATACGACTTACACTAATATAATAAAAAAAACAGTGTTCCAGATGACCAACAAGGTTTTTATTTATTTATTCTGAAACCTCGATTTTAGACCATGCTTAGCAACTAGCATTTGGTTTTCTGTTAGCTTTCAATGCTAACTGCTCCCGTTGAGAACTTTGCGTACTTTTTACGTTTTCAGAAAAACGCGTAAATTTGATCTTGTGGGCAACAAGTAGGTACACTACGTAAGATGTGAATATGAAAATTAGTTTTACCCAAACTTTCTTATTATCTTATGCTTCAAAATGGAGGAGGGACGGTTCAGGGGGGGGAGGGGGGGAGAGTATTTAATGAGCTATCAAACCATATACAGCATTAAATAAAAACATTCTTGGTATTATTTACTATGCGGCAAAACATTTGTGACAGGACTTAAGGACCGACTAAGTATATAATATCCTTACATTACAAAGGAACAGTGTATAATAGTACATTACTTACCTAGGGCGGTTAAACAAAGAATGTCTCAGAACGCAGGTATTTGACGCCCGAGCCGAAGGCAAGGGCGATAAATATGCGCTCTGAGGCTTTCTTTATTACCGCCCGTGGTAAGTACAACATTTTACGTCTCTATCTGGCCAGGAAGTGGGGTTTTCCGCACGCAAAGCGTGCGGTAATTCCTACTTTATGGCCAGGTATGACGTAAATTAAATAAAAGCTTGTAATGACATTCTACGAACCGTGTCGACAGTAGTTTAAGGACCCAATAAAAAACCTTCTAAATTTAGAATAATAACCAGTAATTACCAGAAATATGGGGCTTGTAAGGAGGGCGGTTCTGTGATTTAGTACACGGTAACTGTCTATGTAGTCGGAAGAATTTACTAGTTTTGACGAAATTCCGCAAGATTCCCGACCAACAAATAATTCTGGATAGGTTTTCATTCCTGACTTTCACTTTTTTTCATCAGTCTATGATTAAGTATTGCCAAAACAAGTAGAATCTACCGGCTACACAGGATTTTTTTAAATTTTAACAATAAAGGAAACCTAGCGTTATTTTGCACGTGATGATATGAGAGAAGGGGAACGTAAAAAGAAGCTAAACAATAAGTCTATGTTGACGCTCAACCGTAGACAGGACATGTCAGAAGGCGAGATTCGAGAGACACAATGAAAGATGATGCTAGGCAGCCCGCGACTGGACCTACATTTTTGGAGGTATGTTTGTGTAGACGTAGACTTATACATAGACTAAGTCAATTCTTATAGGCTTTCTTTACATTGGGTCGATTCTCGTAGTTTTTATACATATCAAACTCGACGTTAGTCTCGTATGTAATCAGGCATTTAATGTTTGACGAGGTTGGCGTCATTGGTAAATTTCGGGACGCAACAAAATGACGAACCGATTACCTATTTACAGTAAAATTGGCGCTGACAGGACATTCCACCGAAAATTGACAAACTTTTCTTAAAATCATAACGATCTATCACAGACAGATTGGAACATTTAGAGTACCTAAATGTCAAAAGTTGACTTTTTGGAGTTGGAATACTCGCGCGCCCGCCCTGCAAGGAGAAATCAAGAGTAAATTTGACAAAGCGCGCGGAATATGGAATAGGAGCGGTGATCGCCAGTATTACTCACGGCCCGAAATGATGGAATAGATTACATTTTTCATGGGAAGCGATGAAACTATTTGGAGGGGCCATAAAGGGAGGAATCGCGTGCGTTGCCGGTCGATTCGTTTTTTCAGCTCATTGCCCCGGGCTTATAGATGTCGTTACCGGACCAGATATTTATGGGTCCAAACCGAGGGTTTTACATTTCAATCAGGGCCAAAATTATAGACGTCATAACACGTAATCTGGGCGCGGGATAACTCTTTGTGAGCTGTTTTATCGGGAGTAAAGGATTTATGATGGTTTTTGATTTAGTGACGGAATGTTAAAAATTGAGCGAGCATTTTGTTACCGTGTCGGATTTCAGGGTGCTGTTATGTCAGGTTTTTTTTTAAATTGATCTGATCGTGGCATGCTACTGGGCAAACATTGACTCATTCCCATCGAAGTTCGTTTACCTAGTCGTATACGGTCGATGGGTGAATGTGTCGCCCCATTATAAGCAGATTGAAATACGACAAGATACATTTACAGTGAGTTTACCCATTCATAAGAACTTATAACTACTTAGTCGGATATAATCTATTGAAAAAAATGGAAGTAATTTATTTATTTATTTATCGTACGGTAAATCAGTGTATTTAGAACCGTGAGATCTTCGAAAACACAGTACGGTTGTCAGGTTCTTGGAAGTTAATCAAAAATTAGGACAAAAGTCTAAAATGAAAAATTTATGTCACATTTCTTTTGCACAAGTTGTAAAACGCCAAAATATCTACGTATGCGTTGTCAATCTAGTGAACGTCATGTACGAATTAAGACCGTATTTGACATAGGTAAAGCGTAAATAAGTACACAAGTTGTTGGAAACTTGAGTAACATCGTACGTGGCACGACTAGCGCGAACTTGCGAATTGTAGAGAATTCTACACCTCGCAGCGCGTCTTATCTTGAGCTCTATCCGGGTAACATATTGTAAAATTTAGAATTACAGAGCAGGAGAACGAGCTTGGAGTTATGTGTAAGCTTTATATAAACGACCTATTCCTTCTCGTTACTGTACAGTCTTGTAAATAAACAACCTGTACACTCTTACTACGTAGAAAGAAAGAAACATAAATTCGAGACAAACAACACACAGCGTTTGTCACGAAAAGAAATCAGGCACTTCTAAAATTTTCATCAATTCCCCATTAACGAAAATGGAAAAGAAGACAAAATAGCACCAAGGACAAGCGCGGCAAACCAAGGTATGTGGTATCAGTTAGTCAAAACTTTGGCAGACAAAAGGCACCAGAGAAGAGTAATTGTCACACCGACAACAACGAACTAAATGAAGAGGAGGATGTTAATGACGATGATGAGGAGCATGGTGATGATGACGATAATGATAATGGTGATAAGGATACCGATGATGATAATCACGATGATGACGGTTTTATAGCTTTATTAGTAGTTATACTTACTTGAAACACGTTTAGTGTTCTTCCTCCACTGTATATTGGGGACAGGGTCGCCGCGCGCCGCGCAGTAGAAGGCGGCGATGCCGTTGGCGCGCACCTGCAGGTTCCGCGGCCGGATGGTGATCTCGGGGGGATCTGCACGGACAGAAAACGACTCTAATTAGTATATGTTAAAGTTGGAATTTCATTGGCACTGTAAAAAGGTTTCTGAACACAACTGTATATTTAAATTATTTGACCAGTTAAGTTTTATTTGTAAAAAGTTGCGAATAGGTGTAACCGTAAAACGACGTCTAAGTTGCTATATTTTTTAATCGATTGAGGATAATATGAATGGGTATAATACGACTTTTAAAAGTTTAGAATTTAGAGAAACCACTATTGCTGTTTTTAAATTAATGACATTGGCCATTAAAATAATAAATTTAAGCTGTTTTTAATAAAAACTTTGCTCCATGGCCTTAGTTTATGAAGTCCAAATCATAGTGAGTATTCTAATAAAAACTAATCTATGCCGGCCATATGTATGTTAATATGCAGAACCCTCAACTAAAGGGACTATAAAGCTTAGGAAACTAATTCAGAAATACAGAGGAATCAGATTCGTCACTTTAAAAATCAAACGCTATCATTGTCTGACGCGAAAAATCTGACTGCAAGATAACAATACCTATTTTATTTAAAAAGATAAATTAAAAAAGAAACAAATATAATTGTCATCCAAAAAAACGAAAAACGCACAGTCAAAATGCCATTGTTAGCTAGCAACTTACACAGGGTGCGGCCTGTAATAGGAGCAAACAATGAAACGGTGGATTATTAAGCCAATCAGCAATCCAAGTGGTTGAACGAAAAAAAAAACATGTCAAAAAACCCATTTTTTTAATAACTGCATGCCTGGTTTCATTTACTTAACTGGAATACTATCAAAATTAGTTTACATTATACAAAAAATCTTGCAAAATGTCAAATAAGTGTCCAAATTTTGATGGAAAACAAAGACACAAGATATAAAAAATAAATAAATTAAAACTTTTTATTTCACATAAAGTACTTAACTAAATTACATCTTTTTGCAAATCTCTATGCGAGATTATGTGCGCGGTCACTCGAATCGCTTTATTATCTTAACTATTAAGTTTTATTACTTCTATTACAATTTATACATATTGTTATCATGAGTAGTTTTTAATTTCGGTAGTTTGTAAGTATATTTTCCAGCATATTTGCCCTTGGAAAATATTCTTTTAGAATGTTCTTAATTTGTGGATGTTTTTTTGTTTCCAGTAATTTTACGAGCTCTTAAGGTAGTTTATTTAATATGTCTACACTGACGTAAGTCCTCTTTTGCAAACTAAAGATAACTTGGCCTTAACTTTTGTTCCGTTTTTTTGACCTGTGATCTTTCTGATCATGTCATCTGTTCGACTAGTGCGGGCAAGTCACAGATGAATTATGTATTACCACAAGGGTCCTCTTTTACGAGCTATGGTCCCACTCGTTACTGTTTTGGACCATTCGGACCCTATTTTAGACTATGAATAAATTAAGGGCTCTGGCTTAGATGCCTTACATAAATATTAAATTTGCTAGATTTTTGTTACGGTATCCACATTTTTTGTACATGAAACTTGAATAAAAGTTAAAATAACAATTTAGGGTTTAATTTTTAAAACCGTTTACCAAATTGTTGAGTATAAATGGATGCCAAATCTAACACTCTTTCATTACTCACATCGAACATATAATTTCAGTTTTGTTCTTGCATATTGCGATTTTCAATAATAAATGTTTTTCGACTAATTACGAGAACATTTGGCAATACTATGTGTCTTTGCTAGAAAAACAAGCTGAACGGATACATTGGACAACACTCGCGGACTCCGTCGCTAACCCATTTAAAAATTCGAATATATGCCCAAGCACGATCTCGAAAATGATTCTCAGAGGAATTCTTTCGCTGCTAACCGTTTTACAGTGACTGTGAAACCGCGCCGGTAATTGGTCCATTTTTGAGTCCCACTTGCGAGTGTGACGGCATTCGGCAGAATTGCTCCCTAATGCATTGCTGGACGTAGGGTTGTAACATTGATTTTGTCGTGACCTCGTTTTCATGTAGTATTGTGGGTTAAGCTGTGAGGTACATTAAATAAGAACCAGCCAAATCCAATGTTAAACTATTTAAGGTAATACTTACCTGAATAGCCTTGTATTCAAGGTGACTATTATTTGTAATAATATATTTTTTTTATTTTTTTATTTATATATATAATTATTTTACAATACATGGCCAGGCAGCGGACAAAACCCAGCAGGGTTTAACTGCCACTGCATTCACTCAATTAATATTTAGTTTATACATAGGATAACAAGCTTATAAAAATAAAGCGCACACGGCGATTGCCTACACAAAATGCGACATTATGACGTGATATGCTGTGAAGCACTTGGGAGCACGCTGGAGATGTGCATACCGTTTCTTATCCTATTGCCGCGGCTTGGGGTCCAAAAACTGCATGCACGTCTACGGCGGCAACAGTAATTTAGATTAGCTATTTCATTAATCAGGTATGGGATATACAAGCAGATTTCATTATACGTTAACAATGTTGCGGTTTATCACATATATTTGTGAGTACATCAGATGGTAAGTCATTCAGGATACTTAGGTAACAAATATTCCCATCTTCGTTTACCATAGACATTGGTACATTTTGGTAACACATATAGTGGTAGGTATACTAATGTTCTGAGTCTAAGTGTGTCTTGCTTGTTGCCTCGGGCATGGTTATTACTTATTCACGTAATTCAGAACGCCTCTAATGGTCAACAATATACAAGCAAGAGGTACTACGAGTGTTAGTTAGACAAGAGGGTATTTTTTTGTAATAAGTGCATTAGAAAAATCAAGTGTTACGTAGTAATACTTTGCACGTAATTCAGAAGGCCTATGATGGTTGCGTTTTGGTAAATTAGCGCCACTGATATGCTCGTCAGTATTTTTTTCACAGCGATTAACATCATAAAATAGCTATCATACTCGTCTCGTGCAGAAAAAGACAAGTTTGAAATGACTTTGTAACAGTAAAATGTATGATTTTTTCATTCAGTAAAGCATTCCGAAATATGCATTAACATACGGAATTTCGTATTTTTTGTCAAATAACGAGAGTGCCAGCCCTGGCAAGGCCGCTGACGGCAGCCCAGTACATTTTCATTACGACGAGATTAATAGCATTATCTCACGGAAAAATGCGCGCCCCGCGAAACAATTATGTGAGCCGCGATTCACAGACACACTGCGTCTATTCGTAGTTATATGTTTTTTACACGGTGATAAAAAGGGCGTATATCTATACAACGCCAAAAGAAGGTATGGAAACGTAAAGTGAACTAACGATCCCAATGTACAATATCAAAACTGTAAATCGATTAATCTCTGCGAAAATGAGAACAATCATTTAGTTTATAGTTGTTATTTTCTAAGCCGTCCGTTCCGCACTAAAGAACGCCGCACTGCAGAACGGACGGCTTAGAAAATAACAACTATACCAGTAGGTCAAGTATATTGTATGCACATTGGGAAACTGAGCGATATTGAACGACGTCATGTAATAAAATATAAAACCAATTTTAGATAAAATGCAATTTTAGTTAACAGAGATTTATTAAGTTTTATGAATAAGAAGGTAAGTTGAGAACCATTGAAAGTCTCAACAGCGTCAGGAATGAAAACAACAATAAGCCGCAAGTAGCCGCCTTATCCGCGCCTACCCAAACGTCTAAACGAACCGAAACAAATACCTAAAGGGACTCCCGGAGAACATTGAACGCACACGGGAACGTTTGATTTCTGAACTAGAAAATGAAATCCCATTTAGTTCTGTAGAGGTCACTCCCTCGGGTAGGGTCGATGCGACATTAATAAACGAAAGAGTGGCGTATTTTCGGCGGCTCAGTTAAAATATTCATGGAACGGACACCGTGGCGGCTGACTGAGATTAGAGATATGTGAAAAAAGGTTGCTCGGCTTTGACCGCAGTGTTAGCCAGGGAGCAGTCAAACAATTCATGCCGTGCCTACATAGCGACCCCCGGCGCTAGCGCTCGCGGTTTTATACTGTGTCCGGAGGGACTATGAATATTCGGTACACTATTCAGATGACTAGTAGGTATTGCCTTTAAAAATAGGCAAAGGTTTCATTGGAAAGTTTGAAGTTACCTTATTAGTTACCAAGAGCAGTGCGCCAACCGAAAATATGCTAGCGACTGACACTATGGGAGCGTAAGTATTGGAATTGGTTCACGTTACGGTATTACCTAACAAAAAATGATTATTTTTCAAAGTGTCTTTTTTAAAAGAAAAGCACTTGCCATCTTCATAACTTACAGTTTTAAATGTATAATATCACAGTGGAACTAAGATGGATATTCAACAAAGATGACAAACAAACTGCATCTTACTTCCGCAGCGAGCTGTAAGGACGCCATGGTGATGGATTGCCTCGACAGGAGTGTACAAAACTTGAGTTAAATACTGATGTTCATAAATTATATAAAAAAAATTAATACACTCAAAAGATACAGAGGTTGTCACGGTATGGAGATTTATCTGTGCATTTTGTTCTGAATTTTTTTTTCTGTTTCTTTAATTCGTTTGTAAATTTCGATTTTTTTATTAATAATAGGCTAATGATCTGAATAACTCACTTCGAGTCTAGTTTATTTTCATTAAAATCTGATTTCTCTGATTTGGTCACTCAATTCAAGTAAGAAAAGGTCACGCCTAGGACATCTTTGATCTATATACCTCGCCTCACCGTTTCACCTCTAAAACACCACAGTCGTGGGAGACCACTGGAGCCGTATGTATATATGTACACAGTCGTTTCGGCCTCACCATGTTTAGTACCAAGCAGAAATTAGTACTCGATTAAACCGCGACGCCAGCGTATATTTAAGAATTGAATGTTATATTTTTTTTATACCACGTAACACGGTAAACAAGCTTACGGCTCGACCGGGTCTAAAAAAATGTTTGCAAATGTAAAGAATGTCAATATGCAAGTAATTAAAACTTTTTTCGTTTGGCTAACTCGGAAAGTAGGTCATTGTTTATCTTAGAACCGAAAACACAGCCACACTTCCATAAAGTTGCGGTGTTTTTTTTAATACAGCTTGTTTTTATACAAACTCAATCATCCCTTGAAGATTACCCGAACAACTGACGCCACATGAATTAAACATGAAGTATAGTGTACCTCAATGCATTACATTCTAGGTATATCACACAAGTCGTAAAGGCAACCCAAAGCGCTATTTTACTATCTATTCACGGTTTTTTTCGCATTTCATAAACGAGGCCTTTTCCATTGCATGTTTTTTACGAACATCGAAAACTGTTGGATCTATTTTTCGTTGCAAAAGGTTGAAATTTTATTTGTGAAAAAGTAATTGACATTAACTTATTTCGTATTTGAGGGCGTGCGTTTGCGAGGTTTCGTTGAATTCGTATCAAAGCGCTTCAAATTATACCTAATATTCAGTTACAAGCTCGATGCCGAAAATTAATACGCATTCTAAATCAAAGCTACAATTAGTATAGTTACATAAATTATGTAATGCATCATCGTAAGGGACCTAATACTACTTAATTCATTTTTAAATAATGCTGTGCTCACTATTAATCTTCCTAAGCGAAAACAAATCGTAACCTAGAAATCTTACAATCATATTACTTAGATACGTAACAAAGAATCATTACAAGTATTACTTGTATTAATTTTATGTTAAGAGTGTGATCGTTTACCATAGTATAATGACTGGAAATCCGTTCCACAGTTTCTATTCTATCTCTACTATACATACTGAACGTTGCCAGCAAATAATGCCTCACTCGTTGTTGACCTCTACAAGATTATTCGCAGTAGTTTCTTTGGGCAGTGCCTTTGAAGGTACTATTGCAAATAAACTTCTGAATGCGAAAATGATTTATTCGCAACAGTTGCTTCCAAAGGGACTAATGCGAATAATCCCCTCTACAGAGCAAAGGGTAATCAAAACAGGCCAAAAATCACGAGACGGTTGACGGATGTGTTTATTCCTCCACGGACCGCCGTGAATGGTCACGTTTCGTTGTGGAATTGAAACAGGCTCGGGACGTGCCCACGCGTTCGATAAAAAAAGAGTTTTTTAGCCTGTGGCGGATTAAATCAAACCACTAGATGAAAATAGGATTTGTGGCGAAAGTTTAGCCTGGTTAATACTATATAGCCCTTGATAAAGAATGACTTTGAGATCCATCAGATGGAGATGGATTATGAAATTAAAGATAGTATAAAGATATACGGTCTTATTCATAAATTTTCATCCAAGCTGAACTGCCGTTAAATTTCGTTTGACTTTGTCTGTGACTTTGACATTTGTGTGAAGGAAGGACAATATATGTTTTAAAATTTTATTGATAAGGTGGATAGTTTCTTGGTGAATTAATCAACAGGGAAAGTGAATTCCAGGAACATTGATTAAATATAATAAATTGAACTAATGTACCTATCTAAGCTTAGCTTAAGCCTTGGTAGCAGTCAACCATTCTTTATTTATTTGTTTATTTAAGGTCCGCCAACAATTGTTAACACTAACCATTAGCTCCTGTTGTGTTCATTTTAGTTCTAAGCTCTTCATTTTATAATGCATTGGCAGATATTTCAGCTATTAGATATTTAAGGTAATCCTTCAGTCGTTAGATAAACCAGTATGATTCATCAGGTCATCTGAAGCCAAAATAATGTGCAAGTCTCAGTGCTTTGAGGTATTTAGGAGATAATATGCGGCAGAAGCTATCCAACGACAGCGCATAAATGTTACTAACAATTAATGAATAACTATGGATTGTATTATCTGAAAATAAATGAATTAATAATAATAAAATAAATGTGTAGTGACTAGAACAGTAGTGTCATTTCTCGTACAAGTTAGATAAATAGTTCATTCATTGCATACGAGACTAATTGTAAATGTCACGAACAGTTAATTCCCAATTGAATTTTACCGGGAATATCGACTCAGAGCACATGCACAACATCAAATGCTTATGCCTCAGGCTAAATTCTGCGTCGAGCTTATAGGAGTATAAATTAATATAATATCGTCTTGATTCATTCCCTCTTCTATTAGCAGTGTGTGTGAGCGCGATGCACTTAACGACGCGGTGGATTTAAAATGAAAATAAAATAACAGTGTGTCGCAAAGGTAAACGCACCCCTATTATCTAAAACAGAATCGCAGCCTTGCAAATCCTTCAAACCGTGCAGTATGTGGTACAAAAAGCGTACCACCGCTCAACAAAGAGATATATTGGTATCGTTTATTGTTGAGTATTCATTATTCAGCGAAGCAAAATCGCTGTGATACGAACTACTGCGACGCAGAATCTATTGGTCGGAAGTGGTACGGATTTAACCACTACATCAGTCGCACGGACACTGCTGTAGACTATTGTAAAACCAATGCTGAGTCCGCCATCCGCTGTTTAAATTTAAAAACGGCCACGTATTAAAACGAGCGTAATTGATTGGAATCGAAACTACGGATTGCGTTAAAGATCGTGTCGTTACATCATTTTTCACATCAGTCTCTGCTGCGGTGGCAGAGCGTTTTACAGGAGTGACATTATACTTTAAATTATGTTTTATGGAGAGTAATAAATCGGAAGAATGACAAACTGAATACTTGTATTTCAGACTTGTTAAATAATATTTCGAGTAAATTAAGTTCTGGATTATGTGACCAACGTATGTACCTACGACCAACGTAACACATTTTATGGGGCAATAGTACAGACCTACCGGATTTATTCGTATTACAGAAACGGTGCATAAGAATTCTAACAAATATTAAAAATAATGAAACATACAAACCCCACTTTAAAAGATTAAGCATTTTAACATTACCCTCTCTCTATATTTTGGAAACTTGTAAATTTGTACGGAAGCATCAACATTTATACACTCAAGCCAAAGACAGTCACACTTGCACCCTAAATCTAAGACATAGAGATAAAATAGCCCTCCCAACAAGTAACTTACAAATGAGAAATAAAAGCCCCCATATGACAACAATACGCATTTACAACAGCCTACCTAAAGAAATAGCTGATGAGGTAAAATATACTAAATTTGTTCAAAAGTTAAAATCATATTTAATAGAAAACAGTTTTTATTCACTGAAAGACTTCTTCAATGTAAATAGTTACCATAGATAATCTTCGCAAAAGTTATCCTAGATATTGATACCAACCTACATGTAAATCTTAGTTTAAGTACTATAATTTTTAATTTGTAATGTGTACCTACGTTTTGAGATATACCCTTACAGGGTGTCATGTTGTACCTACTATTGACTGTAAGATATTTAAGACCTGACATGAGTGCAATAAAGTATTCTATTCTATTCAAATAACCAGTATCAGTAATTTTCGGCATTTGCTCGGAGTACTACAATTTTGTATAGGTATATCAACATTGCACATACGAATAAAATCGCGGAGATCATTTTGAGCAAATCAATTTATGAGTTTCAAGCCCGGACCTTTGAATGAGTTTGACTTGTGTAACACTGTCTCGTGATTATAATTTGTAAAATGCAACGGCATTTCAGAAATACCGCGTGGCGAAAATGGATTCGATATTGTTGCATAATGAATAAAAATCAATAATGAATAGATTACGGCGCCCTCTCGTAATTATATCGCAATGGCTATTGGTGTAAATCGCATTCAGCTGCAGGTTCGCTTCAGTGTGGCGCATTTCATTAAGGTTTCCACATCACTTTATTATGCTGTCGAGAGCTATCCAAGCTAAGGCCGGTTAAGACCTTCGTCACTAAAACTGATTATTGCGTGTGACACTTGCTGCTGTGTGTAATAGAGGGAGACACGCCGTGTGGTCTAATTTACACCAACAGGCTTTTCAGTAACGCCCGACATGCATCTAGTTAGATTTAACGGTTACAAACTAAATTCTATTGGCGTTTGTGACAGTTGGGGACGTTTCTACTGTGAGGTAAACTGGCTATTCAAAATGCATAAGGTTCCCAAGTATCCAACGTACCAACGTGTCCAAGTAACATTTGAAACGGATAGCGTCAGCTCATAAATATAGCAATCTGTTCCATACAACAAGCATAAAACAGTTAAACAATTTGTAACCCGACTACGAAAGGTCAATAAAATAAAATAAACATACAAAAGGAAGACTATATCACCTTGAGCATAGTTACGAATCGATTGACACCTCATTTATCAAAATCGGTTGAGTATTTTAAACACTACAGTGGAACGTAAATACAAACAGACTGCTAAAAATATATCTCTCTGCCATCAGGCAAAAAAATGTGGTTACAGCTAAGTACAGAATAACCCTAACAAAGCCGATTTATGACAATAATCTGGACGTGTCGCACAAAATCGGGTTTACATCGCATTGACGTGAAAATTTATATTCAGAGGTATTAAACGCTCATTTAAACGTTTTGGACGGGAACATTTGGTATTAACACGTTAGCATATATTTGAGACTCGGAACGGGCTAAACATATGAGTTCAACATATGATTTTATCCTTTATCTATCTATACTAATCCTACTACACTCGCGGTCAATGAATACGGGTCGCAATAGGTTTTTTTTTATATTTAACACTAGTTATTAAGTTAGTATAAGTATTCTTTTTAATACCCAAATGTATAAGCAATTTCCGGGATCCTATTATAAAAATATCAACGTCCAAAAATGACGATTTTTGCGATATCTCGCTCCGTTGACGTTGTTTTTTTTCATGGGTTTTTACGAGTCCGATTTAAACTTGGTAACTTTCTTTTGTTACTGTTATTTTTGCAGTTTACATGTATAATTAAATAAAGATCTTGACAGGATTAAAAAAACTGATAACCCTGGACTACAACCCTGGACTATTTTAGGAAATAAGACAGTATTTTACCGACCCGTATTCATTGACCGCGAGGTCATATCCTATTTCCTACTAAGTATATTATAAATGCGAAAGTTTGGATGTTTAGATGTTCTGATATTTGTTACTCAATCACGCTTAAACGGCTTAACTGATTTGGTGTGTGACCAATGAAATTTTGCACGGAGATAGTTTATAGGATTGGGCCTGGATTAAAATACAGGATAGTTTTATTCCCGGCTCTACGCAGACGAAGTTGCGGGCGGAAGCTAGTTATATATAAAGAGGTAAAGTTTGCGATAGTGAAGCTTTGTAAGTTTGTATGTTGGGAGAAAGAAATCTCCGGAACTATCCGTCCGAGTCGTAGGTTCTCGAGTGGAGACCACGTACCGGCAGGCGCAGGGTGGACTGATGACCTGGTAAAGGTCGCGGGAGTCCGCTGGATGCGGGTGGCGCAGGACCAGACATTTGTGACAATCTTTGGGGGAGGCCGATGTCCAGTGGGCGTCTTTCGGCTGATATGATGATGATGATGTGACTTATCCGATTTCAAAGATTCTATCACCAGTATATTACAAGGACCTTCAGGGTAGATATAGCTCCCGCCACCACCGCAATCCTCCCAAAAGCATGGTTATTAGAATCAACCCAACAGTCAAACCACCCGGCTTGTCATTGCCTAGAAAATAATGGTGTCAACTGAACAGGTTGAGCACTAGCAGCGATCGCTCACGTGCATTCCATCCGGACCATATTATCCGCGAGTGCCCACTCACCAAGTACCAGGGCAACCCAGCCGACTTGTTCACCCTAGATAACAACGTAACCCAATGGATCCAGCAATTGGGTGTACTGCTCTAATTTGCATGCATTTTTTTTTTTTTTAAGAAAGAACGATTTTAATTTTTAATTTAGCCATACGAATAAATAAAAATTCCATCCAACACACCGGGGGCCGCGCAGCAAGACATTGAGCATGTCATCAAGAACTGCCCGCTCAGTAAATATTACGACGGTAATCCGGCAGATTTGTTCACCCTCGACAGTGACGTAATCCTATGGATGCAAAATTTGGAAATCCTATTATAGTATACGACTGATTAAATGCCATACGAATAAATAAATTCCTTCCTTACAAACACAAGTGTCAAAACAGCAGATGAAAACCAAAGAATTTCAACGGCATTTTAGCTAAAAAAAGTTAGTAGAAATTTTTGCAACTCTAGATCTAAAACTACGAAATTAATCGTTTTTGACATGTTACTATGACGTTCAATTGAAAACTTAAGTTGTATAGTTAGTACGATTGTTGTTGTAGTAGTCGATTGATGCTTTTATTTTGTACAGTTTTTTATCATGTTAATACCATGTACATTGTGGATTTGAATAAAGGGTTTATCTATCTTTCTTTTTTATTATCTTAATGCCACTTACCTTTAAGCCCTGATTGCAGATAGACTGACCCGCACACGCTTATTAATTCAGAGGTTACGTCGCTTTGTTATCTAATTGTCAAAAGGGCAATAATGACGAATGAACTAAACCTTTGACACGGATTAATGATGATTACTAGAAATCTATTATATTGAGTACTTCAATTTTGTTTATTTCTTTTTTACCATATAATATTATACAAATAAAAATATTGTATAGTACTTAATATTCTTGAATTTGTAAGTATGGACGTAGGGGGTTATCTCCGAAACTGCTCATTCATATACCTATTCAAAAATTCATTCACAATTTTATAGATTAGATATTAGGGATGATACACGAGGAAGCTCTTGTACATATTTTTGGCAGTAAACAGTTGTGTTCAGAAAAAAATTGGGGGTAAATGCACATCGCCATCTCAGCAGGATCTTGGTATCTGAAACATATCAAACTCTTGTTAGTCAACTTACGGGTTAAATATCGGATATAAATGTTTCCAGAATCGTTGACAGGCGGCAGGGGAGGTATTATCATTGGCCTGTCCTCCGTAGGCAGCGGGGTCGGTAGGCTCGGTATAATTGGTAGATTTGGTAGGTTTGGTAGATTCTGTATGTATACTTCCGGAGGCTCAGTTTCTTCAAGTTCTTCAGTGTCGTCTGTTTGGAAATATTGATTGTTTGAACGCGAGCGGTTGTCGTATTTTTGTTTAAGGTTTTTTTTTGGTTGTGATTTTGTCGCCCTACTTTACTTACAACTACTTACTTAAAATTACAATGGCTATCCAACGCCAATGTTAAGTTTCTCACAAATTTATAGTGAAGTTGGATTAACAAAAGCATCATACTAAAATTATTTTGCTCCCATTCCACATCGTTATTTTAAGCTTTTAGCGTTTCATTAATTTTACAATGCAACACAATATCCTCTCTATAATATTCAATCAATAAAGTTAGACATCTGGTAAAAGTTTCGTACGAACCCATATTTATTAGCACAATATACATATTACAAACAGTATATATACATATGGAGAGTTAAAACAGGATGAGTGTGGATTCATCTTAATACTTATTAAAATGTAAAACAATGATCCGTTTTGACAAATACCCATTTTCATACCGATTTTTACAAGTTTCGGCAGCATAGCAAGCTAACGTTAGCGAGCAAGCGAGAAAAAAAATTGGGTGACTCTCGCCTTAACAAAGCAATACCGATGACTTATTCGACTACAACGCGTGAAAGGTTCATATTAGTCCTATTAAGATCAAGGAACTTGATGTATATCGTCTTCTTCTACGCCAGACTTCTACTAGCCAGAGCTAGTTCTCAGAAATAAGGTGCAAAATGCCAGGGGTTAGTTATTCTGCGCGACACGGTTGTGAGTGGAGTTAAAGTGCTGTATCTAACCCTAACACTGTGTCCATGTTCGTTTATTAAAACGTTTCGCAAAACTCCTATGTGGAGCAATTAGTTAGGCTCTCAACTTTTTACTCAGCTCCGCAAAATCGCCACAAAAGCTAGTCAAACTAAACTCAATTCAAAACCGTTACAAAAGGACTTATTTAAACACAAAACTCACGACTGTTACTTCGTTCTGCAGGAAAACGATAAATCATTCATTGCTATTGAGAAAAAAACCGTATATCTCGATGCTAGAGTATCAATGCAATAAATAAACATCGAACACTTCGATTACCAGAAGATTTATATGTATTTCTTTGACATGCATAGTTCCTATCATTACTCACAAGAAGGTCTATTGTGGGTGTGTCTATGCACTGTCGACGCGAATGATATTCGTACAATGCAAATGTTGTAATGAGCGATGATTTAAATATGTTTTGTTAGTTTTAAACAATAGCAATATTACATTTCTGGAAATCGCAACAATTGTTAGAAAATATTGAAAGCAAGTTTGTAAATACTGCAAAAGTGAAATCAATAAGTTTTATGGGACCAATACAATTGTATTGTGTTCAAACAAATTGATCACTCTAGGTATTCTAAGTAAAGATTTGAGAACCTCGCATATCTTTTCAGCCCATTTTTCTCCTATGTACTTATGTCAACTGAAACCATAAACCCACTTCATGTTTTGTGTATTGTAACCATCCAAAATGAAATAAACATAAAAAAAATCTATTTCTATCTGAAATCATATTCAAGAGATAAACAAATAAATACGCATCGCGGTGCAATAATAAAATTACAACACTTGGGAAATTCAGATATAAATAGACACCTTCTTACGGTTGGTACCCTGTTTAATAAAAAAGCTTATTATAGGCAGACAAATTTGACGCATACGTTTCTCGGTATATTGCTGCGCAGTTCACATTCCTATCTCGAATAGCCTCACCATTCTCTAGTATAACGTGACCCCTGAGATTGGTAACAAACAACCATGCGTTGTAGTTACATATCAGATTTAAAGGAATTCACTGCAAAATAATGAGAAAACAAGCGGAGTACATCTTTTGGATATTGTATCTTGTATCATGTCATCTAATAAAAGCCCGTGATTGCTTAAAATTTCCCATTTAGAAAACATCCAAACTTACTTATTTTTTTGTGTTTTTGGTTGGCTTAGCCAACTCATAGAAGACATTAATAAACTACATAATCAAGTTGAAAATTTATTTATTTTATATCTTTAACATTCATAGAAGGAAATATAATTAAAAACTTGACACTTGAAACCCCCACTAGAGACATCTTATAGGTTAACCTAGATAACTATTTTATAATTATTAAATATGTTTTTATGTAAAATGTTAGGTTTAATTAATAAATGAGTATGAGTACGATCCCTTACAGGGATGAGTTCGCCTTTGTACACTCAGCGTCAAATACTCTGTAGCAGTCAAAGTGGCCAAATAGTTCGGTACACCATACTAAATATATGGTGTACCGAACTATTTGACTACTTTGGTTGCTACAAAGTATTTGACGCTGAGTGTACCATTATATTCTGTTCCGTCTGTATTTTTACCTTATTATCAGAGCTCGGAAAGGGATTGTTATGTCATTAATGTCATGTGTATATATGAATATGGATACTCCCGGAAAATGGATATTAAAACAAAACAAAACTTTACTCATTACTATTTAACTACATGAATGATCATGCATTGTAAAAAGAGTACTGACCAAGTTTTTCTTTTTATTAATAGTAGCTTTCTTAGTTTTAATGTTTTTTTTTAGTTTTTGTCAAAATCAAAAAAAAATCAAAAAATCACTATCCGTCTCTTTCTAAGTGGTCTAATAAGAGAGAGACAGATAATTCGAGAGATCTCGAGAATATGTCGCGGCCGTCTTGTGATAGCCGTGCTGGAGTGTATTCACGCATTGGAAAAGCGTTTGTAGGCTCACTTTTTATGTAAAATGAGTTATCGAAAGTTGGTAGCTGTTCAGATTCGGTCCAATATATTCTTATTATTATGTAAGGTGACGTGAAATTATTTGAATATTTAATGAAAATGTATAGAGGTAAAAAACAAGTATCGTGAATAGGTAAATATGTAAGTACATTGACCTATTTCTCCGTATTCCTGGTAAATAAGTAATATTTTTTATGGAAAATATATAATATACTAGTACATTTCATAGTATATTATATTATAATCATTGTAAGTTATGGCGAGTCCGCAACAACCTTTTTTCCTAAGACGAGTTTAATTGGACGATGAAACATCCTGCAAAAAAGGATCCAAGAATATTTTATCCTTTCGCGAAACGGAAAAAAAAGATAACTTATAAGTGAAAATAAGGAATACAGTAATAGCTTAAAGTTGTCTATTAGTAAACCCTTTTACCTCTCATAACATGGAAAACCTAACATTATTCAAGTTTGTAAAATACAATACAATACTAATGCTCTGTATTGCACACCTGAATAAAAGTAAAGAAAAACATACATAATACACATATATACGAGTATAGTGCCTATCAAATTTTATGTAACCGCACGAAAAATGTATAAATAAGTTAAAAACAATTATTTGGTCTAAACAGAATGGATATCATTTTCTATAAGTACCAAAGGATAACAAAAGTGCCGACACGTCAAAATGCGGCTTCAAATTATGAAGATCATAAGCACCTTACTTTTTATTAAGCGCCACAATAAGCCCATTAGGGGTCGTCACAGCAAAGTAAACCAAAATCAATCTTAACCCACTCGACATAAGAGCGATTAGGATCATAACATTACGCCGTCTACTAACACTATGAATGGCATTGGAGACTAGACAAAAAGGTTAAAAATAAAGAAAGTACAGTGTTACCAATTTAAGTTTGCGGCTGGAAACGACGACCACAGTCTGATTTGGCTTCTCATCCTATGAATTTTGAGCTGGTTCTTAATTTCACGGACGGCAAATGTTGACTTGGCGGCATTATAACAATGGCCGCTAAACAAAGCGGATTTCCCTCAAAGGAGCTTTGGTGTGAAAAAAAAGAAGAGCGGGAAATCGAAAAGCAACAAACGTATATTTTTCTGAAATGCTCGCAAGTAGGTTCACAGTAAATATTACGTTTTTAATTGGGTGGCATCATTTGGAAAATATACAGTAAAATAAGAAACCGGTATCTTTTCATCACAAACCCATAAGCTTTAAAACTGTAATTTATGTATATTGTAATAATTATATATATATATAATTATGGATACCGTCATTTTATAATCTTACTCGCTATATTAGTTATTACAAAACGGTGTACGGTAAAAACAGTGACATATATACAATGACTACGCCGTTTTCCCGAGGGACTACAGCATAAGGTTCTTCAAGAAAGCAGTGTACGGGTTTTTAAATGCATACATTTTTAAGTCGCATTTTTAAGTCGCATTTTTTCGCGCTCCATATAATGCAACCGAGACATGAATGCACAATTTTAGGGTAGGGTCGGCAGCGACAAGCGTAGGTATATAGGCCACGGTAGGCAACCACTTACCATTAGGCGGGTCGTACACTTGTTTGCCACCGACGTGGTATAAAAACACGTAGTAGGTGCTCGTGTATTGCGTGTTGATGTTGCTCAACTTCAACGATCATCCGTTCGACCATTCGCTTTGATTGGCATACCATAAAGGCACGAGCACACCGTCGCGTCGCGAAAACGCGATATTTCACGGCTCACACCCGATACACGTAAACAAATCGCTTTTCTATCGCTCTTGTGGGAGTTATCGCCCGCTCCCCGGTTAATAGTAGACATTAATATAAATCGCGCGCAGCGTGCTCTATTGTTTACAGATCTACGTATTATCATGGAGCATTTTTCTTACAGCTGGCAGTCATTTTTCGGTTTACAACCATCGTTTTTTCATACACTCTTAACACGAGCTTAGACTGCCTAAAGCCTTTGTTAAAATAACCGAGATTTTTTCGGGAAAACAACGAAGGCAGCTCATTCGCCAGTAATAGTAGGCCTCGCCCGCGGCCCCGCGCAAACAAGCCCCCGCGAATTCTAATATATCTGATTCCCTAAAAAACCGGCTGCCGATCGTTTCAGGAAATTGAGTAGAATAAGCGCATCGTTCCTGCTTAATGGCCTTGAAGAATAGCTAGTTATACGCTTATTTATAAGGCAATCCCTCATGTATGAAATATTTTTTATACCGTCGACCTATTTAAAGAGGGGAAGGGTAAGTAGCCCAGTTTCATGAATAAGAGCGGCAGTCACGTGATGGTGTGTTATTAAAGAATAGGCAATCTGAAGTTAAGTTATAAGTTAAGTAGTAAAAAAAAATTGAAATCTCAATAAAATATTAAAGTTGATCGTTTTGAAATGATTTAGCTCGTTGATTTTACACAAGTCAAGTAAGTTCTTAAATTCGTGAAGAGTATTCAATGCAGAAGCAAGTACGAAACACTTGACAGAAAAAAACTATCACAAGGAGGTGCCGTGACTACGCTTTCACGATAATTGAGTATATTTACTCTGAACCGTGTCATTTCAAATATAACTTAACAATATGATTGATAAAGATATGACATCAATAATATTAACTTTATTATGTTATAATTACAATGTAGGTAGGTACTCAAACACTGAACATTTTCGTAGGCGTTTCTTCGTTCATTATATTTCCGGGTAGTCATGTGTAAATGTTCTTTTTTCGTCTTTGCTTTCAACGTTTATTTTGTGGAAATTGCCAGCCAGTTACGTGGTTGTATGTTTCACGTGGCTAGGTATATGTTCCATCATCTCTAGCAAAACTTCAGCGAACCGCTAAGATGCTTCGAGCAGTAAAACTGCACCGCCCTTAATAACCTGCACTCCCTGTTTCCCACAATAAAACTTACATTGTACGTTCTCATCATTATCTCATTTGGTTGCGAGGTGCTCGCCTATAAAGCTTTTTTAATATTGCTTCTAAAGTGCACTTGAGCAATGTGAGTGGAGTCTTGCGTGCATGAAGTAATAATGTGCTCTATTTTAGGTGGTGTACCATCATGATACGTTTATAAAATATTAAGAAGTTAATCTTTACACCGGGGCCTTTTTTTTTTTTTTTTTTTCGTGGAGAAAACCTGCGAAGATGAATGGGTTATGTGGTATTTCTATCCACTAAAAACTCCACGGCAGCCGGCATCTGCGCTCTCATGTGGAGGACTCCAGGATCTCATACTGAACGCACTGGATCCCTCTTCGCGCCTCGCCACATTTGGCTCGTTCTAGGATGATTGATGGTCGCCTTCCCTGAGGTTTTTAGGTGAGTGCCCCGGCCCCCGCCAGAAACACTGCGACCCCGATGACCCCCTTTAGTCGCCTTTTACGACAGGCGGGGGAGATCTACCCACGCCGCGCCTTCCGGTACGCCATGGTCGCCACTCGAGCAGGTTACCTGATGACCTGGTAAAGGTCGCGGGAGTCCGCTGGATGCGGGTGGCACTGCAGGACCGGTCATTATGGCACTCTTTGGGGGAGGCCTATGTCCAGCAGTGGACGTCTTTCTTGATGATGATGATGATTTATATAATATTGCACTTTTGTGGAATTATTAGTGGTATAAACTTCGATATTTATACTTTAGGGAATGACTTATTTAATATACTTACTCGTATATTAACAGAGTACGCCTACTGCTTAGTAGGCGTACTCTGTTATCTACATCCGTATCTGCAGATGGTACTTTACCTAGGGTAGAGATTTATTTAGCATCCTAAATATTCTCCAGAATTTACATAAAACGAAAGTCAAAATTCGCCATGGCAAGTAAATACATGGCCTGCATATAATTTAGTAACTGCATGCTTTTAGTCCGCGGATCTAAAACTGGCCACTTTCGGTTCACTTTAAAATATAAAGGTTATATGCGCGCTTTTATATGCGATAAATCTCCATCAGTGTGAGTGGTTTCTACATAGGTTATGTTTGTGTTGGTGCACGATGTAAATTAATGAGTATAAATTGAGTAGATGAAAAGTAGCTACTTATATCGTATGTATTATATGTATATGTGCTTTACGGGGCAACGAATCTAAAGCAGTTGCAGAAGATCTAACTTACTAATTACAAAACAACCTAGTTCATATTCGTCTATTTATGAAAGAAATTAAATAGTTATAGAATAATTAAAAATTGCCATCATTGTTTCTATAATAATAGCACACAATCTGTAAAAGGTAACAACGATGTGGAATGTAGACAACACAACACACAACATATGGAGACGTGTATTTCAAAAGGGTTAATTTCTAATTTAAACTTGTTTCACTAGTTAACATGGCTCATGTTTAAATAAACAATGTTATAGAAATAAACCGTTTTAAATACTCGTCTCATTTTTTAAATATGAACTAACTTACATACTAAATAAGCTATACATATAAAATAGTAGGTACACATAGCATTCAAGAAATGGGCGAACGAAGAAACGACACATATAATCACAATATAATTACACAATAATTAACATTTTAGAAAAGTTGAAAACCAACCGACATTTTCATTTCAAAATTCAATATCTCAAAACCGGCTGAAAAACCGCATTAAAATCGATTCCTTCGTTTAGTTTAGGGGTAACGATGCCACAGACAGACACACAGATACACAGACACGTTAAACTTATAACACACCTCCTTTTGCGTCGGGGGTTAATAAGAATAATTAAGAATAAGAATAACTTATTATTGGACAAGCACATGATTACAGATTATACAGACATTGTCCGTGGGGCTCCAAACTAGGCTGAGCCTGTATCTTGGGACCCACTGAGTCGGTTAACAAATCTCTTCAGACACACGTCACAAGAAGCACGACATGAAAGTAACAAAGTGAAAATTAAACATTTCATATAATATGAGCGCTGCTAACTTATCAATTATAATAAAGAGACTAACAAAACAGAACCACAACCTCAGTGTAAAACAATAACCGGAAAAGCAAACAGGTAACTTTTCAACTTTGTCTAAGTTCGCATTTCGTCGCGCGACTGTATCAGCATATTGAATATTTCGATAAAGCCCTAATAAATGGAAAGGGCTTAATAAGGCAGCCGTATATTTGAAATGAGGTAAGGAATGTCGTGCTGATATCATGTTTACGATCGTCACTGTAAAAATACATTATACAGCGTGTATTTTTTATATTACCTCAAATTGTAACCAGAGGTAGGTGTTAGGGCTATGAACCGATATTGCAAGATTTTTTTTCTTAATTACCAACTTTTTTTTTCCTTATAAATAAAATAATCCAGCACGCAATGTATTACTACATTGTCTTACTGATGTGACGTCACAACTGTCACCAGTATCCCACTTCTTCCATGTGTCAAATGAGTGTAAGCAATACATTGCTGCTCGATAAATTTTCAAAAATTATTTACGCTTTGGTAGTTAAGACTAACTTACAATTTTCGTACAATATCGGTCCATAGTACTAAAAGCTATGTATGGTTACAATTTGAGGTAATATTAAACATACAGGCTGTATACATATTCGGCGTTAAATAATCCGATTACTGAGGATTAAGTATCGTTGTAATTAGTGTCAAAAATCCTTTCTTTTGGAACTAAACACAATGACACTTCCTACCGTTACCGCACCAATTTTTTCCGCAATTTCGTCTTTTTTGGCTGGCCAGACTCTAATTTCAACGCACGGATATGCGCACTACATGCAAAACATTTATATAGGTAATTTGAAATTTATATCACAGTAAATACCATCAACCTTTTGAGAAAACAAACATTTGAGTAAAACTCGGAAAATTATCAGAATTCACATCAAAGCCTGAGGTTTATAGGAATTTTGCAAAGTTTTATCCCGTAAATTTATTCGTTAATACGCTATGTGCTTCTTGGGTTACTTCTAACTCGAGCAACTCAATTCTGTCAATTATTTAACTCATATTTTACTTTGGAGCAACAAAAGACTAAAACGATACCTAAAGGCACACACAAAAGGGATACACTAGGAGACAACTGTACCGCCACACGTGTATTTGTTCTTCAGTGAATCACTGGTTTAATAATAAAATAGGTAGTTATGAGTTATGATCTTTGGAGCAGTATCCACCAAAGATGTGCTAAGCTCAAATATATCAAAACCCATTTAGTACTAGTTTGGTGGATGTGGATAACCACCCTTATGCTGGGGCGTTCCGTGTGAAGGCAATGACTAAATTGTCAGTTATTTGTACCTAAGTATACTAAAACTTTATTGTGTATTACTGACTAACTGCTATTGATATTTGATAATTTATTGGTGATACGATTTGATGTTTAATCGTGAACATTTTTTGTGATACATTAGGAATCGTTTACTCAACGAAAGGGTAAATTTAATGCCTGGTACCTTAATGATGGTACCCTGGGATGCAAGGAGGATGAAGTTTTTGAAGATCTAAGAGTCCTTACTGATAAGTTCGCACAAATAGGCTTAACTTAAAATTTTTCAAAGTGTGAACTATTTTTCTTAGATAACTGCGTGCAAAAAGATGCTTGATAACAAAATTCCAAACTCTAGCTCCAGATATTAAGGTAGTAGATCAACGCTCCCTTGTCCTTCTAGGCTCACCAATCCTGGATGAAGCTTTCCCAGGATACATACGAACGACATCAAAATTTTAGTAACTATTCGGACCGTTTACTTAAAATTAACCCTCATATAGCATATACAATAATTAAATTTTGTTTGTTTGTTCCCAAATTCAACATATATTCTCGTTGCTGCCACCTTTGGAAGTATCCAAACCTTTTGGCGAAACTAGACGATCTCGTAAAATCAACAGTTTGAACTCGCGCGGGACGACGGCAAGAGGCCCGATGGCATGACCCTGGTTCCCTGGAAGTTGGGACGGCCCCTAAGTATGGGATGCCACATGTGTGGATACTCTTGCCCCGTCCCATCTTTCAGGGACTTCGACAAGGGCTGGGGCTGCCGCTAACACAGCTGAAAACCTCAAGCGGCGCAAATATGCAGCTATTGATTCTGGCTGCATGTTTGAGCCGTTTGGGGTTGAAACGCTTGGGCCGTGGGGGCCCGGAGCGCACGCAGTGTTCAAAGAGCTCGCGAAGCGAGTCGTAGAAGCAAGTGGTGACCAGGGCTGGCGGCTATCTCGCGCAACGGATCAGCATTGCTAACCAGCGCGGTAAAGCCGCCAGCCTTATATGGGCACCTTGCCGCACGGCACCGATTT
The DNA here is from genome assembly GCA_963854355.1 of Epinotia brunnichana. NCBI lineage: Eukaryota > Metazoa > Arthropoda > Insecta > Lepidoptera > Tortricidae > Epinotia > Epinotia brunnichana. Next base: position 29,465,960 of record OY977947.1, on the reverse strand, counting down.
AGAGCCGGTTTTTTTATTTGTAAATATGTAGTTTTGTTATTTTTTGGTTAGGATGTACATATATTATATAGTGTGAAATAAACCATTTACAATGTAATCTTACTATGAAATAAATACATATACGAAAGGGTTCAACTCGGAAGTATCATAAAAATAATTAGACCTTAGGCATTTTGATAGGTATTCTTAATTTTTAGCTTTACTTATTCTAATTTTAGTTAGTTTTGTTTTATATTCAAGTTATGTGTTTTTCATAAGTAATTTAGTTTGTTTATTGTTATTGTTAATACACAGGAGGATACTATTAGACTTTTGTCAGTTTAGCTCTCGTATCAGATATTCCCTCAATCTCTTAGGAGAATTAAAAATATAAATATAATGGGACGATTTTTACACATATCGAACTAGCTCCATGGTAGGCTTAATAAGGCGTGTGTTATGGATACTAGATGACGATATATTTAATGGATATACCTACATAGAAAACATCCAAGACTCAGAAACAAATATTCGTGCTCATCATACAAATATTTGAAGCGTCCACGGAAAGCACATGTCTAGTCACATTTTTTTTCAAAATTAGATTTTAATGTCAATATGTTGAGCTCGTTATGAACTATTACGTGACATTAAAATCTGATTTCGAAAAAGAGTGTGGCTTGACATGTTCTTTCCGTGGACCCTTCATTTGTCCTAACCGGGATTCGAACTCAGGACCTTCAGCTTCGTAGGCAGGGTCACTACCTACTAGGCTAACCGCTCGTGCAGTAAATTCCCACAGATCACAGAGTCAGTGGCTCCTCAATGTCTTGTCAATTTTTTTAGAAGCTTTCTACTAACTTGCTATGTATGTACCTGACTAACTATGTATGTACTTAGGTATGTAACTATGTTTGTTCGGGTGGAATCTTGCAACTCAATTTTAAAGCAGATATTTATCTTCAACCGATTGATGACATCATGATTTAGATGACAATTCAATATTATGGTACCATCGAGCTGATCTGATGATGGAGACAGAAGGTGGCCATGGGAATTCAGTACTTAACCAACTCAACGCCGTTGAGTTTGGGCTCGTTAGAATCGTCTCAATGAGTAGTTGATGAAGGTATACAGAAAAGTACAGTCGGCGAAAAAACCTTGTACCAAAAATTAAATTTTTGACTGACACTTTTTTTTTTTTGGAATGTTCTGAAATAAAGATATTTTATTATTTTTTTTATTTTTCTGACACAAAAACGAATATTGGTGTAAGATACATTTCAGCCGTTTCAGTTGAGTGAACTAACTGTTTAACTCGTACACGCTATGTTCCTCAGTACAAATACGAGCCCGTGTAGAGAATAGGTACCTATATGTATAGATTGCTTCCGGGCCGAAGCCTACAAGTTATGATTTGATAGTTTTGATACACAAACTTGTTTTATGTACATAAATTTCAGGAGTAAAATTACAATGTTACAAAATTGGTGTTTTTGGCAAGTTTGATCTAGGGGATGGTAGTGAGCTTTAACAGGGTTATCGGTTCCTGGTTTATTATTAAGGCTATTTGATTTCATATTGAGTGAAGATTCTACAGTAGCCCAATTACCTAATTCAAATCTTATCATTATATTATAACAATTTATACCGGCTGTCCGGTAATTAAAGGTCAACCTTCTAACCACAAATAGGGTACCTTAGACTGGTCCAGAAAATCAACTTTAGGGTTTAGTAAGTTCTTATATATATACAATCAACTTTAGGGTTTAGTAAGTATGTACTTAGAGGTACGGTCTTGCGTCACAATTTCAGTCCAAAATACCTTGGTGTGACCCTCGCCAGGAGTTTGACGTACAAGCACCATCTTGATAAATTGTCTAGAAAACTCAAGACTAGGAACAACATAGTCCACAAATTAACAGGCACATCATGGGGTGCCAGTGCTGGCTGCCTAAAGACCACTGCTATGGCCCTCGTCTACTCGACGGCAGAATACTGGGCACCTGTGTGGATGAACAGTGCACACGTGGCCAGAGTGGATGTTGAGCTTAACCACACAATGCGGATTGTATCAGGCTGTATCATGCCGACACCTACCCATTGGCTACCGGCCCTCAGTAATATTGCGCCACCGGACATCCGCAGACAAAAATGCCTAACACGGGAACTCACCAAAATGTCCGGTAATACCCTGCTGCCCATCCATGAAGACCTGGGTAGCCTCTTTAATACCCGCCTTAAATCCCGAAACCCGCCAGCTAAGACTTTTCATACATACGACCCAGCGTGGAAGGATAGCGAAGTGTGGATAAAACAATGGGAAACCCAGCAGCACAATATCAACAACACCATCTTTGAGCTAAGGGTTGATGAGTGGCCCAGGGGGTTTAATAAAAGCCGATCAATTTGGTGCAGACTGAATCGCCTAAGGACTGGTGTCGGAAACTGCACATACCTCTGGCACAAATGGGGATGGATCGATTCACCGGCGGCGGCGTGCGACTGTGGAAACCCGGAACAAACAATACACCATATAGTATTCAAGTGCCCCAAAACCAGATACAACGGTTCAGCAGAGGACTTTAAACACCTGACAAAAGAAGCGAGCTTTTATCTGCAAAATTGTAAATTTTAATTTTTAACTTTTAATTTTATATTACCTGTGTACCAGTGTGTAAACGCCATACGATAAATAAATAAATAAATAAAGTTTTGGACCAGTCTAAGGTGCCCTATTCATGGTTAGAAGGTTGACCATTAATTACCGGACAAACTGTATACAAACGACCTCGACGGAGATGGCGGGACAATTGCTCAGCAATTGGGAATGGATGAAAATCTATGCCCAATTGATGCAGCTAAAGTCTGCAACTTTTTTTCTGGTGCTAAGGAAGGTTATTCCTATCACCAAAAAAATAATCAGGCACTTCTGAAATTTTCATCCATTCCCAATTGGGCCGAAGAAGCACCTAGTAGGTACGCATGGAGATCACGGGGAGAGACCTTTTCCCGGCAGTGGGACAGTGGGACACTCAATAGGCTCAAAAAAAGACAATCAATGTCACAGATAAGACTACCGATAAGACCGCCCGTTGTCTACCATTTTTTATTTAACTTTGTTTTCTATTGTGTACTATTTCTGGTGAACAATAAAGAATATTTGTATTGTATTGCAAGTACTTTTTATAAAGAAAACTCCCATTTTTAAGGTCAAAAATACGATCTCATCTCTCATTTCGTTTTCATTATATTTCAATAGATACGTAGGTACTCATTTGTCAAAACTGAAAGTAAAGGCAGTAAATATGCGATTTAGGGCTTAATTTAGTACAGTCCGTGGCAGTTGTTAAAAAGTTTTCAAGCAGGTATGCACCCGCACACCCCGAGATACCGCATCAACAGAGCGTGCGAAACATATTGAATTTGAAAGAACCGGGATTTTCTGCCAGTAGGACGGCATTTCCGCTTTGCAGTTCGAGATTTCGAGAGTTCGAGACGTCTGCAATTGTTGCTATTCCTCTGTTACAGTACTAAAGAACCTGTCAAATCGATCCCGTCTCCACAATAAATAATAATAATGGTACTATCGAACAACTGAATCATGACCCACCATGGAACCTTGTCACAATTAACTGACGTATTAACGTCATATGGCCAGGAAAGGCTCAGAAACAACGGCATACGGACCGGAGCCAATCTTGCCCCTGCCACAAAGCTACATATACAATCAACTGGACCAACACGCTAAAGACCTACACCAAAGATACTGGGAGGAGATAGACACATGCAGACAGACCAAAGAGATTCTGTCGAAACGCGACTACCAACTCACAACCACACTACTAAGGACACATAGAAACCAACTGCGCAAGATAGTGGGTATAATAACAGGACACAACACGTTGAACAGACACCTCTTTAACTTAGGTATCACAGACAGCCCCATGTGCAGAGCGTGCATGGAGGCAGAAGAAACGATCAAACATATACTACTGGACTGCTAGGAGGTAGAAGTATACAGAATGAAGCACCTAGGTTCTCCAAACACACTACGGGACGCAGTCAGCAACACCAAGGCACTCACCAACTTTTTAGACGAGCTGGGGTGGTTAGAGTAGCGCCACACCGCCGTTTCACGCAAAATAGGCACAATGGATGTCGACTTGCGGAAAACGCCTATCTAACGTCATATGATCGTGCGTATGTTCGTTAACTGTAACAAGGTTCTATGGTGGGTCATGATTGAGTTGGTTCGATAGTACATAACGTGGTATTTATTATTCCCGGAATAGTCGAGCTGAGCGGGTATTGTTCAAGGATTCCAGGGCACGTCCAACTAACTATAAAGGAAGTTATCGTGGCGGTAAAAACATAAAGTTACGAAGTCACATGCTCGTCGTCTGACACATACCGACGCTCAGAATGTTTTATTTTTTTTTATACAACGACGATGGCAAACAAGCTTACGGCCTGCCTGCTTAAGCAGGTAGGTACCGTAAGCCTATGGACATTTGTGACTCCAGAAGAATCACAAGCGCGTTGCCAACCCTTTATTCACTTGAGGATTCGCTGTGTTGGCAGATAGGTAATAGAGACATGCAGGTCCCTCACCCAGCGCATTCTAGGGAGCTCTGGCGGCCTTACTCACCACCAGGAACACAACACCACATGCTTCATAGTATGCAATAATATAGCAACACTACAAAGCAGTGGTGCTATTACGGCTGCGGTCATCTGTAAGGTGGAGGTACTTCCCGAGTTGGGCTGCTTCACATACGAGCGAGATGACATTCCGCTGTGCCCTACCTCTCTTAAGAGTGCCAGCCCATTCGATTCTGTATATAATATCATATTACGCACGCCCCTTCTAGATATATTAGTAACTAGCTTTTGCCCGCGACTCCGTCCGCGTGGAACTCGTCTATATCTTACCTCCATACAAACTTTCATCCCCTATTTCACTCCCTTAGGGGGTGAAATAGGTTATCCTATGTCCTCCCCGGGACTCGCTACTTATCTCTATACTACATTTTATCTAAATCGGTTCAGCGGATATTCGATTTTGTGACACCGTTAAAAAATTACAAATAAATTTTTCGCGATTTTGCGATTTCTACAGTTAGTAATATTACTAGCTGTAGAAATCGCGGTTCATTGTAAAAGATTTTCTTTTTTAATTTCGAAAAAGTCGTTTGACAATTAAACACTATATAATTATTGAACCTGTAGAGGAGAACAGCCGGAGAACGGGACAGCGGGACATACGAACGATTTTCGGCCAATTTTTTTGATATGTCCAAAGCTTTCGATTTTGTTTCCCATGAGACACTATTATGCAAACTAGAGGCACTCGGAATGAGAGGGCCTGCACTCAAATGGATGTCGTCCTACCTAAATGACAGAAAACAATGTGTCAAAATCTCAAAAATTAACGAAAACAGCGAAATGACTGATGATGATAAATCGGGATTCAGATATAATAAGTTCGGTGTACCACAGGGTAGCGTTCTAGGCCCGATATTATTCCTATTATATATCAATGATATTACTGACATTACGCATCACAAATGTATTTTATTTGCCGACGACATTTCTATTATTGTGACATCTAGTAAAAATAAGAACACAAGTAAAGACCATGAAAAAGAGATAAATGATACAATTAGCATAGTGAAAGATTGGCTATTCTCAAATAATTTAATCTTAAATCTTGACAAATCGAAGTATGTACAATTTAATAAGGCAGTTCATGTCAAGACAAATATCGATCTTAATATTCCCACTATAGACAAGATCCCGCAGATAAAATTTCTAGGAATAATTGTGGATGAGAACCTTGACTGGAAGCCGCATGTAGATTATGTTACAAATAAAATAAATAAATATGTTTTTGCTCTTAAACAAATAAGGAGGGTTACAGATATAAAAACCGCGCTCTCCTGCTATCATGCATATGTGGAATCTGTCATACGCTATGGCTTGATAATATGGGGAAACAGCACTGACATAAATCGCGTGTTCGTTGCACAAAAAAATGCATCAGAGCAATGCATGGTATGCGACCAGATGAATCGTGCAGACCAATTTTTAAAGAGCGTAATATATTACCACTTCCTGCCTTGTATATTTATGAGATATGCATGTTTGTTCATAAAAATAAAAGTATTTTTAAAAAAGCATGTGATAGTCATCCACGAACATGTCGAAATCCGGATAGACTTCTACCTGACGAGCACCCTATTTTGTCAAAGTACAGGAAAAGTTGTATAATATTTTCGATTAAGATCTATAATAAAATACCAATAGAGATTACGAAATTAAATATTAGATTATTTAAACAAAAATTGCACCAATGGCTAAATAATAATAATTTTTATTCTTTAAATGATTTTTTTCTTCTTTGACATGAAATAATGATTTAATAGTTCTGTAAATATTTTAATGTGTAATCTTGTATATTTTGCATCCAGTCATGGTTTAAGCATGGAAACCTACCTGTAATTTTGTTTGTAACACCTGTTTGGTAATGTTTAACGCAAATAAATATTCTTATTCTTATTATTCTTATTCAAGCTGAAGTATAGAACTCCGTTCGCTTCGCTCTATTCGTTATATTAAGGCCCTTAACTATGTACAAATTGTTTGCAATCCACCCATAAGCGATTAAGTACTGTGAGCCTAGTTCATGCCCATTTTTTTGATCTCGTTCGTACCACGTATATTGTTACAATCCTAAAGCTGCCTGTCATGCTTGCCTGCCGACCCCAATATATGTCCAATTCACACGTTTCTATTTTAAAGCACGGTTCGTAAAATTTCTCGCTAAAACAACATGAAAATTCCACACGCAGCTAGAAAATATAGATATTTTTCCCAAAAATTAACTATAAAACGACGTAAAATTACTTTAGTCGACGGAAAAGATCCGGAGATGTCCTCATCCGGTGTGATCCCCACAAAAAGTTCAATTTGTCACCAAATACGACTTAGGTGTCGCAAGATTTTATTTATATAATAATCAAACTCAGGTCTTTATAAAATGCCTACCTACTTAAAAAGTTTGAGAGGGTAACCAAACCAAGTAATAGACTAAATAATAATATAATGAACTAAACAGAAGCGGCTATAACCACCAATAAATATAAATATAAGCTATACAACGGTAGTATACCTATTCTGTTATTTTTTTTAACTGCATTAACAAAATATTTCCAACAGATTAAAGTATGAATCATAAAGTAGGCGTGCCTACATTCAAAGAGCCCCATATTACTTCCTATAAAAAGTAACACAGTCTAACAAAGAAGCGACAAAAACAGGGGTAGTAATGAAACAATAATTCAATATAATCAAATTCATGTCGTCATTTGACTGTGTGTATCGTCGGCACAAGCTCCGTTGTGAGCGTGTATACTGCTGTTCAGAATAAAGCTGTGACAAGACTACCTGCTTACCATAAACCATATTATTTCAGAACACTCTCAGTCAAGACACGAGAAACATAAACAGCTTAAGTACCCGAGGTATTGTTTTAATGTACTTTTCAAATATGAGACGCAGATTTACTCTGGTAGTAGTTAGCATAAATAAGATTAGATTAAGATTATTTTCACCCATTTTTTTCTGAAACCAGTCCGCGCACCTTGATTAGGCTGCAGATTTTTTAAATATATTAGCTGGGTCAGAATTTCAAGAACTGTACAAAGTAGTTCAGATCAAAGGCATACATTCTGTCAAGCAAGAATAAAATACTTAATTCGAGGTTATATCAATAGGCACAGTGAAGGAAGAACTCCGAGACATTTCCTTAAAATACAAGTAGCGTCTAATCAACCATCCCAATAAACTAGCACAACAGCTGACCGTCCAGAACCTGAACTGTATGGACTCATCTTGAATTAAATTTTGTTCTAGTCTTGTGTTTATTGATAGTAAATAATTATTAACTTCAGCGTACCTAATGAACAGATTATGTGCTCGAGTAGTCCATAAAAGACAATGGTTTTGCCAAGAATCGAATTATATTAATAATCATTAATACGCTATTATGATCCGTATTTGCTAAGCGATAAGAGTGAGAATCGAAAGATTATAACATCGAAGACAATATATTTTTGCTAGATATTGACATGGCTCGCCTGCATTAATTTATCATTGTCAAGCTCATCCCGCAAACAATTTGTCTGTCCATTGGAATGGAAAGGTACTGGGTACTGAATAGAGGTATAACTACAGAGATATCTTAAGAAACTCGACTTCCGCTATAAGATAAATGAAGATTGTTACATGAACGATTGCAGATAAACTATTTTACGTATCACGTACGTGTTTATAAAATCTTACAAAATATATGGAAACGAAAACATATTACAACTTTTAATAACAATATTCGAGGATCAGCTCACAATTCACCACCTTATTATTAATAACTCAAAGCAGAAGTTATGAATAAATTACTTAGTACAGTTGTACAGTTTCAAATTCCAATACAATAACCAGGAAAGGTTGACTCCAGAAGCTTATCTTATTTAACGCGTAGATACACTGCTGAGCGTAATAGGAAAGGATACACCAAGAGACTATTTTATAATGAACCCAGAACTTCTTGTTCTTCAATATAATCAGAGTCCAACGAATTTGGTCGAGATACTTTGACCGCTTAGTTTCCTAAAACCGTATTGTGTTCAAATTGTTTAATTCAAAAACCACCATACCAAGTTAGTAATAAAGTCTACAATTCAAAGAAACTGAGAAAACAGATGGGACGTTGAGGTAGAAAGTAAATTTTTCGTTGAAGTTATGGGAGGAGGCGGGTTGATTTTCACCAATTATGGGGGCGCTGTCTTTGGGGGGTATCACCATGCATATTGCATGAGAGGCAATAAGGTGTCAAAGTTTGGGCGCCACTGGAAAAATACGCGAGTATAGACGCCGATTTGAACCGACGTGTGCAAATACGGAGTCGGCACTGTGTTGGCTTTAAAATTGGATGCGTAGTGAAGCGTAACCTATTTGACGTTTCTGATAGTGTAAAAATGCGAAGAAATGCACCACAAATTTACCTAAATCTGGCAACTCTACGAGAATGCACTGAAATAGCAACATTACTTAGCCTGTTATAGTATAGTTTTTGCCGGGCAACAGCAATCAGGCTTATAAGATGGCTAAGACAACTCCACGCGTGTGTCAGCTGACTTTTATCTCTAGTTACTCACTGCGTCCACCTCAGTTGATAGGGCACCTCATACGTCATGACAACTTCATACTTAATATAATTGAAGTAAAGATAGAGGGGAGGCAAGGTAGAGGAATACCTAGACTAGACTACATGGAACAACTCAAACAGAGAGTTGATGTTGGGTCGTATCGTGAGGTCAAAGAGATTGCGTGGGATCGGAGTAGATGGAGGGCCTATTTTGAGCTACACCGACAAGAGCCTAGCTCTTAAGTAGGAGAAGAAGAAGACTGCGTCCACGCCGGGTATCAACGGGTAAACAAATTTGATACCAATATATAATGCATGACAAAGTTAATGATTACTTTTTACCACCTGGTATCGTGTTGCTTCAATATAAATAATTACGGGCAAGTGTGCACAATAAATCATGCTTCATCATAATGGCCGATTTTTGAGGCACGCGTTTATGCGCAAGAATTGCTCTTTGGTGATTGTGTTGGGATTAAGGGAAACTGCAGCTATTTGCCATTATTGACAATCCGTGAGTAAAAAGCATATGTGAAGTAATCTTCCAACCCACAAAACAGAAAATAAACAACCTAACTATAAGAAAGACTATACACTTACATACATACATATATATATATAGTGTATAGTCTTTCTTATAGTTAGGTTGTTTATTTTCTGTTTTCTGTTTCACCTACTCAAATCATACGATTATTTTGCATCGTCTCCACCACCATAAGGATGTCTGGAAGAGATCGCTTTTTAGCGATAAGACCGCCTGTTGTCTACCATTGTTTATGTTTAATTTACCTCTGTTTTTCTATTATGGAATATTTCTGGTGAGAAATAAAGAATATGTGTATTGTATTTTAAGCTAGAAATACCACATAGAACTTATTGTTATAATAAAAGCTCCGTGTTAAATATTCAATGTTAGGCAACAGAATTTAATGAAAAAAGGGCGCAAGAGATCTCAAGTTCCCATTAAAATAAGCCAATTGGAGTTGTATGCTGAACAATAATTGTTGTTTTAAATGGTTTCCTATCGATGGAAGCTCCATCAAGCGTTAGTGAGTTTTAATTATACTAACCAATTTAACTTTGGGTTAAATTGTGAGTGTTATTGTTAGTTTTGTTGGAAGTTTTCGAATTATCGGGTCAACAGGACGATTTGCTGGCCTCGGTTCGGATATGATTTTATTGTTTGTGACGCACAAGGTATTGAAACAAATTTAATATATTTCTATATTTTGACATCATGAAAATAATATCAAGATGTGTGCAATAAAGAGTATTTGTGTATTATAGGCGTTATGTTTGGACCTTTCTCAGTCTCATACTGGTAACAATTAATTTCACGGGCGTGAGATGTGTATAGAGTCTTGTAACTAGTTCATATAATCCTTTTCTTTCCGCCCACGCTCATGTACTGACTTCCATTAGAGCGATCCATGTAAACCGAGATATTCGAGTTACGACCCATGTACAGAAAACATGAAAATGAAATCATAATTCACACTTCTGTCCCAGCTAAGTAGAATGCATAGCGAAGAAGCAAGTGCATAAAGATGTTTAATATTCAGAGCGTGTAATGAAATTACCACAACAAAGCCTGGCCCCTGTATCTCTGCCAGAAGAACGCAAGCGACAGAGAATTTCCTAAGAATATACACCGTTTTGCGTCGGCTGGGCAGACGAGCGTAAACATCCGGCGTAATGGCTCCGCTGTAAAGGTGTAAGCTGTGGGTTTATACCGTCAAATTATAAAGTAAATAGGATTATAAAAAAGTCAAATGAGAGAAGTAAATGAAATAAGTGTTTAATAAAGGTAAAAGTTTTGCTTTACCTGAATTTATGTTATCATGTGAAAAATAACACCCATTACTTATTTCAAAGGCATTCTCGAGCTTTCCGACAGGACTGACTTGGTGTTACTGTAACATAAAAAGACTGTCTAGTCTAGGAATCCAATAGATCTGTCTAAGATGTTACAAATAATGATTCACTCTGAGAACCATCCTTAACCTCGGATCAACCAAATAAATACATCAGAGCGTGCTTACAACAAGTTAAGGTATAATTAATTAACCGTGAATGTATAGGTAAAGATTAAATTAATGTGCGAAATAATACTAATTTTCCTATTCGAATGACAATCGTAAGTGGTTTCTCAAGCTTCTTGTACTCTAGATGTGCTCGACTAACGACTAAAAATACCTACTCTCAAAGTACACTCGAAATGCAAAATTTCTCTTCAATTAAAATAATCAAGTATTCGTCATTCATTTCCAAATAGAATTGAAGTGGCAGAAAGCCTCTTCGCGGCGACAAAGATCCAATACGCAAATTGAAAGAATTGAAAATAGGAGACAATCGAAATGAACGAGAAAGTTATAGTCAATTCACAAAATATTGGCCCAGGAAATATGCCCCAGTAAACTCAATTGAATTGGAGATGCCTCATAATAAGAATCTTCAATCAACGATAAAAGTAAAGCGAAATAGAATCGGATCGAAATCGGAGCACGCGCACTTTTAATTTGAGTAAGTAAATTAAAATGCGGCCGGCCGACGGACCGTTTGAATACAAATGGTTTATTGCCCCTGTTTCAATTTGCCCCCCGTACTCATTTAGCCCCACGTCTGCTCTAAAGTTATTTATGTGCCCCCCTTTTTTATTTATCTCCAGACCAAAAGGGTATTCCATTTGATTATTCTTTTGAAGACCACGGCGTTATTAAAAATATGAAGGTGTAATTGGTTGTTACTTGTCTGTAAGAGTTGCTTTTACGTTTTTAAAAATTTACGCGTACCTTAAACTTTATTTTGCATTTTACTCTTTGAATACCAGAGTGTATCAAGTAAAATACGAGTACGAATAACCTTTTAAGACGACGTTCAGCAAAATGTGGCTGTTACTTTCTATTTTTTCTTATCTTTTCACGACATTTATTATGTCAGGAATTGGTACAAATTACTGGCATCTATATCTAAAATGTATTTATCGTATTTGCTTCGAAGTAAATTGACATATTGAGTTATACAACACCGTACTTGAGTAACAAGAAAAGTTGTATTTACCAGTATTATTGTGCGGACGGATCCAGTAAAAAGCCATGCCAGTAAAACTAAAATTAAGCATTTTTCGCGTAGTTCTATAGCGGTATTGACGTGACCGAATCGCCGTGTAATTATACAGTTCAGAATTTATGACGGCGTTGTTTTTATTTGCTTTTGCTCCCTACCTAAAATAAGCCTTTTTGAAGGGATTACAACCAAATAAATAGTTTTTTGATAAAGTGGTTGAAACTGGTACAAAGTGAGTCGGAATTCATTACAAACCACAACCCAGGACCAAAATAGTTGGGCTCACAATTATTTTACTTGTTACAACAACTGTACTCGTACAGCGGGTTGATGATGATGATACTCGTAATAAAACGTGCATACTAATATAAGAATCGGGATGGATTGAAAAGGCCACAAATAACTAAATATATGTAGGGAGAAACTTACACAAATCGAACAAGTCTCAAATGTGAAGTTAGTTAGTGTAGAAGCTTCGTAGGCAGGATCACTACCAACTAGGCTACAGATGTCGTCATTTATCTCGTAGTTATGTTACCTTTTACTTGAGAAAATTTCGTTTTAACCAGACATTTCTTTGTCTTTAAATCAGACAACACTTCCAAAGAGGCAATATAACTAATATACGTTAACTCTAGATGCGATTTGAGCTACATAGGAAATCTATATACAGGATGGAAAGTTAAAACAGGGCAGTAAGGGCAGCTAGTAGATCCCTTGCCGCTACGCAAAAATGGCATTAGGAATGCATTCCTAACTTTTTAAGTGCAGACAATCTACATTCACAGATTTTTGAAAAAAAGTACAGTCAGCGAGAAAATCATCAATTTTGACGATTTTTTTTAATGCCATTCGATCCCATTCCTATTAAGGATCAAATTACTCTTTGGGACTGACTAAGGTTTGACTACTAGAACGCCCAGAAATCAAAGAAAACATTTTCCATACAGTTAGTATGGGAATCCCAAAGTGTAAGTACTTAGACCTTTAGTTGTTGCTCTACTCTACAGGATGCATTTCTCAACCGATTCTCATGAAATTTTGTGAGCAGGTTCAATAATTATAAAGATTTTATTGTCGATTCAGTATTCCGAAATAAAACAAAAAGAAAAAAGAAAAAGACAGGCTTGCTAGTTTTACAGCTCACAGAGCCACAAGTATATAGGGGTAGACTATATCCGTCCGCTATAGCAGCAAAGCTAAATGTATTTAAATAAACAAATATTTTACGTCACCCCAGGCCGTAAGTTGGATTTACCACCCACTACGTGGGCAGAAAATCCTACTTCCTGGCCAGGGAGAGACGTAAAACTGTGTACTTACCACGGGCGGTAATAAAGAAAGCCTCAGATCTCATATTTATCGCCCTTGCCTTCGGCTCGGGCGTCAAATACCTGCGATCTGAGACATTCTTTTTTTCACTGCCCTAGGTAAGTAATGTATACTATAAAAGACTTTGCGTATTGAGTTGGAATGGCGCGCCAAGTGTAACGCGCCGAGCAAAACAAGCGCGCTAGACAAATACACATACACTACCGTTTCCGGTTTGTAACTTCACATATTGATTACATTAAGAGAAGTCAGAGGCAGCCCAACTGGGGAAGTACCTCCAACTTACAGAAGACCCCAACCATAATAACACCACTAATTGATCTGTATATAGGTATGTGTTCCAGGTGATTAATAAAGCTTCTGAGGATGTGTTGTTTTGAGAGCCAGGGACCCGCGTTCGTCTCTAGCTATCAATACAACGAATCCTCAAATCAATAATGGGTCGGCAACGTGCTTGTTATTCTTCTGGAGTTGCAAGCGTTCATAGGCTAGGGTGACTATTTACCACCAGGTAGACCACCGTATGCTTGTTTGCCACAGTCGTAATATAAAAAAACACGATACTGATATGGTCAAGCACTTCCAGGAAAATACACATCCAGAAATAAACCTTCCTCTAGTCTCCTTAGTTGCCACAGGTTTGATTATTCGTCCGCCATACACGATGTGCCAAAGCAAACGTCTTGACACAGTCATGCCCAAATTGTCCATCGCTGCACGACCGGATCACTGTAAACGAGTCATTAGTCGTGTGGGCACAACCGATGTGAATCGTGTTCCACGGGCTCTTAATTTGGCGTCAGTGGCGCCACCTACATAATGCCAGCTGCAATGTCGTGCCAGCATCGCGTGCTGACCGACACGAAGTTAATGAGGTCATTGTGGGAACGGAATTATTACAAGTCTTCGATGCGTTATTAATGTATACCCGGTCTTGTTTGTTCTATTGTATTTAATATCAACGGTTTATTTCATTTATGGATGAAGGTAATGTAGGCAGATGATGTCATAAAAATAGTACAGGATATTAATAGTTGAGTGGCTTACTCGAATAGAGGTCGATGTTCTGCTGTGGGCAATTACAGGCTAAGAATGATAATAATGCTCATATTACTTGTTAGGTGAAGTGTACTAGATGAAAATACTACCTGTCAGTATATATATACTATCTATTGCCATCAGAAATTTAGACTTAAGACGGTTCACGAATCAAATTTCTTGACTGTATTTATAAATATATGTACGTTCCCAAGTTCAAAAATATGTGAGCAACTTTATGCACTCAACAATTAAGTCATGTTCACATATTTTGATCACTTAGTCCGTTTTCATTTCCGAACTCGAGCGTACCTGTTGTCTATTATGCTAAAGAAACTCCCACCGCAGACTACGCTCAGCTAAAATACTTCCCGAAACTAGGGAAGTGAACTTCTAAAAATGAGTTATATGAAAAGTTTGGGGCTTTATGTAATCCGCATAGCATATGAAATGGAAATCGTGAGAAGGAATATTAAATGAAAACTTTCCCGTGGAGCTAAACACCTATTTTCTATTACCGTTTTCAGGGAAAGGCGAGAGGTACTTTTTCTTTGACTTCGATTCGAGGAAATATAAGATCTAAGCTGGTTGCTGGATTTTAACAGATACTCCTTCGACAAGCATTTTATTTCCTAGAATAGGCTTGTTGCGTGGTGTTAAAATTGATAACGTCGTGTTGATAAATGGATAGTAAAACGTCAAATGAAGTAATAAAGTATAAATTACAAAATATAATTCAAATCATAATAAGATATGAACCTTGAAAGTTTAGAAAAAATTTTTTTTTATTTATTGTCCAAGAGTAAATTTAAAGGTACCAAAAGAATCCTTACGCTTTTATAGAAACAAATTTGTATGACAACTATGGACCTAAACGCAGTATTTCGCGACCGAAACAGCAATTTACTTAATTTTCCATGCAACGGTTAGTACAAATTGCACGGTGTGACGTCATACTTTAAAGCCAATCAGTATGAAGCGTTTCGACTGCTGTCAGCGAGGTCCGTCTTTAACTCGATTTTTTGGGTATTAATGACCTTTAAATGTGGTTGCTTCCATACAAACATTTGTTCATCTACAAAAACTGGTTCGAATGGCATCGTAAACAAATTTAAGGTTACAAGCCCATTGCAGTCATGTTTTTAGGATGTAAAAAGAGCCAGCGTTCAATCATGTTAATCCCTAATGAAAAATGATGTATAATTTTACTCTAATGCAACACGATTTCGCTAAATAGGTATTTTTACAGCTTGGCAGAGTTTAATGCTTGCCATAAACCACCGAACCATGAAACGAATGACTTAAAATTGGCAGTTAATAAAGTCGCCTGCGAAGCGGAATTAATGTTCAGCGTAGGTTTCTAATCGCATTGGATTATACTCACAAGTCTCCGCAACAAAAAAAGGAAACACAAGCCAAATAATATCCATAAATCAGTCAATCCCTCCTATATTAATACGCATTACCGTCCCATTACTTATTTACTTTACGAGCGTTACATTTTGTCCGCAACACAGTAATTTCTCGGAGCGGCCATCTTTGTTTTTTTATTACATGACCGTGGGGTGAACGCGGGTTTAATACCAGTGTGGCCAGGTTTGAAAAACGGCCTGCTGAATTAAAAGAGTAAGATAATTTACTTGGCAACTTTATTTGTATTGTCTTGCTTGTTACGACTTTTAGGCTGTTACGTTTGATGTTCGTCAGTTAAGTCTGCGTAAAGAATTTTATTTCATGTGAAATGCGTGTTCCGATTAAAGGTACAGGTATTTTGTAAACCTTTTTTGTTTCTTCTAATTTCATACGAGTTACCCTGTAGGTTATTGCAATGGGAGGTAGCAGCTCTTTGGTTAACGGCCAGAGAAATATATGTATTACATTTAATTTTGTACGTAGGGGGTAAGCCACGACTACTCATCCAATTTAAAAAAAAATCCTTCACCGGTATATAGGATTTGTTCTTCGGGACCGACAGACTAACTTTGTACTACTGACAGATAGGTACTTTGTACTACTATGGGTTCTTTTCTTTGTAATACCTACGAGGGTGGAGCCAGCTAGTACTTAATACACGCGTGTTGAGCGAAAACACATTATAATGATAAATATGGTAATACGGAATGCAAGAATTATATTAGTTTGTAAAAATATAAAAAAATTGTAATGAGGGATGATAAAATGAGATCGCATTATATTAACAAAATTAGCAAAACTGAGTGTAGCAAATAAGCAGAACGGATGGATATGGAAACCTTACTGAATACGGTAAATCCGCAATTCCGTATTTACGAAAGAATAAAGAGGGAAGAGCTATGTGAATCAAAGGTTTAATTAATCTTCGCATTCGGGCAATCGCAGCTTGCTTATAAATACCGGTATCAATTAACAAAAAAACTCGGTGTTTTGCAGGGATGGAATAAGTGAACGAGTTGGCCGGTTGCGTTAAAAGGTATAAATATTTCATCCTAATCTTAACCTGTGAATTAATCAATCTTATTATTATTATTTTCTTATATAGCTTTTAAATGCAATCCAGTGACCAAAATGCCATACGATAAATAAATAAATAAATATTTCATTTATAAATATAGAACTTTAAAAATTCTCGCAATAGGTGATAAATAATCATCAACTTCATCCTGTAAATGGACACTGAGCAAGGCCTCTCTTACGAGTACGCCTTTAATTTTGATCCTGAGCTCGTACTTACTTACTCCTATGTACCTACACGTACTTAAAACACTACTTAAGACATACACGCCGATAGACAGCCTTGCATTTCACAAACTCACAAAGCTACAAACTTTACCTCTTTATAATTAGTATAGATGATACAATAACCCTAACCTAACCTAACGCTCCACGATACCAAGAACTTGTAAATTTACTGAACCAGTAAAAAACATAAAAAAAGGTCAATAGATGGTCAAGTAAGGGATATCTAAATATGATGACCTAGATAAAAGATGCCTATGTATTTTTTAATCACAACAAAAGGATTTCATCAGACAACACGGAACCCTAACACGAGCAGTAATGAAGTACGTTTTGAACACACGCTCCGGCGGTTTTCTTTGCAGGTTTACCGTGCCTTACATTCGGTCCACGCCAGTAAAGAACATATTTGCAGCGGATAAATAATAAATTGTCGCGCTAATATGGGTATTTGCACTAGATTAGATTACATTATTTATTTCGTGATAAAAAATTACATCACGCATAATACATGTCAAAAAAATATAATTTTTTATCACGATCGTCCACCACAAAGAAAAATAAAGATATAATATTTAAGGCAATGTCAACAAAAGTCCGCAAGAGTTAACTTGAGTTTCAAGCGCGTACTAACGTCATACGAATGAGGTCAATATCGAGGAAATAGAAAAACAAAACAAATGAACACAAATATATCAACCACTAGGTATCGTCACCCTATTGTAACTAAAAAGTGTTTATAAGGGTTTTAAAAGTTTGTCTGTATATATATTGGAGAACTCAGCCGTACCTACCTTTTCTACCGACAAACGCTTCAACGAATGCGTGTTTCGCAAATTTTTCATTAAAGAAGAAATAGTTATAAAACAAACCTTACCTAAACAAATAAAAAGTTAACGGTTTCTGTAACAATTATACACTTAGCAAAGTATAAAAACCCCCGATATTTTCATTTCAAAGTTGAATATCTCAAAAACGGCTGAACCAATTTTGTTGAAACGTAGCTAATGACCATCTCGATCACGTCAGCTTTTGAATAAAAAAACCGCATTCAAATCAGTCCATTCGTGTAGAAGCTACGATGCCACATACAAACACACAGATACACAGACACACAGATACACACACAATTTAAGTCAAACTTATAACACCCCTCTTTTGCGTAGGGGGTTAATACATGGTTTTCTATAAAATTAAAATTCTGCGAAACAATATATTCGATGACACGTTTGTCGATGAAATAAGGACTATAAGGAGACACCGTTTAGGCTGGGCGCACACGTTCGGTTTCCGCGTACGTTTTCCGGATTCGGTTTTCGCTGGATGCGGGTGGCGCAAGACCGGTGATTGTGGCACTCTTTGGGGGAGGTCGATGTCTAGCCTAAAAATACCTAGTTTACCCAGCCAAATGTATCAGTGTTAATGCAGCTGAGGGCATTAAGCACACTGCCATCACAAAGCAAGGTATTGCGGGTTTTCTAATGAAATTTTGCTGGCTAATCTTACTACGAAGGCGCATTCGCCGTCACGCTACGTAGCGCTACGCCATAGTCCGTAGCAGTTCAAAGTCCATATATCCAATAATTTACTTTAAAAACAAAGTTGACGAAATATCAATCATTTTCCTACCCTTAAGGTTGTTTTTTTTTCCAAATTTATAAAGGACTAACTTTGGGGTGTACCCTTTCCAATAAAAAAATAATTATCAAAATCAAACTACTCTGGAAAAAGTTATGCGTGGTCATAAATAACAATAAAAAAATGCGCGTCGACTTGAGAACCTCCTCCGTCTTTTTCGTCGGTTGAAAATCACCCGTAGCGTTCTCACGCATGTGGCACAGAATAGATCCCTAACGAACTTTTGACGGATTGAGATGATGTTGTTTAGCGCATAGTGTAACCGCACGCATTGACGATCAGATTGTTAGTTGTAAAAATAGAGGCCTTAAAGCAGAAGCAATTTTTTCAACAAATGTTTTTATATTTTCAGTTCACCATTGATTGGATCATCAACATGGATTGGTCTAGGCTCGATCTGACTTGACGTATTGGATATCGTTTTGATAGCGACAACTGTAAATTTGATTTTGTCCAATTATTTAGTCCCATAGTTCCCCTAGTCTAGTAGCTGATTTGGTTACCTCAGCGTTCATGTCGTTACCAATTCATATTCGCTCGAGAGAAAACTTTTACTTATTTCCTCTAAACAACATAAGAATTTCAATATGAAAAGAGAAGAAAACGAAATGAATTCTCTCTACTCGTACTGCTTTCAGTAACGTCAGACTTAATTATGATCAAACAGCAACAGCTTGCAATTATATTTACGTAGGTATAACCGTTATATTCTTCAAAACATTCGTAGTTTTAAATTTAATTTTCCAACTGCATCCAATATTCGCGTTCGGAAAATATTGAATACGAAACTCGAGAGCAAATATACAATCGAATTTGATGTCGGAGTGCATTTGTTTTATTTCATTTCACTGAATAGTCTCGATTGACGTGTATTCTTTCTATTCTTTGCCGTAATGGAGGAAAGAGAAGGAAAATCCCTAGTTTCTTTAAAAGCTGTTTTATGCATTTTGTGAGTACGCAAAAGTTTCAAGCGATCGAGAAAGATCGTCGTTTCTGTTAGTGCTGAAACTAGTTCACTTTTCTGAATTTACTGTTAACAGAACGAGCGTTATACGAATTTACATTTAAGGTGGTTCGATTGCCATACAAAACGTTATTTGACATTCGCAGGCCAACGGCGTGATATTTTAGGACAGTTATGTAACAAACTTTCATAAATTGGCTTCCCATTTGCGCCAAATTCCCCCTTTCCTAGAATAAACTTGTATAAACTAGATTAATTTGAGAAATTGGTTTGGGACGTGATATTTTGAGAAAAACTATTTTTCTCAAATTAATCTAGTTTATACAAGTTTATTCTAGGAAAGGGGGAATTTGGCGCAAATGGGAATCCAATTGGTGAAAGTTTGTTACATAAGTTTCTTAAAATATCACGCCGTTAGCCTGCGAATGTCAAATAACGCTTTGTATGGCAATCAAACCACCTTAAAAACAAAATATACAGTAGGTACATATGCATTTAATCAGGCTGCTTCGCGTAAGCAATCACATTCGGAGATCTTAAAAAAATATAAGTGTAGGCAAAACGGACGGCAAATATATGTAACAACAAATAAGAATAAGATGCAAAAGTAAATACGAGTACATTATATATTAGATGATTAGTCATCTAAGTCAGAAGCATACACATCAGAACCTTTATTGTTTACTGCCTAAGAGATAGTAATTCTTCACAGATTAGTATACGTTTGAGATGCGAATGTCATGAACCGAATCGAAACACAGTATTTCATTAAGAATCTGGTGTAATTAATTAATGGATTTGATGCATGGAGTCTGCACAATCAAACTCATAGGCGAGCATTCACGAAATTGATTTATCGCAAATGAAAGCATATTAATAAAATTCTTTTTTTAGGGTTCCGTAGCCTAATGGCAAAAAAACGAAACCCTTATAGATTCGTCATGTCCGTCCGTCTGTCTGTCTGTCTGTCCGTCCGTATGTCACAGCCACTTTTTTCCGAAACTATAAGAGCTATACTGTTGAAACTTGGTAAGTAGATGTATTCTGTGAACCGCATTAAGATTTTCACACAAAAATCGAAAAAAAACATTAAGTTTTAGGGGTCCCCATACTCAGAACTGAAACTCAAAAAATTTTTTTTCATCAAACCTATACGTGTGGGGTGGTATCTTTGGATAAGTCTTCAAAAATGATATTGAGGTTTCTAACATCATTTTTTTCTAAACTGAATAGTTTGCGCGAGAGACACTTCCAAAGTGGTAAAATGTGTGGTCCCCCCCCCCCTGTAACTTCTAAAATAAGAGAATGATAAAACTAAAAAAAAATATATGATTTACATTACCATGTAAACTTCCACCGAAAATTGGTTTAAACGAAATCTAATAAGTAGTTTTTTTTTAATACGTCATAAATCGTAAACCGCAATTTATTTCACGGAACCCTTCATGTGCGAGTCCGACTCGCACTTGGCCGCTTTTTTTATTTCATTGAACTGAATATTTTGAACCGGTTATCTTCTTTTACTATTCATGATAGTAAACCAACATTTAGATATAGTCCTTCTTGTCGTATCCGACGACGGCGACCCTTACAATTTTCTCTGATGAGCACTTAAAGGTTGAACACGCCAAAACGAGGCCATATTAAATAGTCAATAAAAACATAATCAAGTACAATTAAAAAAATATATATATTACATTGGCACACTACTATCGTACATTTATAAACATACCGATGTGTTTTAATTATGCTTTGAATACGCCATTGCCCTCACTTTGCGTCGGATGCGGCTCATCAAGGTTTGCACGGCATTGTCAGGGTACTTTTTACCAGCCCAAGTCCATGTTTTTTGCAAATCAGCCATTGAATTGATTTGCCCGCCATTCTTTTTTAAAATCTTTTTCATTATGGACCAATATTCCTCGATAGGCCTGAGTTCAGGGTAATTAGGAGGATTGCAGTTTTTAGGTACCACAGCAACACCATTCTGTTTGTACCAGTCTGACACAGCTTTGGCATAGTGGCAGCTTGCAAGATCAGGCCAAAACAATGGTTGCGAATTATGATTTCTTAGAAAGGGTAAAAGTCGCTTCTCCAAACATTCTTTTTTGTAAATTTCACTGTTTATAGTGCCTGTAGTGATAAATGATCGACTTTTTTTACCGCAGCTGCAAAAAGCTTGCCAAAGCAAGTACTTTTTCGGAAACTTGGACCTCTTTTTTAACTTACAGTCCTCAGGAGCATTTTTGCGACTCGTACTAGTATAAAACTTCTGGCCTGGTATCTGTTTAAAGTCAGCTTTTATGTACGTTTCGTCGTCCAACACGATTCATATAAATTTTGTTAAGAAATTGTCGTATAACTTTCTTGCCCTTCGTTTGGCCGTCAAATTCTGCTGAGCATTGCGGTCAGGTGCAGCTTGAGCCTTGTACGACCTTAACCCAGCTCTTGTCTTTACTTTTTGTACATAAGATTGTGACATTTGTACTTTTTTAGCGACATCGCGAGACGAGATCTTCGGATTTGTGTTAAAAAGCTGTAAAAAACTGGCTTCTTTTTTTTTTGTGTCTTATGCCTTGCTTTCCGCCAGTACCTGGCTTCCGTTCTACAGTCAACCGTTCCCGGAACTTTTTTAAACCAGAACAAACAGTGGATTGTGGATATTTCAATAACTTTGCTAGTGCTCTGTAGCTTAGAAGGGGATTTTCTGTGTGCTTGAGCAAAATCATTTCACGCTGCTGAAGTTCAGGGCTCTCCATCGTGAAAACCAATGTATGAAGTGATATGCTGTTATAATATTTTGGTTCATCATACTATGGAGTTTATAAATATATTACTAAATAGTTTGTATAGTCGTAAATTAAAAAAATATAAGTGCATATGTATGCCCACGTTTTGGCGTGTTCAACCTTTATATGGCTCGCAAAGCCAAACGTTGTTTAAAAAAAAAAAACCAACACATACACACACAACACACACTAACCTAAATTAAATATAAACAGTTTTTAGTTTGTAGTAAATGTAAAATGTAAACGGATTATTGAATGTAGGTACTTAAAATCGTATCTAGGTACCATATTATAACCATGGTCCATGTGAACGAAGAGCGGAGCCTCCCAACACAAGTATTTCTATACTTACCGGGAGACGCCACCCACGAATGTACTTTTACCTACTTTTTTCAACTCGTCGACTTTAATCTTTGAATTAAGATTTCGTACACGAAACTAAGATCACATACTTTTTAACCCTGGAGCTCTACCAGCTGGTGACGGAGCTCGTGGTTCCATAAGATAACCGCCAGCAGTCATCTTATGAATCCAGGAGCTGTATAAGATAACTGTGAAGACATCAACGCGCAAATATAGCTATATAAGCTGCTGCGCTTCATTTCAGCAGGGCGATTTTCAATAGATACCAAGTTTGTTTAATAAATTATTATTTCCGTTGACTCGTAGAAAAAGTATTGTATACAATAGTTATACTTATAATTAGCTTTTTAAGTCCCGTACCTTAATGAGGCCACTCAGCAAGCTTCGTGGCCTAAACGTGGAACTCGACTTAAAAAGCATACATTATATAACGATTGCATAAACTACTATAGTATGATACCAATAAATATTTTTGTTTGTTTTTATTCCTGTCTCATAAACGCGACCTCCTCCCAGCCGTAGCAGGTGGGTAAACTGACATTTATAATGAAGTTGAAAAGAAAAGAAAATCTTTATTAACTCTTAAACAATTTGAGCTGGATGCGGGTGGCGCAGGACCGGCCATTGTGGCACTCTTTGGGGGAGGCCTATGTCCAGCAGTGGACGTCTTTCGGTTGATATGATGATGATGATGATGATGAAACAATTTGAGAGAGCAGAGTAATTTTAGCGTTTGCGAGTGAAAAATAGGATTTGGGGGCCACCATTTTGGTAATGCGTAATGGTCGCGGTCACGATAAAGGCAATTTAAATTAGGACATAAAACACGTCGAGGGATTGTCAACGGAGAATAGAGTGAAAGTCTGAACCAATTTATCCAAGACTTTTGAGGTGCCGTTGAATATGGAATAAATGGAACGCTAAAAGGGATTTTGAATTGAAAAGATTGAGGATCGCGCGTTTTCTCTTTGTTTTAAAATTACACGCCGCGCGATATCACTTGAATGTCTAACGGTCTAATAGAACGTTCCACAGTAGGTATCTGTTACGCAATCATTTTGTAATTTGCGAGCGATATCTAGTTACATTATTCCTTTTATTTTATTACAATCCCCGATTCAATCAAATCGCCGATCAACTTTACCTACCTTATTGTTCTCTATCCTATAATTGACGCTCGGGTTCTGGACCCCACGCGCTCACCAGTTATTTGGCCAACTGGCAAAAAAATTGGCAGACAGCTCTTTTCTTGTTTTCTGGGAACCCTTACGCAGGGACCCGGCCTTGGGAACCTTTTTGATTTTATGTTTGTTTCATTACGTTACAATAGTCTATTGTGTTTTGTCCCGCTAAAAAGTCGCTATTTGTAACATAAATGTTAAATACAATGTTACTTCAGAGGGAGAATCTTAGTTTATTTTTGAATGGGATTATAAACAACAAAAACCGGCCAAGTGCGAGTCGGACTCGCGCACGAAGGGTTTCGTACCATTATCAATAAATATATTTATTTTATTATTTTTTTAGTATTTATTGTTATAGCGGCAACAGAAATACATCATCTGTGAAAATTTCAACTGGAACTATCACGGTATCAGTGAGATACAGCCTGGTGACAGACAGACGGACGGACGGACAGCGAAGTCTTAGTAATAGGGTCCCGTTTTACTCTTTGAGTACGGAACCCTAAAAACGCACGTTTGTTGCATTTCCACCATATTTGAGTAAGAAAGAGATTTGGTGAATATTTTCAACAATTGTATACTACTGATACGATTAGTTTTTAGATGTTTGTTTGTTACTCTTTCATGCAAAAAATACCGAACGGATTTTGACGAAACTGTCCAGTATTAGTGTTTGCAATACACGAGTAGGTACAATACAGTATATTTTTTTAGCTACACATATTACAATTTGTACACATTGGCTTAACTACGGAAATCTCCAATAATGGGCAGTAAGGGGGTGTGAAATTCGTGCAAACGCCCCCAGGGCGACGGGCGTCACAAACGCGTTTTTAACAAAACATCAAAGGAATTGATGTCAATATCTGGCTGTCGCGCGCAGTGTGTGTACGTGTGTACTCAGCTTTACAACCTTTACATTTACGGTTCGATTTTATTTCACGTAACTGAGGTGCAACACTGGCTGATAAAAAAAATGGTACGTACAATTTTCGGCGCTAAATCGCTCTTAGTTAGGGATGGATATAATATATGGGAAAGCGAACAGGGATCCACCCAATCGGATTCTTGGCATCGAAAGTGTTCATTAATTCGTTCGTGCAGAGTTGAGACTGGCGTAATCCGATAGCCGGGGAAGGTGGGAAGCCAAGTGAAAGTTTGTAATTAGACTGAAATACAATCAATCGACCTCTTGCGAAACTTCCTTAGCTTTTAATTTGAGCAATAGGTCGGGGCGTTTGTTGAATAACAATTGGGGAGCATTCAACAGCAGTGTCGAGAGGTCTTTTAACGAAGATATACAAATTGGTGGTTAGTTAAAACATTGCATGTTGAACGAGCTGTTTTTTTTCTGGCTAGTAAAATTGGAGGAACATTCTACAGGAGTTTAATTATGCTTCGAAAGTATATTTGACTAGTATGCTAGTTCGTAAGCTTTAACTAATGATTTGGTCACGCTCGCGACTTGGAGCGTCGGCGGTATTATTATTCTCGTAGGTATTACCACAACTCTTGGTCAAGTCCTGCAAACTCAAAGAATTGCAGGATTTTGTTGATCTCATCTCCTCCGGGCACATGATGTGTTTGCCCAAGAAGGAGTTACGACTGCGCATGAGGCAAGGGCAATCGGTTAGGATATGTGTAGGCGTCTCCTCTGCTTCAAAGCAGAATCTGCACTGCCTTGTGTCACACAGTCCTATCTTTTTTTTTTTTTTTCTTTTTTTTTCCCCGTTTGGCCTGCAGTGCGGCCAGCAACGGATATGGTACGGTATATCCTCTCTGAGGGCCTTAAGGGCCTCTCAGAGGGAGTAACACAGTCCTATCGTTTGCATGTGCTTATTTAGGCAGCAGAGCCCTGTAAGCACCCTGACCAGCATGCGTAGGCGGTTCCTACTTAGCGCCAAGGCGTCGGAAGACGCCTTTTTGCTAAAGACTAATAAGTGCCTTGGAATGTTTCAGTCCTGGGATAGCCCTCCAGGCTTGAATGGTCGTGTAGAAACAATAGGCTTTTAGAATGAGCTTGGTTAGGCTTTTGGGGATACCACAGCGTCAGTGGTAGCGGTTCGGCCTACGTGGGAGCGAGCGAGCGAAAGCTCGGCCTCTCCTTGTCGTGGCCTATATAGCCGTTATTGTATGTGTGAGTGCGACGCACTGATTGAAAGAGAAGGTCTCTACAAGTCGCTAAACTACTCTCCAGTGACTAGGTACATACTATATCTACACTTCCCAACTCAGTTCTGTATCCGGATTCGTCCCGCGCAGGCGTGCGACTGACGACGGTTCCTTTTTATTTCCCCGGCGCGGCGCTTAGCCAAATTAAAGGTAAACTAATCCGGGGAATGGAGCCTCCAAGATCCGGGACACTTCATTAATACGCTGTCACTTTTATTAACGGAATTTTCCTTCTTTGTACCTACCTTGCAACAGGGCCTTTGTCATATTACCTACTATCATTTGCATTTTACTTCATCCGCGTAGAAGTCATAAAAGACACAACTTTCCTCCCCCATTTCGGCTCCTTAGAACATGACATCAGAGATAAAATGCACTAGTACTTACTCAAACTATCTTTTCATAAGTGAATAAAGGGTCGGCAACGCGCTTCTGGAGTCACAAGTGTCCATAGGCTACGGTAACTGCTTAACATCAGGCAGGCCGTAAGCTTGTTTGCCACCGTCGTTGTATAAGAATAAAAAACAACACGATCGATTTATTTAAACGAGAATGAAAAAGCCAGTCTTTTCTACGATGTATACGAAGAAAAAATACTTTATTAAGTGCAGAAAATATATCCGAGAAATCATAATTCTGACCCGCAGATCCCATCGAGGTTTACCAGAAAATAGTTCATGTGCCGCCTTTCTTCACCCTAACAACCCTAAAGTACTGCTATCTCGCTCCACCGACCAAACCTAAACGGGATGCAAGATATACGATTGTGATTGCGACCTCTACAATTCTCTGGTGACAAACGACGTTACCTACTGGCCGAGTGCCGTTTATCGTTATCAGATTATGTGCGGAAGTACTTCTACAATAAACCGTATTGCCAAACAAGAGAGTTAAGATTTCAAGGGCTCAGTCATAATAAGTCTATAAATATCGTTCCATTTTTGAATAGAATACGAATAAATTCAAATTTAAAAGCGCATTCTATTCGTTTGTTTCTTTTAAATTGATAATGGCCATCCAAGTGAAAAACAGCCTGTGTGAATGTTATTTTTTGAATATATTTTTGCGCGTTGAAATAAAAAATGGAAATAGCTATTCCGCAACTAGAACTTCGTGCAGTTAATCAAGCGGAACTCTGCACCACAAAGTAATACGTACCTATGGTAATACAGTATTATCTAACTGAATTATTGCCAAAGTAAGTGTAGTATGTGGTTCCGGGTTCACTGGGGCCCCATTTGTTAGCTTTGCTCGATAACGGAGTACATTTTTAAAACGAAGTGTGAAATTGGGCGGTAAACTTTCGTAACACATACAGGAGAAGAATCGAACCCCACTTAGAGGGCAACAATATTAAAAATAATCATCATCATCATATATTTAAGAGCCGGGAAAATAATATGCATGTACAAATGCAATTATACGTTCGTCATTTAATATTGTATATCGAAATAATATAAACTTGTTTTAAACCTTGATCGATCGAACATAATAATATTTGTTTCAATATTAGTCGACATTCCAAACAAAGATTTGGTTACAATAAAATTTAAGACATGCAGTTAAAAATGAAATCTGGACCCCCGGATTCAGGGACCCCCTGTCTAAACTCATTTATTGTAACTATAACTCCTTACGACGTGCATCAACACCCAAAATTTCGTACAGATACTCTGAAGTCTAACAGTTCCATTCCTGTTCGAAAGAGCGTTATAACGTATTTTCAAAAGACTTAATCAGAAACACACTCCTTTCTGCTCCCGCGCCCAAACACATCGACACGAGTAATAACGTCTTTTTTCCGTCTTAAAATCCGAGCAGCGCATTAACCGCCCCTTATGTCGGGACATGGCGGAATTTCATTTCAATTACGGGCACGACTTAGAGAATTTAAATAGAAGGGGGATGTACCCATTTAGTTAATCCGGCGTTTTCTTTCGCGGATCTAATCCGATTGGGACGGGTAGCAGTGCGTGCTGCGGTACACTAGAACTTGGCATAATTATTTTCTTCCATTTAAATGACACTCTGACCCGTGGCGCAATGATAGCAGTTTCTGTCTTCTGTCATTTCCTATTTTATAAAATAGGAAATGACAGTAGACGAAGTCTTGGTATACCAAGACGCCCAAAACAGTGATAAAAGCATGAGATTTGGGAACGGGCTTATAGGATACGTTGTGCGACAACTACAGACAATTGCAGGTTCCTCGCAGGGCTTGATCGCTGAAAGTACTCGTAAACTGGATATTATCAACTAAAAGGGTGATGATGTTTATTTTGAAACGTGATCACCAACATTGCTGGCTGAATATCAGCGCTGTAGGTGTCTGACACGTCAGCATAATGCTGAGCCAGTTCACTGCCGCAGAGACACACCCCACTACATACACCAAAAAATATGCAATAAATAGTTGTGGGACGCTTCTTCGTATATTCAACCACCTAATAAGTTCTATGCGAATGAAGTCGTAGGTAAAAACTAGTTAAAAATCCGGCCAAGTGCGAGTTGGACTCGCGCACGAAGGGTTCCGTACCATTATCTATAAAAACGGCAAAAAAATCACGTTTGTTGTATGGGAGCCCCCCTTAAAAAAATATTGTATTTTGTTTTTAGTATTTGTTGTTATAGCGGCAACAGAAATACATAATCTGTGAAAATTTCAACTCTCTAGATATCACGGTTCTTGAGATACAGCCTGGTGACAGACGGACGGACGGACAGCGAAGTCTTAGTAATAGGGTCCCGTTTTACTCTTTGAGTACGGAACCCTAAAAATACATTTTCCTGTTGTGAACCACGACAGTCGGCTCGGAGGAGCAAACAGCCGAGACGGTGACGTTTATTTGATACTTTTAAACGATTTCGAATAAAACTCCACTGGGACGGAATTAAGGTCGCGTTAAGACACCCGAGTTTGATACCTAGGGCGTCATTCTTACATTTTCGTAATACCCAATGTCAAATGAAGCGGACAAGGATTTGTCTGATTAAAAAGATCTACCTTATCAATCTAGTTATTTCAGCCATTTCTGAAAACGAGGGCAAGAATAAAACGCTTTTATGCGACGATACGAGCTTTGTTACTGTCTGTATCATATTTGCATGGTTTAGAAGGAAATATAATAATTTACTGACTTTACTGTAAGTTTACCATTATTACCAAATAAAACTATTCATTCGTTCATTATTTGTTCATTAAGGACGTGGAGTGTACGACTTAACTTGCGGAAGAAAGAAATGCTATTTCAACTGCCGTCAATAAATATAAAATTGCAATTTGATGCAATAGTATCTCAAAAAGATGATGCCATAATGAAACTATACCTAATTGAATTTATTCGCGAGTCTCGCTCGCCATACCGAATATATGACGTACATTACCATGCAAACTTCCGACAATTGGTTTGAACGAGATCTAGTAAGTAGTTTTTTTTTTAATACGTCATAAATCGTAAACCGCAATTTATTTTACGGAACCCTTCATGTACGAGTCCGACTCGCACTTGGCCGCTTTTTATAGTAAGTGTACCTAATCCATAACTATTCCTTTTACGACCCCAAAGCTATCTACCAAAACCGGATGTTACCGGTATTGGAAGCAACAAAATTCAAATTAAATAAGATTGCAACCGCGATCTCGAGGTTAACTAATTTTCCGTTCGAAGGCGCGCTGGGGGGAGCGTAGGTTGAGGGACGATCGTAATAACTAAGGCAGTAGGAATCTAGTCAAGATTTCCTAGGTGACTAGTACTGTGGAGTTTTAGCTAATTATACCTACAATTACATTACACGTCATGTTATAAAAAAAAGAGATGAGTATAAGAAACAATCATAATGCCTATTGTGCTAAATGAATCAATGTTTTAAACGTAACGTGACGCGTTTGGTCTAACGCATCTGCTTAGACCAAATGCCAAATCAAATGTTAGTCAGTCAGTACATCTTTGACATAACTTAGACTTACCGACATAAGGTCTACCGTTATAAGGGCCTACATGTGACGATTCTAACATTACTAAGCTGTAGGAATTTAGTTTAACATGTTAAACAGATCGCGGGTATTTGTCGTCCGGGCAGAAAGCAAAGGCGATACATTTAAGATCACAAGTTTTCTTTATTAGCGCCCTGGGTGAGTACGAAATCTAACGTCCCTCCCTGGCCACGAAATGCAATAATTATCACTTTATTTTAAAGCTACAATGGTGCAAATTATACCATTGATAAATCCGAAAAATTAATGCTCATACCATCGCCAAGAGCAGAATTGAACATTTTCAACACTTACACTGTATTTCATCATGCGCGATATTCAATTCCCAAAATTAACAAATATTTACCGAATGAATATAAAATCTGTTTGTTTCATACTAAATAAAGCTTTAAACGTCGAACGGCCCCAAATCAAATTATACGCGGGTAGTCGAGACGAAAATTGTCAAGTGTATTTCGTAACAATATACTTAAAATGGGCCCACAATTAAAAACTATTAATGTAACTTTAGCTTTAACTAACAAGGTTTTGATGAGAATATACTTTTACACGTATACTTTTCAATATCGTGCTTTAATGCATTCCCTTATCATCTGAACGAATATTTTGATGACAATGGAAGGCATTAAAGCACGATATTAAAAAGTGTACGTGTAAAAGTATATTCGAATGCCCGGCTGAATCCTTAAGTATAGGTAGTCGCGGGCCCCGGGCTACCTCAACCCAACAATTTAACGTAGGCACTAGTTTTAACGGAAGCGACTACGCCTTGACGTTCCAACAAATTCCATCACAGTATACCTACGTCAGTTCTGTAAAATAATGGTCAAGAAAAATAAAAGCATTTTTCTCTAACACAACGTGAGCTATAACCCTGTAGTGAGAGGCATTCTTGTATAAACCTACTCATATATCTAGCGAACAGCATCTGTTGCAGCTCATGTCCCTTTAGAGAAGATATCAGTTACGCGCAATTACTTAAAAAACAGTTTAATTCCGTTAAAACGTAATACAAATATTCGTATAATATTTCAAAAGCCTTATTAAATCACGAGATACCCCGATATACCCAACTGATCTCAGCCAAGTCGACCTACATTACCTACAAAATAAACATTAACTTTGCGGCGTGACGAAATACGCTCAAGGAACCTCTATTAGTGCTATTAGAGTAATCACCGGTGCCTCCGGGGCTCCCTACACTCGTTAACCCGACCTGCGCCGGAAAGCCCGAGGGACCAAACAGGAATTTTACAATGCAAACACACGGTGCTTACAGCCAGTATTGTGACTTGTTGAAAACGTCTAATTTTTTTTTAATTCATTTATTTATTCAACCAACTTGGATCATACATTTAAATACTAAACACAAACCATAAAAAATATAAATACATGTCAGGGTTAGTAGACATTATTTCCCATTACATGCAGTGCACTGCAATGGTTTAGGTAGGCACCATCCAACCTGCCTGCAAACATTGCCAGAATGCTGTTGGTGCTGACCCTTACCCTATTGAGCAGCGATGCGGCTTTTTTACGTATTATGGCAGCTAAAACAACATATGAGAACATCTTGTATAACTGTCACTTAGTCAAAAAATCTTGAATGAGAATTTACATATT
This sequence comes from Epinotia brunnichana, assembly GCA_963854355.1. Taxonomy (NCBI): domain Eukaryota; kingdom Metazoa; phylum Arthropoda; class Insecta; order Lepidoptera; family Tortricidae; genus Epinotia; species Epinotia brunnichana. Next base: position 29,433,895 of record OY977947.1, on the reverse strand, counting down.
CAGAGAGTTTCAGGACGCCACTCAAAATGTGTATTAAAATGTATTCTTATTCATTCATAAAACGGAACATATTCCGTGAGAGTAAATATGGTTATTGCGTGATAGATATATTAACAGAGCAAAACACAAAAAGTATACTCAATTAACCCATTAACTCAATAACTTGACCTTAATGTGGCCTTAACATTTTTTCTCTTTATTATGGTACAAACAGTCATTACAAAGAGTTATATTTTATGAAAAACATTACATTTAATGTCAACAAAAAAATACCAAAAAAGTTGATAGATTATACCTAGTAGGTACGTTGCAACGGACCTGAAAATTGTCAGTTATATTTGTCATTCCTTAATTTAAACATGTTCTGTGAACACACTCACGTTTAAGTTTAGTTAAAGTACTGCTACTTAACATTACTTGTAGCTAAGATCCACCTTTAATTAATTAAGTTAATACTTTAGTAACGAATGTTATCGAGAGTCTTATTTTATTCAAATTAAGGGAAATCTTAGAATACTCTTTTTGGGTAAAGTATGGAGCTTTTGTGATAATTTGGGAGCGATTTTCAATTAAGGGATTTAATGACTTCTTAAATGTATAATTAATTAACATAAACGTAGCCAGCGTTTCGTATTTGAAAGTGTGCAATGCTTTCGATAACCAAATATATAATTATTACTGGAAACAGAATTTAATAAAGCTTTAATCTTATAGAAAAATAAATGAAAAACAGAATGTGGAATAAGTTGGATACTATTCCACAGACAAGAGCCTATTAATATAATAAATGTATAATGAATTGATGATCTGTATCTGGATCTGATGAGGCCTTATGTAGTTTAAGAGTAACACATCAGTGCTATACATTTAGACGGACAATACGAGTATAAGGCTTCCATTATTGCCGTATTGCCACAGACATCCAACATCTTAAAATATACAAAACACTGTTCTACAAAGAACCAACCCAACCATATTTGTAAACATTAACGGCTAAGCGGCATAATAACCCTTTCGACCTGGATGCAACAAGAATAATTAACTGATAAACCTTCAATTAGCCCGTCCATTACTGTTTACAGTTTTCTTTTAGCAAGTTGGCCATTAGGCAACTCTTTATCTTCATTAGGATTCATCGTTTATCTGAAAAACCTTTTACCTGGACGCGTCAAACTGTAAAGAGAATAATAAATAAACGGTGGAGGGTCGGGTCAAGTCTAGAGATGTGGGGAAGCGGATATTGATATTGTGATATTACGAACTTTAATCCTATCCCTCTTTTTGTGTGTCGGCAGGAAGAAACATACTCTCATTTTTATTTTAGTTTTATCTTGGTTACATATTGATAGAGAGACACATTTTCGAACGCGTTTGCGTTTAGTTTCAATTTCTTTGGCAACGCGAACAGCGCTTCTGGTGGTAACTATTAGGAACTACGCGTTGCCATACAAATTGAAACTAAACGCAAACGCGTTTGAAAACGTATAGTTACCTATTTATCTGGGTGGTGCTAAAAGAACAACAAACTCGGCAGCTGCACTGTTCCTTCTGAACCTCGCAGCGCACACTGGAACTCTATCAGCGAAATCAATACGAATACATATACACTCAGCGGCACAGAATTTAACCCAATTTGTTATTTTAATTTTGTGGGTATAGTATCATTATATTACTATTATTTAACTATAGGTGGTTAAATAAAGTTGACTAGAAAGTGTTGTTTGATTTTACGATAAAAAGGAGAAAATCTTAAGAAAGAACTAAGACGCGGTTACTTAAAAAAACAGTTGAACTTTAATTAAACAAAATCAGTACCGCGTATTACCACCCCTGGCTCTTATCACGGCTTGCATACGGTCTGGCATACTGTGGATAATGTTTTTGATGTCCATTTGTGGAATCTCTTCCCAAGCAGCCACTAAAGCAGTTTTCAACTCACGAAGGTTCTGTCGTGGGTTGAGACTTCGCTTCACACGCCGTTTTAACATGTCCCATACATGCTCTATTGGATTCATGTAAGGGCTTCGGGCTGGCCACTGGATTTTTCGAATTCCTACGTCGAAAAGATATTGCTCGACGCACTGTGCACTGTGTGCTCGGGCGTTATCTTGCATCAGTAAAAAAGATTCGGCCCCGATGAATTCCGCGTACGGTACAACGTGATCTTGAAGAATTTCTTCGAAGTATCGTGTAGCGTTGAGGCGACCTTCCACAATGACTAACTCTGTGCGAGCGTTAGAACTAATCTCGCCCCAAACCATTACAGAGCCCCCATGAACACTTACTGTTTGCCTTGTGGTTATTGCGAGAAATCTTTCACCACGTCTCCTGTACACACGTTTTCGCCCATCTGGTGCTCTCAAGGCGGCTCGGCATTCGTCAGTCCATAGAACATTGCCCCATTGCTCTAGAGTCCAGTTTTCGTGCTCTCGTGCAAACTGAAGTCTCGCTACACGATGATGTCGCTCGAGTTCGGGGCCTCTGGCTGGCCTACGAGCACGTAGGTTACATTCTTGAATTCTCCTTCTTATCGTACGTTCACTCACATTCACGCCCCTTGTAATTTGGAGTATCTGTCTTATGTCAACGGCAGTGAGAAAGCGATTTCGAAGCACTTCCAGAACAATGAAGCGGTCATCACGGGCCGACGTGCACCTTACCCCGCCACTGCCTGGTCTTCTCGTGTAGTGACCTGTCTCTCGGTATCGTTTTAATGCGTATTTCACGTTAGAACGCTCTACATTTAAGATGGTAGCCACTTGACGCTGAGAGTGGCCTTGCTCTACGAGTAAAACTGCTTGAGCGACTTGTGCAGGTGTTAATGATAGCCTTTTGGTGTTTAAATGACGTCTCGTATCTACTGTAATGCAATAAATTGCTAAAAACAGCAATTTAATACACAAAGTCGTAAAATCTTAAAGTGACTTACCAACGTATCATGTGCGGTTTGGTACTAATTTGACTTGTTTTAGAAAAACAAAAGAAATATCGCGGACATAGACAACGAAAAGTCATTCTTAATAAGCAATGCACCACGTAGGATTAATATTTATTAAATAAAATTAGTAAAACGTTAAAAACATAACTTTTTATAATTGGGTTAAATTCCGTGCCGCTGAGTGTATGTACCAGTGTGTAACCGCCATACGATAAATAAAATAAATAAATAAATAACCTATGTATCGATAAAACTTATACTAGAACTACTGATTATATGTAGTTTGAGACGCGCTAGAATGGCTATATAATCATTGGTAACATATTTTCCACTGGTAAAAAAGTACAGTAAGACTTAGGTAAGTCAAAACTTAAACACATGATACATAACGATGTTAGGCAGTGGTTCTAATCATTATCAGCGATGTTTTTATGTATAATAATTATATGACATATTTTTAAGTACAGTTTCTTGCAATTTATTTCTTTTTTTTTCGTATATTCCGTACACCTGACCAACAACACCGCCGTCACAGTTTAGGAAAGTATATATCTGAATTCCGATTCCTAGATATCACAATGTAAAATGAGCGGTGTAATTTTACATTACACATAACTTTCGCATCCCTATTCCTCCCGGCCAGCATGGTTCGGGGATAATGCGTACCGGCGCCAACATTTAGGTTAGATGGAGAGACTGAATTAGCTGTTGCAGATCCACCTGGGTCAAAATATAGGGTTTAATGATCTTCTCAAAAATATATAATCAATACCTACATTACTGAGGTGAAATTGTACCTTTTTTCGTTGATTGTACTGATTATTTTTGTTTTTATTCAGCATCATCATCATGTCAGCCGAAAGACGCCCACTGCTGGACAAAGGCCTCCCCCAAAGGGTGCCAAAGTGTTCGGTCCTACGCCACCCGCATCCAGCGGACACTCGCGATCTTTAGTTCTTAGTGGGTAGTGACGCTGCCTACGAAGCTGAAGGTCTTGGGTTTGAATCCCGGTAAGGGCAAATATTCGAGTGATGAGCATGAGTTGTTTCTGTTTTCTATGTATTTAAGTATTATATTTATTAAATATATCGCCGTCTAGTACCCATAACACAAGCCGTATTGAGTTTACTATGGGGCTAGTTTGATTTTTGTAAGATTTTCCCCTAATATTTATTTATTTATTTACATAGAGGTCATTAAGAGAAATGCCCTATAACTTAACCACTCAATCAGAACAGTCATTATGCACGTCACGAATTCATTACCTGACGTCATGAGAAGTGACAGGGCAATCATGCGAGCAATTAGAGTGTCCGAGGCAGCGGCGACAAGCGAGCGACATTCCACCGACACGGAATGGGTGGTGCGGTTGCATTAAAGATATCGTTGATGAATACAAAATACAAAAATACAAAAAATACAAAATCCTTTATTTTCTTAAATTATAGACTAAATTTATGATAGGGATGGAGCCGCCCGGTAAGCAAACAATGCCTGTATTGGGTAGCTCCGCTCTTCCATAGATTATAATAGTTATTATGCTAACACAAAAGGTTTTACCAGGTTTTTTTATTTAATTTTATACTAGACTAGAAAATAGTATGTGTGAGGGAGTGTGTGTCTGTGTGTGTGTGTGTGTGTGTTTGTGTGTTTGTGTGTGAGTGTGTAAGTGTTTGTGTGTGAGTGTGTAAGTGTTTGTGTGTGATTGTGTAAGTGTGTGTGTGTGCGTGTATGTATGTATGCGTGGGTGTACGATAAATTTTATACGGGACGGGACTTGAATGAATGGGTTATCTGGGATCATCATTTTAATATGTTTCGCGCACTCGTTTTGAGTCGTTAGATCGATATAATGTTGTTGTTCAGGCATTCGGCTGTCAAGCGGCGGTCGTGGGTTCGAATCCAGGCTCGTACCAATGACTTTATCGGAACTTATGTACGGTATGTGTACCGTTAGCTTTTCGGTGAAGGAAAACATCGTGAAGAAACCGGTCTAATCCCAAAAAAAAGGATAATATGGTCTAGTTTTCTCTCTGGTTTGGAAGGTCAGATGGAAGTTGCTTTCGTAAAACTAGTGCCAAATCTTGGGATTAGGTTTCAAAGTGGACCCCGGGCTCATTCTGGGCACAACCGCTAAGAGGATGATGATGAGATCAACGCGCGTGTAACTGCGCATGAGCGCGCGAAAAAGATTGATACTAAGGGTGGGTTGTATTGCATCAACATACGATTACAGACCGATAAACCTTAAATATGGCGCCGGCAGCACTTCATAAAAACATGTGAAACTTTCCATACATTCAGATTTTAACGAACACCGCTTACGATTAAAAACGGTTTGGTGCAATCCACCCACAGTGATGTTAGATGCGGGTGGCGCAGGACCGGTCACTTTGGGGTGCTAGGTCGGGTAACCTCCTCGAGTGTCTGGACTCTACCGACTCCTCTTGATTCGGTTGATCCGCAGGAATGGGTAGTGTCTTGGCCGGTGCGCCCTGGAGACAACGGCAAGTGATAATTTAGTGAACTCTAAGTTATCGCTTGCTGGTGTTACCAATAACCCGATACGGGGGGGGTCGGGGGGTTCCGCTCAGGGAATCGCAAGATTCCCCAGGTGCGGCTTGAGGGAGAGGCCATTGCCGTTTGCCTCTATAATAAATAACGGACCCGGAACCCTGACAAATCCTCTGCTATCAGAGGATTCATGTTAGGCGCGGGGGCTGCGACCGTCAGGCCGGGGCCGAGTTGTGGCTGCGAGAGAGAAAACCTCTATAAAAAGTTACAAGGGGACCTGAGAGGGTGAATCCGAGGTCTATCACCCTCTCCCGGCGTAGAGGTCCTTTGGTCGGGTCGGGAAGCGTGTGGTGTCGCCCTGCAGGCTTACGACGGGAGGGGGGGCTTTTGCCTCAGTAGTGAGGGCAGCTGCGGCTGTTGCCGAGGGGCGTCGTGGTGAAATGTTCGCGATCCCATGACGCCCCTACTACACGGCAGAGAGGGCATACCTTGGTGGTTTTAGACGGTAGTCCGGGGGGTTCCCGGGAGCCCGTCATACCCATCCTAGTTCCTCGGCTAGGTGGGATGCGTAAAAGCATTTCCCCAAGACTTTGGCACTCTTTGGAGTTTAACATATCTGTTTTTGCATGCTTCGAGTAAACATGATGCCTATGTTCAGCAGTGGACGTCTTTCGGTTGATATGATGATGATGATGATGGTGTATTGGAACCGATGGACAAAAATAGACCTCTTGATGTATATTAAGTTTGGAAATTAACGAAGTAAGAGGTCCTGGGTTCGAATCCCGGTAAGGGCATTAATTTGTGTGATGAGCACGAATATTTGTTCCTGAGTCATGGATGTTTTCTTTGTATTTAAGTATTTATTACTCTATATAAGTATCTATATCGTCGCCTAAGTACCCATAGTACAAGCTTTGCTTAGTTTGGGACTAGGTTGATTTGTGTAAGTGTCCGCGAAAAAAAAAAAAAAAAAAAAACACTGATTGCAGTTTTTTTTCAAATAGGTACGTGTATTAATAAAACCTACAGAGTTCTCACGTTTTGAAAAGTAAGAAAGTATGCCTTCTCACAACTATAATTTTAACATACTACTAACATACAACTATAATAAGGAAAATAATAATAAAAATATTTTTCCTTAAAGCAAAATTACATTTATCACGCGGTCTCGCTTCCACGAATCTCATGCCTATCGTATCGGAAACCGGAACGGATGCGCGCATTTGATTTCAATCCAATACGTTTACTCTAGGTAACAGATCTCTAAGTACTTACTCGTACTTCCTGCTGTGGCGCAAAGGCTCAAGTCTCCGAAACTAAATACCGCCAGGCTTCCCTTTCCAATGCCGTCTTTGTTAGTCCAAGTAATCTATGATTTTATAAAGTACTTTCAAAATTATATTTTGTTAAATCGCAAACTATGCAAATCATTGGCCGAGGCAACAAGCCACACAGCGACTACATGGAAAGGGCGGGTGACAAATAGATCGATCAAGTTAAAGATGCGCTCAATTAATGGTTTAGTCCGATGTCTGTTGAGTCTTGTAACTTTGCAAGGTAGCGAGGTATGCATTACACGCTCTCCTGTGTAATTGAGTTCGAATATATGGTGGATTTCCTGTCACTCGAATCGTATTGAGCATGTAGTAGTCTTAAATACGTCATAAACATAAGTTCAATAAAATCATTTTGCAACTCTCCATCTCTCCATCGAGTCATCAACGAATCTCTCATTCGTTAAACCCATCTTACTTTAAAATACAATGTACTAAATATTAGAGATCATTGAAGAGTATATATCTAGAAGCTGTTATTCTCCTTATGGCTTAATTCCAGCATCGCTATTAGAACACTCATAAAGAAGTGTAAAGTATATTTTCATGTCATTATTATGTACAGTCGCCATCACATTCATCGGTACACTATAGATGTTCAAAAATATCGGCACATGCACACCTTGCCTTGAAGATAGAGGTGTGTTCCAATGTTTGTGACGTGCTTGTTTGCTCCGATGTATGTGATGGCGACTGTACTACTTCATAAAACGTAAATATTTTCTTGTCATACATGTCGAGGTCTTTAGTGACGTTATGAATTACTTATTTGAAAGTCTTTCGCCTCTTTTGATTTCACTGTAAAATATGGTATTAAAGGTACACCTTTAATCTTTTCCATTAGCGACAAAACGAAACCTAAACAACGCGACGTACTAAATTCCAATTTGCGTAGAATTGAATAATAATAAGTTTGTCCGGTGATTACGCGGATTAATTGCGTAATCCAATACGAATTTACCGGCATACTGTCGCCCGGTACGGTAGACCAGTCAACGGAGGGGTGGATACGGCAATCATTATTCGGTTATAAGGGGCTATTGAACGAATTTAATTGAATAACAAAAGTGGAAGTTGGACAATAAACGGAAATAATTTTCGGATAATAGGCATGGTGCCTCATGTTAAAATTGATAACGTAGCGTAGTGTTGCTAAATGTATATTAAACTATCAAATTATTGTCATAAAGAATAAATAATAAAATATACATAATTAAAATCATAAAAAGATATGGACCTTAAAAGTTTAGAAAAATATGATATTTTTTATTGTCCAAGAGTAAATTTAAAGCTAACAATAGAATTTTTACGATTTTATAGAAACAAAATTGTACGACAACTATGTACCTAAACGCAGTATTTCGCGACTGAAACAGCTTGATTTTCCATACAACGATTAGTTGGTACAAATAGCAGTTGTGACGTCACCGTGTGACAATTAGTATGAAGCGTTTCGCCTGCCGCCAGCGAGGTCAATCTTTGTCTCAAATTTTTGGGTACTTATGTTCTTTAATTGAAGTTGCTACCATAAAAACATTTGTTTCTCTCCAAAAACTGGTTCGAATGGCATCGTAAATAAATCTTAGTCATCATGCGTATTGTATCTAATAATCTACTTCATTAATGTATACGTGCTTAGTGTGGGAGCGGTGTTGGACATGAACGTAACTATAAGAATATTTTATCTAATCAAAAGTCATGCAATCAACAAAATGTAAACTATGACTTCATAAACTGAGTCTAATTTATTTCAACGTTATTCGTTTTGTAAATAAAGTGATGTGGTAATACGGTGATGTGATTGACTAAATTAAATAATAATAACATCATAATGTTTTGTCGAGCTATGTAGTCCAAAAAACGTTTTCACGCTGGAAAATTCACGCAGTCTATATAAAGGGACCTGTTTTAGAAGAAACGTCGGTGCCCAAATCAAAACGGCTCACGATGTTCGTTCTTCATTCCCCTATTACGCAAAAATAGAAATAAAAACATCTGCACCCTGCCTGTTTCTAAAGATTAAAAGCATACGAATTAACACAGCATTGACACATTAAAAAAAAACTTTTTAAAAGATGACACTGGCCGCTCCCCTTTTCTTATACTCTTTTAACTCAAGACAATGTTGTCCCCGTGTCACCTCCGAACTTCAGAGAGCACGCTCAATATTCACGAGACGTAGCAACAAAGCACTCGATGCGTTCGTAATGTAAAACCGACCTTATCCCCAAACAGATAAAGCGTGTTATCAAAACAAACGAAACAGGCACTATGTTTTAAATTGTAAAGACGAATATAGCATTCGAATTTAGAACGTTGCGCTCAGCTTTTTAAAACGGGAGACGACGGTTGTGTAGGGAAGTAATCGGTGAGGCAGAGAATCAATTCTTTATTTAAAAAACGACGTTAGAATCTGCAATCGCTAAGTCTAAGCTAAAACAACAATGTAAGTGGATAAACGCCCAAAATAATCTGCACGAGCTCTTATATGCTTCGAGCGGAATACAGCTCTCAAGGTTATGACCTTGAGAGCCAGACATGAATTGCCATAGTAAACTCTTATTCATACTCATACTCATTTATTTAATTAGCTAAGTATTTTTTTATTATCAAGGACAACAACGTTGACGAGTTTAGAAACGATTATTTAATGTTATATTTGGAAAATAAATATTACAATAAAAAATTATTACCATTTTTATACTGATTTAATTACGCAAATTCATAAACAAACAAAAGATACATTAAAACATGTATATAAAAATTACAACGAAAAGAAAGAAAAGATTACACGACCGACCGCTCTAAATGCATTTTAAGTTAAATTAAATGAATGAGTATGAGTATGAATAAGAGTTTACATTTACATAACCTGTTGTCAAGTGTCTGCCTCTGGAATCAGCCTGCTGCAGCAGCTGTGTCGTCGAATAGGATTTGAATGTTTTACCAGGCCTGGCGCAATCCACCTTTAGTTTCAGCAACCTCGTTAATTGAGAATACTTTCAAAGGATGAGGCCTGTCAGCTACGCTAAGCATGATCAGTTGATCAGTGTTAGATATTCTAAAAGTGTGTGACGTAGTTGACGAAGACAAACTATATTAGGTATGTGAGAGAACACAACATTTTCGTGTCAAGCGTAATGTTGATTGACAACATGTAGACAGTGCTTCCTTTGTTTTACCTAAAACTTATACTGACTTCTAGTCACGATTGTACAAGTCGATTACAACCCGCATCGGTTATTCGGATAGTGTTTGCGTCTTTTGTTTGAGCACTTTCGCAATATACGTATGATGTACTAAGCCCAGAGACGTGATCGAAAAACTTTGGCGGCCATTTTCTGATACGCCCGTCAATTGTTATGCGATACATAACCGACTCACCTCACCAGGCCTCAACACAACTTGACCCAGACCAGAGGAGAACTATGCGTGACCGGGGGTCAGAATTATACTGGTTCGCTTGAGGTGGGTTATAAATACCGGATAATGATAATCGTTTACGATATAAAATAATCGCTGCAAGTATATACTTGGGCCCTATTTCACCATCTTGACAATTATCACCTAACATTGGCAATTCCACGTACATTGCTGGGACAATAAGCTGTCCTGCAACCACCTTAACCTGTCGACGCAGCCATTTACCTAAGTCGAATTGTCATTGTCAGGCGACAATTGTCGATTTGGTGAAATAGGAGCCTGACTATTAGCTGCCTGTGTGGTTCCGTCCGCTTATTACAAAGAACCCAGGCGAAGCCACGGTATACCTACAGAGGAAGTCTGTGAGATTGTAAGTTTGGAAGTAGAGGGTAATCTCCGGAACCGCTTATCCGATTACAAAAATTGTTTCATATGTGTAAAGAATAGACTTTCAGGATAGACAAAGGGTATATTTTATCCCGCGGGTTTGCCAGCTTTCTTTGCAATACGCGGGCAAAGCAAAAGTACAATCGAAACAACGATAAAGCGTAAAGCACAATTATAAAATAACAAACATATGTTTTTATTGGTTTTCGCTGAAAACAAACAACACAATTTTTATAAACACGATTTCAAAACCCAGTTACTTTAATTTCGTTGGAGGCACGGTCAATTTACCGAATCCCCACTCGATACCTACAGGTGCACGTCGGAAAATTCGCCCACATCTCGGTATTAAGGAAAGAAGTTTGACTCCGCAAGCCCCTACCGGCACCACGCCAACTCCCATTCAAAACCTAGTCCAAAACGAGGTTAAAGCCATGCAACAGAATGACGTATCTGACCTTATTCCTGGAGGAAAATAAGCTTGAGCAAGGAAACGGATAAACATGTCTATGTACACACTTCGCGAAAATACTTCGAAATATCGATGTTCATACGTTGCGCCAACGACTGAGTATGAATTATTAATATATCCGTACGTCACTAGACTTGAGAGCTCTATGTTATTTTATACGTATAAAACCTGAGTTTACTAGTATAGACAAACATGTAGTACCTATATCGCTAAGATGTAATAGTAGATTGTACAACAAGTGCATAAAACGCACCATTTTACTCGAGACGTTTATCCATCCGAGCGAGCTTGCGAGCGAGGATAGATATAAAGTCGAGTGTAAAATGGGTTTTATGGACGAGTTGTACACTCTACTTTTCACTTCGATTGCGAGGAAATGAAACAGCAACACGTAAAATAATAAATGAGACGAAATACAAATTATAAGTTTATTTCATGAAGTTTTATTGTGTACTTTGGCTGTTGGTATCTTTGCCTTGGTCTTAGAATACGAACGAAACGAAATAAAATAAAGAGGTTGTTGTATGAAGTTAAAGATGTTCGTGTGGCTGTTGCAGCGATTGCCTTGGTCTTCGACGAAGATTTTACTTTATGCTCTAGAGCATAAAAAGCGACTTTATGTCGCCTACGCACGACATAAAGACGAACTTTTAGAGCATGAGAAGTGAAAAATATATTAAAACATTGTTTGTGAACGAAAACAGATCATGAATAACAAGTCATACATAAACCATATGATATATGATCGTTGGTCGCGTGATAAAGAAAAGATGAAGCATCCATGTTTTTTGTCGAGTGGTAAAGACGCATTTTCCAACAAGCATTTTATTTTAATAAAGTATAAGAACAGTTTCATCATAGACCCGCAGAAGCTTGGATACGAGATGAATACTTAGATCCTAGTAAATGTTTTGAAGTCGGTAAGAACTATCCGAAAATACATAGAAATAAAAATTCAACACACGACGACACGTGTGTTTATGGTAGCGTAGACGTCAGTATACAACTTTACAACAAATTCATCATTAGCATCATCGTCATTTTATCCACTGAGCTAGTTTTATCCACGAGTGACGTGCGATCTTCCTAATATCGTCAACCCATTCGAGCTGGTCGACAAATTAGACCGAACAAATTACGTGAAAATCGCTTAATGTTATTGATTAATTGTACAAATTCAGTTAATGACCACGCACGGGATACTGCGGGCGGAACGATGAGCCGTCTCCCCTTATCAATTAACGATATCTGCGAATTATTTAAACCATAACTCAGCGCAGTGCACACACAAGTTCACCGCAAATTAATGTCGAACCAAATTAATATGGGCCGTAATCGCTGATATGATCTGAGTATCGCTATGTCGATTAGCATTTCGTTTAACCACGTCACCGTTAGGTACCTATGCTTATTCACTGGAATGATTCGCTAGTCGATTCTACAATGCGTTACAAAAATACCCAAAAAAATATCGAAGCCAAAAACTGTGTCAACCCTAGTAATGCCATGTCAGTCAACCTGAATTTGCATAGACTTCTTTAGCACACAGGTATCAGTAAGTTTTTGATAAAAACCTGTCCGACAAACAATACGAGTTAAACTTTTTCATTTGACTAAATGAGGGTTGTACTCAAATATTACAATTTTATTTCTTGAAAATAATGATGTTCTGTAACTGAAAAAGTAATACTCTTTACAATTGATTATTTAAACCCTTTTCACTTTATGGGTATTTTAAGAAGATTCTAGAGTTCTTTGATAGAGTTAACGTAGATGGAGGCCGACATTGGGTTTTAAGTGGGTACCCTGACTTCTGCGGAAAGCTGTTTAACTAGCTCGCAGCTCTTTTTCCACGAAAAAAACCCTAATACACTGAGTTTAGCGTATCGCCTCACGTATCGTGTTTATTCCCTTAAACACGGTAAAACCTTCAATCTGACGTTCAGGTAAAAAACACGCGGCTTATTTGTTGAATAAATTATTTGATTTGATTTACGCCGCCGCTAGTGATGAGGACACCTAAATAAAGAGCGGTGTATGTATTGTTGGCGCTAGTGAATACTGCCGAAACGCGAAAAGTAGTATCCAAAGTTATTTATTCAAGAGATCATAAATCAAATCGGCACGTGCAGACGGCACGGAGCCTGCCTCACCAGTGATGGCTTCGCTACACGCAAAAAGGCGGATAAAAACAAACTTACTTTTTATACTATTTACCCACACGCCTACATATTACGTTCCCGGGGTGCAAAGTTATGGAAAAGAAAGAGGACGCGCATGAGATATAAACAACGGATGATATATTAGGGCAACATAAGCACAGAATTTTCCGCGTTATTTATCGGAATGAGGCGTATTGGGAGGTCGGCGAGGAATCCGAGGCACTTCGGAGGCGGCCTAAGGCCCCGCAGGGCTCGCAGTATCAATAACAGAAGCAAACGATGCCGAACTTGGACGTTGGTCAGTTGAAACTTTGTTAGGGCCGGGATTCGCGCAGTTTGTCAATAAAAGTTTCAAAGTAATTTTACCTTGGGACTATCTCTCATCTTTTTATAAACTTAACCGGGAGCCGACTTTTATTACTTCCACATATAAAAGTGCCGGAACAAATTTCATTTGGGACGCGGAATTAAAAATAAAAGATAAACACGAGTAAAATTGGTAACGGAGTATCGATTATCGTTGGAGGAGTTGGGATAAAAGTTGGATAAGCAACGATAACAAACGTTGGATAAATCCAGTATGAAACTGCTGGGACTGCCTGAAAAATATGGTGGACTAAGCTCCAACTCAGCAACAAAGTAAATCGGGAATTTAGCGCGGCCACCTCGGGATTAGTAGGGGAAAGTTTGCGGCGGAAGTTTTCATCTCTTGTTGATGTTGAAAAATAAAAAATAGGGGAACTAGGATCCAGAGCCGGCTAAGCGATGGCGGGATTAACGCCGGCAGATAAAACAGAACTGAACCCACTCAACGGTGACAATTACAACCCTGCACTTAACTACAAGATCGGTGATACATTTTCCGCTCATAACATACAGGGTGGAATTTCATAAACTGTACATAATAAAAGGAGAAAAATTTCAGCCAATTTCATCGGTGAAAAGGTGTTTTTTTTTTTTCTAGTCATTAGTTTTTTTTTTACAGAATTTTGAAATTTTTGTAAAAACTCGGGTAATACACCTAATTCAGACGGTATAACTTTTGATCCAATGGTCCTAAAATGAAAATAAAAAATGCAGAGTATTACCAAGGGACAGGTTAATAATTCTTAATAACAATAAAAAACCAACTAGAAGAGAAAATCCGCAAAAAAAATTATTGTTTTTGAAAAATGGCTACAAAAATTACGAATTTTAAAAGAAAAACACAATTTTCTGAAAAAAACGCAGATTTAGTTACCATTTTTTTTGCTTAGTATTAAACCTCACTTAATGCCGATTCTAAAACCGTTTTTAAACTGTCTCAGACTTTGAAAAATACCACGCAAATGGGTACGTAAATCAAACCATAATTTTATTAATTTGAATCCTCTTAAAATCCTTAATGACCGTTTGTTCACAGGTAGTTGAAGGGTGTTATTGGGTTTTAGGTGGAAATAACAAATTACGTACTTAGTAATAATCCTCACTTAATGCCGATTCTAAAACCGTTTTTAAACTGTCTCAGACTTTGAAAAATACCATGTTTCCTGGCTCTCGGCGATCTCGGCCACCGTATCCCAGGCCAATATTGCACAACCGGCGATGAACTTCTTGAAAGTGGCGAGCAGCAGGTCTTGGAACGTCATTAGGATACTGCTCCAAATAGGCGATACACGCAGCTCTTGCAGATCCATGGCACAATCCATAATAATAGTGCATGTTGGCTATTTGTAACGGCGAAAACTCTCGTAAGCGGGGCATGATGATTCAAACTGAACAAGTACTGGAGTAATCAAAGAAGTGGCGAGCAAAGACAAGCAATTGCGATTTGCGAGCGACTGAATAGTTGACCTATTGCCCAATGCCTTTATACCCCTCATGTTATCTCCACCTTCAACCCAAAAACACCCTTCAACTACCTGGGAACAAGCGGTCATTAAGGATTTTAAGAGGATTAAAATTAATAAAATTATGGTTTGATTTACGTACCCATTTGCGTGGTATTTTTCAAAGTCTGAGACAGTTTAAAAACGGTTTTAGAATCGGCATTAAGTGAGGTTTAATACTAAGCAAAAAAAATGGTAACTAAATATGCGTTTTTTTCAGAAAATTGTGTTTTTCTTTTAAAATTCGTAATTTTTGTAGCTATTTTTCAAAAACAATATTTTTTTTTGCGGATTTTCTCTTCTAGTTGGTTTTTTATTGTTATTAAGAATTATTAACCTGTCCCTTGGTAATACTCTGCATTTTTTATTTTCATTTTAGGACAATTGGATCAAAAGTTATACCGTCTGAATTAGGTGTATTACCCGAGTTTTTACAAAAATTTTCAAAATTCTGTAAAAAAAAAACTAATGACTAGAAAAAAAAAAAAACACCGTTTCACCGATGAAATTGGCTGAAATTTTTCTCCTTTTATTATGTACAGTTTATGAAATTCCACCCTGTATAATCTAACAGCAGCCAAGAGCTACAACTATCTACAGTTAAACCAACAGACATCAAAAGGCCAAGTCCCGACATTATCAGATTGCTATTAAAACTAAGTTACATTGAGATGTTTAACTTCGTCGATCTATGACGTCACAGCTCGTTCCGTCTTTGAGACATTGATTTGATTTATCTCCTCCACTGATTTCGCCGGCAATCTTCAAAGTGCTCTGTACCGTGTCATATAAGTACACATACATCTAAAGTTCTTAGTTTTCCATTTCATACTAGGTTTCTCGCGTTGCTTTGACAGCTAAGGGCCGATAAGGAGGTCATGTACTTGCCAGATCACGCTGTTTTTTAGGGATCCGTACTCAAAGAGTAAAACGGGACCCTATTACTAAGACTCCGCTGTCCGTCCGTCCGTCCGTCCGTCCGTCCGTCTGTCTGTCTGTCACCAGGCTGTATCTCACTAGCTGAAATTTTCACAGATGATGTATTTTTGTTGCCGCTATAACAACAAATACTAAAAACACAGAATAAAATAGTTTTTATAGATAATGGTACGGAACCCTTCGTGCGCGAGTCTGACTCGCACTTGGCCGGTTTTTTTAGTTTTCTAAACTCCGGTATCATTTGCTTTTCTTGACCATGACCTGTAGTTAGGATGAAAGTAAACATAACAGTAAGCATTTGACGTATTACTTGGGGATTTAAATTACTTAAGGACGGTTTTTAATGGCTCTAATTAAGGATTGAACCTGAAATATATCAGACGCATCTAAACTATGAAGACCTAAAACTATATTATCATATAAACCTGCATATCTATAAATATATATATGTATTCCTAACAAATATGAGATTGGTTTTCTATTCTTTAATGAAACGTACACGACAGAAACGCAAAACTCACACTTGACGAGCTGACGGAGATCGTGAAATTATAATACATAATATTGGGCGGCATGATACTGCATGAAGCTTTATTAAATATTTATAAAAACTTCCACCGAAAATGCATATGTATTCAGAACCGCAAAAACAATATAAAGCGTATGGATTTTCAAAAACAACTGGGAACAAAATGCAAATGGCTTCCGCTACAATTTACAGTCGAGAACGAGTTTGGCGTGGAGTAGTTAAACAGCGATGACACTTAGTTAAAATAAACGCGAGCCAGATTTGATTGTTATTCAAATATAATTGTTATAACAAGTGTACATACTCTCCTTCCCTAATGTGTAAAATGAATTGTGTCTTTTTCTTACAAACAATTGTTAAAGTGGCCGATAAAACAAATGCATGTCTGTACGGTCTAAACACCGTACATTTCGTTATGCTTACTTGCGAGTTGCGACCCTCTTTGAATCGTGCGTTAGATCTTTAATAAATAAGTATTAGTCACAAATATAGTAAGTGCAAAATTAAGCGGCGAACTAGCATGAACATCAAAAAAAGTAATTACCAATTATTTACTGTACTTTTATCTCTAGTGCAATATACTTGTTAAATCTTGAGTATCTTTCTCCGCACTCCCTTCCCTCTCACTATACACAAGTCAGGTCAGCTAGCTGGCTTCTACATTTAATGGTCCTTCGATCCGAATCTGCACCCTGGCTGGCAGTGAGAATCTTAAAGCTTACTGGCTATGGACAACGGTCACGAATACCCCGAAGCAGCCAACGCGTGGATGACCTAATTAGCGGACGTTACTCACTCGAAGAACTTCAACCTACACTTATAGAAATTCTACTAAAATAGACTTGATAGAAGTTCATGAATAAGGGCATCAAAATTGAGATATGATATAAAGGTTCAGAAATAAAATTATATCAGTGAAAACTTAGCGGAAATGTAAGTAAATATTTATTTAGTTAGTGTAATGAATGAGTACTTATTATTTTCCACATATTTAAGTATTTTTATCAATTTGTATATAATTATACTATCCTCGTCTAGTACCTAAAACACACGCTTGGGGCTAATTCAATCTGTGCAAAATTGTTTCCTAATATTTATTTATTTCAATAATCTCATCAATAATCATCTAAGACTTAATACCGGTTTTATTCTCAGATATTTGCTATGGAGCCCGTGTGGTCCAGTGCATCCTGATGCTTGACATCATTGTACCTACCTATGGTTTATTTGGAATTTAATGTATACAGCACTTAAGAGTCCTTACTCCTACATACACACATACTTATAATCACGCCTCTTTCCCAGAAGGGTAGGCAGAGATCACGGATCTCCATTTGCTACGATCCTGACAAACCACTTGCGCTTCACTCACTTTCATAACATTTCTCATACATGCTCGTCGGTTTAGGGTACTTTTGACCTGGCCTTTTTGTAAGATTTCTCCAATTTGATCGGAGAAAGTTCGCCTAGTTCTTCCCCTTCTTACTCCTACAGACGGGTGTATTTTGCAAAATACCTCTTTTTTCATTCAAGATTACGACGTAACTATTAGTATTTATTCAAAGACTGATAACGTACTTAAATAATCGTTTCTTAAACTAGGGGCTAAAAAGTTCACATTTTAATTTTCTCTTTTTAAACCTAAAATTAATGAGTTTTCTTGGGAGTCTTTTTCAAATTTTGCAGTGAGAAGTGTCGTTTCGGTTCTCAATTTTGCAGGAAACAAGAATCTTTTGGTACATAAATGATTACAATTCAATTTACCCTATCTTGTACGAGGGGCTGACATGACTGAAAATCAAAGATTTATAAAAAAAAGATAAAATACCTTAAGAGTTTTCTTAATTTTTTTGGTGAAAACTGGATTACATTATATTTTTTTACGGAAAATTGTATTCATATTTTACCCTAAAACTAATAATATAGGAAATTGTAACCTTATGTTAACCCATAAAAAAATCATTAATTAATTTAATTTAATTTATTTTTCCAAAAATAGTAAGTTACATTTTTTATTACTTATAAGTTCGCCAAACATTGTGTTTATTGGCGAGAATTGCACTCACTTTCTTTACAATATAGTTTTGTTTTGTGTACCTTCATATCTTATTACCTTATAATTAAAAATAAAAATAAAAACCTATACCAGATTAATTAGAGGGTTCTATTAGCAGTTTTTTTAACCTTTTTTTGAAGATGTCCTTGCTAGTACATTCATGTCCAGGAAAGATTGTGTTGAAAATACGAGGTGTTAAGTACTTTAATGTACGAAATAACTATAGGACGACTTTGCCGTAAATATATATATATATTTTTTTTTTTAAAGATAATGAAAATTTGAACTTTTTTAGCCCCTAAGTAGATTAAGAAATGATTATTTAAGTACCTTATCAGTTTTGGAATAAATACTAATAAGTAATTATGTCGTAAACTTGAATAAAAAAGGTAGCTTTGCAAAATACGCTCGTCTGTAGGAGTAAGGACTCTTAAAGCGAAAACAGCAACATACCTAGTAACTAGATTAAAAAAACCGAGTCCAGCGCCGGTGCAATAATGTTGAAATCCCAGCGTTACTCCGTCTAAGTGGCGGCTTTGGCATGCCCTGCGGCGTTGACCGCGGTTAGGTTTCGTAGTTTTAACAACGGGACATATTTTATGAATAATGGCGTTTCTTGTGCATCGCAAGGAAAGAGACTTGCCGCTAATTATACAGTTTAATCTGAGCAGTGGTTAATGAATATATACTTCCCTACATACATACACGAAGATAGGTAGAAAAGCGTAAACACGAAGATAGGTAAAATAGACTAGTTTACATACGGATACTATTGACGTTGAGATTGAGATACTCGTATTTATTAACAAAATTACAAAAAAATGTTACATGTTAGTATGGCACACGGATACACTAGATTTTTACATATGCAGGGCGTCCCAAGACTATGCGACATGAAGAGCAAGCTTACCTTAAATATCGTAGACAGTAGGTGTTTTTTTCACATTTATTTCGATTCGATTCCCAGACGAAGCAAGTAATTTTTAGAAAACCTTTGAATGCAGTATTACTAACGTTTAAAAATAACATAAAGTCATCTTTCAGCAAATATCCTACGATATTTAAGGTACTTTCCCTTCATGTCGCATAGTCTTAGGAGGGCCTGTATAATGAGTTGGGTTAAGCTAACCGGTTATCTAGTTTTAGACTATGCGCATCGTATAGATTGTTAATCTTAGCTGATTACTAAGTAAAATAAAATAAATAAAATAAAATAAAATAAAATTCATTTAATTCAGACAACCACGGGTACATGTTAAAATTATTATCTAGGTTTACCTACTTAATTACTAGTGTTAGTTATTTCAAAGTAAAAGAACCAGGACAAGTGTAAGTGAGGTATGTGTCATCTATATATTCTCCTGCTTCAGAAACATGTACAAAGACAAACCGTGCTTATTAAGGCTCGACCTTTCAAGTTTGGTTAGTAACCATTTTATACATTATGACGTAACAATTTTTACGTCATACCTGGCCATAAAGTAGGAATTACCGCACGCTATGCGTGCGGAAAACCCCACTTCCTGGCCAGATAGAGACGTAAAATTTTGTACTCACCACGGGCGGTAATAAAGAAAGCCTCAGATCGCATATTTATCGCCCTTGCCTTCGGCTCGGGCGTCAAATACCTGCGATCTGAGACATTCTTTGTTTAACCGCCCTAGGTAAGTAATGTACTATAGCATCGGATAAAATATATCATAATCTGCAAGATATGAGAAGTAACAAAGTTTTCGTAGAAATCCAAATTAACAAAAGAAAGTAGAGAAAAAAAAATCTAAAGTGATCCCTATTATTTCACTTGTAACCATTTTACTGCTCCATTTTTTATCAGAAAAAGATGAAATTGTATAATCTTCTTCATAAAGTAATGAACAATAACTTTATTTTCTTACTAACTTAAATTTCTTCTCGTTTTCTGAAATATTCCATCTCGCTCACGCGTATATGCTCAGGAGGAAGAGAAGACCATGAACGTGCGGAGCCCTAATGCCGGATTTTAGTTTCTTGTTTCTAAACTTATGGTGTGATAGACATCACAACACCTTGACAGATTATTTAATTGTAATAAGGCGAAAATATACATAGTGACGTTAGCTAGGCCATATAAATTTTAGTAACGCAGTCACATGATTTTTTAAATAAAGACGTAGACTAGACTAAGATATTTTTAGCATTTTCGCCTGTAAAAATCTCAACTGTGACTTCGATTGATTCATTCACATTAACATGGTATTTACAAGAGAAAACAAAGCAACTAAAAGTTTCTTATAATGAAAGAGTAGGTTTTACTACTTAATCCTAAAGCTTAACAATATAGGCCTGCGTCTAATTCAACCTTCAGACATGTTTGCTCGCTTGCAAATTAGCACACTACAGTAAACACACAGCCCTCGTAGATAATTGCTAACACTCACACGCCTGCCAATTCCACAACCTCTTATCTCCAATAATTATTATTCTAAATACAACTTATCTACCCAAGACATAGAATTTACATTTGGAAAGCCTGGTGGTGATATAAGAGTTTCAGAAAAGGTATGTAGGGTCTCAATCTAACTTTGGTTTTAATACGCATCCTTAGGGACGGTGAAATTCTGAAACAGTTGTATAGAAATTTAATACGATTTTGATGATGCAATATAGTAAAGTAATGAATGTTGTTAAACACGAGTTTGATTCCCTAGATGGTGTACTTGCGTTGTATTTATTAGGTAGCCTATATTCACTTTCAATTCATTCGCTGGAATAAGTTCTATATCAATTAACTACTTTGATGAAACATTTTCTCTCAACATTATCAACAGTCATCTCTGATTTCACACATATATAGGTAATGGATGATTTCCAAGATATTTTAAACTAAGCCAAATGTCTGATTGAGTAGAAAAAAATCAAACAGCTAAAATTTTCTAATATTAGTGGCTACATTTATTTTCCGGTACAATAGGGAAGTCGAGTGTAAGTCAATCAGCATTTTTAGGGTTCCGTACTCAAAGAGTAAAACGGGACCCTATTACTAAGACTCCGCTGTCCGTCCTTCCGTCCGTCCGTCCGTCCGTCTGTCTGTCACCAGGCTGTATCTCACTGATACCGTGATAGTTCCAGCTGAAATTTACACAGATGATGTATTTCTGTTGCCGCTATAACAACAAATACTAAAAACACAGAATAAAATGTTTTTTTATAGATAATGGTACGGAACACCTTCTTGCGCGAGTCCGACTGGCACTTGGCCGGTTTTTTTGTAAATTAAATATCAATAACGTTTAGTTAGTATTTAAAAATCCATGTATTGACCTGTATTTAGGTATTTTAAAATAACAGAAATTAGTTGAAGCGTGATAGTTTCTCTGTATTTTGTGATTTTTTTTATTGTTAATGGACCTAAAAATATTACTTGTTAACTATTGCCAACCAATGTATTCCAATTACAGATACGCAATCGCAATCCAGCGCGGGAACGCTGCCTGCGTGATGGGTACCCTACCAAGGGCACCAAATTTTGATAGGTATTTTTAATTTTTAGCTTAAGGCGACGTGAGCTCCGAAAACAGATTTTTAAAAAATCGTAGGTCTTGTTTGAATTATAATACGGCTGCCTTAAATTTATTTAGCAATCTTGAGGCCTTGTTCGAGGGAAATCAGCTATTCGAATCCTGAGTTTTTGACTTTCGCTTGATAGAAAAAAATCACGAACATAGGTCTAAAATACACTTAAAAAAATCGTAACAAATTATTCACAACAGGTAAACATATTAAAATTGGTTCTTAAAATTGGCAATGTCATGTTTGAGGGAAATCAGCTATTACTTTTTTATATATTAAAACACACAAAACGCACTTCCAACACGCACTTCCATCTCGCTCACGCTTATGCTCAGTAAGAGGGAGAGAAGACCACGAACCTACGTCCCCTTAAGTAATTTTAATTTTAGTTAGTTTTAGTTTTATATTCAAGTTATGTCTTTCATAAGTAGTTTTGTTTCTAGAATATTGTTATTGTTAATAAATTATATTACAGATTTATGAATCCTGTAAACTTGTAACCTCGAAAGAAGCACTAACACGAGGAGCGTTCTAACTTACCTTCATTAGTATTTCCCTATCTGTTAGCGAATGTAAGGCGTAGCGTATTCGACTTAGCAGTCTGTAAAAGGGAGGATGCCGGGAAATTTGATTTATTCCCAGCGCCGTGCGAAGTGGCATATTCGCCCACGGATGTGGTGTATTGGGTACATGATGAAGCTTTATTTGCCGTATATTGAGCGAGGCTGAACGACTTGCCATTGCTTTATCGGCCGTGTGCGAAAGAAACAAATCGACGCCCGCGGTATCTGTTTTTCGGTTACGATTTTTGATATTAGAACGCAGCCGGTTGGTTTGAGTTTTGTTTCTGATAAATGCTCGTGTATGAAATGGTGATTACAATCCAGATTTACATGATCATTTGTTGCAAAGAATCTCAGTATGGAAGTACTAAACTAACAAACTTCAGGATTAAAGTCGTAAACAAGTGCAAGCTTCAAAAAGACATTTTTGAATCAGGCAAAAACCATTTTTTTATTCGAAGTTAGAATAAATTATAATTCAGCAAGCCGTCGATAAATTAACAGTAGAGCCAATTACGGAAAAAGGCCGCGTTGTTTTTTTTTGTTTTTATTCACTTGTTAATTAATTATTGCAATAACAACAAATCTTGTTGCGGTTCCGTTCCCCTCGGGAATCAAACGGGAAATGTTTCATCTTCACTTAATTAGAAGGTAAACAAAGTACGTGGAGCCGCGGCCGGTTTTATTTTTAATTTTTTTCTCGCGTTCGCAACAACCGTTATCCGAATCAAAAACGTGAAAAAAAACTCATTCATTTCAGAAATCACAATAGGCTATTTATAATAAAAGACGAGTGCACTTGAGTGAGGAACTACGTAGATACGAACATGTTCACTTATTTTAGATACATACCTAAAATAAGTGAATAGGTTTGTATGTAACGAGGTCATTTGACATCTCTAGTTAAATAACTAGATTTGTCAAATGTCGTATTTTTGCCAGTAAGTACCTGATATATGTATTGGTGTAGTTAGGTGAATCAACTCTTGCCAGTAAGTACCTGATATTTATATGTATTGGTGTAGTTGGGTGAATCAACTTTTGCCAGTAAGTACCTAATATTTATATGTATTGGTGTAGTTGGGTGAATCAACTTTTGCCAGTAAGTACCTGATATTTATATGTATTGGTGTAGTTGGGTGAATCAACTTTTGCCAGTAAGTACCTAATATTTATATGTATTGGTGTAGTTGGGTGAATCAACTTTTGCCAGTAAGTACCTAATATTTATATGTATTGGTGTAGTTGGGTGAATCAACTTTTGCCAGTAAGTACCTGATATTTATATGTATTGGTGTAGTTGGGTGAATCAACTTTTGCCAGTAAGTACCTAATATTTATATGTATTGGTGTAGTTGGGTGAATCAACTTTTGCCAGTAAGTACCTGATATTTATATGTATTGGTGTAGTTGGGGGAATCAACTTTTGCCAGTAAGTACCTAATATTTATATGTATTGGTGTAGTTGGGTGAATCAACTTTTGCCAGTAAGTACCTAATATTTATATGTATTGGTGTAGTTGGGTGAATCAACTTTTGCCAGTAAGTACCTAATATTTATATGCATTGGTGTAGTTGGGTGAATTAACTTTTTGTCTGTCTCTAGCTGTGCCATAGTTACGTTACACCTCATGGTCACTTTTCAAAGCAGTAATTTAAGGAATTAAAATCCACGAAATGTAGGCATTTGTAAACATTTTGAACCTCTTAGGTATTCTATAAGCTATCATTTAACCATGTGAGAAGTCCATGGTGTTACATTTTTTCTAAGAAATTTACCCAGTAATTTCAGCACATACATCGCAAATTTGTAGTATCACTTACCCCCGACCCGGAGAACCTCTACACTAACCTGACATATGACGCGATCGACTGGCTGTGCGACCTGGATGTTGATTTATAGTAATAAAGCCTACAATACGCCATATGCTTAAATAATAGTATCACTTATTGCTAATTTAATAAATCGTTTGATTTTACAAGATTCATTGTTGTAACTTACATAAATTCCGTCAGTACTCCTTCAGGAAATATAGATCGCAGACAATACTACAGCATAACATGATAAAGGTGTACATAAGATACTTCATCGTTAACCAGTCCCTAAGCATTTGTAGGGTGCCCATGAGTTAGAATTAAGAAGTCAAGACAGCGTCATAAGTAGTGGTCCTTAGGGAATGAGCCAAGAGTAATGCAACCACATGCTCGGCCGGAATCGGGATGCTTGCCAAAACTTAATTTGTGGCATCTAGCCAAGTATCTATCACTTCATGGCGTCAATTGTTTTCTCCAATTTGAATGTGTATGAGTGTAAATTCAGGCTGCGCTTTGACTGAGGCGGAAAGGAACGGACCGATATAAGCCGTCACAGCATTTCGATTGAAGCTATTGAAACGAAAATCTACTACGGTCACTTTAAGCTCTTGCGCTTTGTACTCATATTTAAATGAGTATCTACTTGTAAATCCCGGTGTCTAAATCAAGGTAAAATGCAGTTATGGGGGTGTTTATATTGGGGTGTTTATTTTAGACACAGCGAAGCGTTCATGAGAGGGCGAAGGAACATATAGCGGCAATCATAAATCACTAAATAAACCAAGCCGCAATTGGTACAGTTAATAACTACTGGATTGCGATACATTGACGCAAAATCCTCTCAACTGATCGCCTTTGTTATCCGCGGATAGCACGAGAAAACAATTGAAATCGAGAAACACCCGAAAACTAGCCATACGAAAGTGAATGTTTCCATTTATCGGCAACTTGGGGACCAGTGATTCAGAAACCGAAATCTCGGGAGCTGTCTTCGGATCAGTTATATAGGTATAATGCACTTTACGGAATAAATCGAGGAATAGAGTGGAAAATATTGTTTCGCCGTAAAAGAAAAAAATATCGTACAAGTAAATCCCAACAGATACAAATAGTATTTAATCCAAACCTCTCGACTGGATATTAATTTTAATCAGAGAATATTTATTTTAAAAGTTTATAAGCAAGCTAGAAGGATTATTTCATAACATTACTGAAGGATGTGACCGTGCATAAACTACAGATGATACATATTTTACGCATGGTTTTCATTTCAAGAACGTATTTTAATCCAATTTTGTCATTAAATACATTATTAGGCTAATGTGATAGTATTATGTATAATGTTATTTAACATCTATAAATTGACATGTAAAACTACGTTTTATAAAGGAATAAATGAAATGAAATCGAGGAAAGTCTCCTAGCACTATAAAGATCCGTGGTGACACCAGCGGAGAAGCGAGTCGTACGTCGGAACGAGTTATGAATTTCAGAGTGGCGTGAAAAATGGCGGAGATCGCAGGGCAGCCGGCTGAGTCCCGGCTCAGGGGACGACTATTTCGAAACGACTTATTGCACCTCTAACTCGATCTTTAGATTCGACCTTAGGTTCCCATTAACAAGATCCAGATTCATAGAACTCTCGAGATGAAAATGTGGACTTTAGAAAGTCACCCGTCTTGTGGATATATCATCGAGAGGTATTTCTGTTAGGTTTCATGCGCTATTTCTTTTGATACACGATTTCACATTTCAAACGTCTTTGATATAGCATATAACTAAGGTTCGCAAAAAAGTCGAATATTCTATTGAAAACACTCGAGAGTATTAGTATAATATTAATAACAAGCAAAATTCCGTTAAAAGAGCATCACCCCATTTTCAACGTAATATAAATAAAAATAGAGAAATAAAATAAACTTCTCATTACTTTTACTACCTTAAAATGTCTATAAAAAGTCCCCATTAAGGTAAACAAACAAAAACAAAATTTACCTTAAGACGTTCTTAAAATCATTCATAAATTACCTAAAAACAAAGAAAAAGAACCGCGGCGGGCGTTCGTTAAGCAACCCTTTCAAGGATTACCCAAATCACACCTCAGAACTAATAGACTATTACCGAAAAAAAGAGTCCTCTCCGGACTCGCAACTTTATTCGAAAAACATTTTATACACCCGGGGCTTATGCAAAAGACCAATAAACGTTAAAAATATTACTCGAGAGCAAACGTCGACGGGCTAAACGTGCCTTCTAATGTATTCGGAAAAGTTATTTTATGAACCGCCTATAAAAATATAACGGGCGAGCAGTAAATGTTAAAATTCGGCCCGTATCGATGTAAGCCGTATTCAGACTACCGGAGACACGGAGTTCGGGCTTACTTTAATTCGGTGGAACCGTTTTTTGGCCCATTACGCAGGCCGTAATGCGACAAAGGCTTGCGTTTTGAATGGCTGTAATCGCGCGGTTTTATTTTAGAACTCGCTACGATTACCTCGCTTTACTCACTTTGAAAACAGGACATTTCAGTAGCCTAACTTTATTTGTTTCTTTTTTGACATTTGAAGCATAGCCTGGTAGCTGAAACAATTACATGGCAGCAGAAGTCATCATAAGTCTACAAAAAACCAGATTTCAATAACATATTTTCCCAGCTTTAACAAGTTCATGCCGTGTCTCCAAACGGCTATTCATCGTTGGAAGAAATAAAATGGAAAACTTTATTGAAGACCCAATACAAGGAAAGATTTTATGTTCGTCCACATGGGCCGTAGGATCGGGCCGGTATGAACAGATTCTCCGCAAACAGTCGTAAATCTGGCACATCGCTCTGACCCGTCGGTTTAATAAAAAAGAACGAATACAAATATGATATTGTTCACCGTGGACCTAATTTATTTCAATGCACGAGACTTATCAGACCTCAAGCCTTTCCACGCGATAGGATAAAACGTTTGATTGTGCGAGAGATACGACCATCGAGCAACAGGCTTTTTGCAAAACCCTCTTGAAATTCACATTAAACGCAATAAAACAAAGATACGAATTAATAGCACTCACTCAAGCGGATCTATTGTGAGATCTTCTAGGGGTGCACCCTTCCATTTCGTAAAATTGGACGCGGATTAGAACCAATCCAAATTGACCTGCTCCGCCGTCCAAAAGTCATATTGATAAACTACGGAGAGGTGAAACTGGGCTCGTACTACAGGTCTTTAGTTATTGGATGCGTGGCAACAAACGGAATGGATATGGGGGACCGTTTATTAGATTCGTCGCTTTTCTTTCTTTACCTTTGAGTAAGAGGTTATGTATTGTCTTTTGAGGAGGCAATCCGGTTTGGCACCTACTTTTTTCACGGAATAGAAAATGGAAGGCGCGTTACATAAAAAGGATTCTTAAAGATTTTATTACCTAACTTATCAACGATAAAACAAATGACGGAAATATTTGCCTGATATTTTGTCCTCCCTCAAGATTATGAGTTGAAAAAAGTCACTAAACCCACCAGTTTAAGCAGTAGCAAATCGCACACATAGTGCTCATTTTTATCAAGATTTGTGTCATAAAATGCAATATCTACAAAATTATATCAACTCACGAATGTTGAACTGTGTGTGTGGCAAAAACACTCCTTTGACGTATTTCAAGAGCGGTTTTACGATAGGACATGAAAATATTTCAGTCGCTCGTAAAATGATAATATTTGGCTGAAAATGTTGCTTTTTAGTTCGCGAAACCGTTTAGTTTTGAAGGTTCATTTTATGTGTACTTTACGCATACAAAACGAGAGGTAGTCGAAGTTTTATTCTTAACAAGGTGTGCCTTATCTTTGTAAACTACATTAATTCGTTATTCACGCTTCTGTTTCACTTAGATCCCTCAAAAAGCTTAATATGTAAGTAAATTGTATTTGTATCTACAATTTCGCTAACATGGATTAACTATTTATATTATAACCATAAATCATACAACATAAAGGCCCCCACGTTGGACGCCAATTTAAGGGACCATAGATAATAATTAATAATGGATGGTTCCGCACACACCGTTATATACTGTTTGTAGAGTGGAAACAGAGGTTAGGTTAGCCAGGGACATTGTTTGAACGCTGCAAAGTAAACCGCAGCGCGACCACTACTCATTATGATAATTGGCATACAACCGCAAGCATTTGCTGATATTAAGATAAATTTTGTCAAATTGACGCTATCGACGGCAATACCAAAATTACTCAGTAAAAGTGAAATATACAGTGCGTTACCGCCAGTGGGCTTTTTTTAAATAGGGTAAATAAACTTACTTCTTTAACTTACCCATGACCTTAATTTAATAAATTAACTAAAATTCCGACTTCATAAATATTCTAACAATATTTCAATAGCCAGCAATGAACAGCAAAGTAAATTCACAAGTACTTACGTCACACCACTAGTACATTGAAGGTTCGGATTTTTAAAATTTTATTGTGCACTGTAGCGGGGGTGAGTGCGGGGTGCCAAGGGAAAGGCGGCGAGTTGATGTAAAAAGTGAATTAACTTTGAAAGTATACCACTAGTACAGTCAACTGGAGATCGAGTGACGCGTTCCCCAGCCAGAGTTTATACTCTGGAGCGGATGCACGTGTGGTTGAGACTATAGCTAGCTATGAGCACGTAGTTCCACGAGGGAAGCAGGGGGCTATAGCTAGGTATGTTCAATTACCTATAAGGTGTTTCGATACATTTAGAAATTCAGTCCGCAACCCCAACCAAACCAGGAAAAATCTTAACAGTGCGATGCAGGATTCAGTATGGGCGAGACGCGGACGTAACAGTGACATCTAGTGGCGTGATGGGGTACTATTAGTACTCGCGCGGTGTGACACGAGTAGTATCGCCGTTTCTACACGTTTCGTGCGTACTCCTCTGTAGATGGCGGTAGTGGTATGATTAAGATGCTACACAACGATTTACTTTCTTACAGCACTTAATTTAGATCAGGAAATTAATGCTCAAAAAGAGGTGTAGAGGGAAATGCTTATTGGGGGGTTGAAGGTCCCAGTTTTCGGTTTTACGCTTATATCTCGGAAACTATGCGTCCTAGCGACATGACTACTTTTACAAAATGAATGCTGATTAAATTTGCTACACGAAGGCAAAAATTGTGTTCAAAGCATTTCCCTCTATACCTTCTCGTTTCCTGACCTAATTTTACATAATTATTTTTTTTGTTAATACATGTAAACAATTGCTAATGGAACATAATATTATCAGTTTTAATAAATGCCCGCCCGTAACACACTGTAAATATCTCATTTATAAAATCTACTTAGTGCGATGTACAAGAAATTTAAAAAATCGGAAAGTGTATTGCAAAAACCTTGACGGAAATAAAGAAATAAGTTAGTCTGTTGTGTCTGAGGAGGTCTTTTATAAAACAATGTATCTGTAATTGTTAGAACTACGATCACATGAAGGGCGGTAGACAACGGTCGGATGGATTCAGAAGAACCACTAACAAAACCTTTTATGCCTATAATGGATGATCTTTCAAAACGTACAAGGGGAACAGTCAAATGGATACATTACCTAGGTCGTTTAGCACTTAAAAGGTTTTGTGGAGATGTTGACTCTACGCGTGTACTTGTCCTTTCACGCAATTCGTCTGTACAAAATGAGTATTTTTATAACTTGATTGGTATTTGAATTTGAGGAACTCAAACATTGTTAATATTCAGCTTTTTCTATTAACTAACAAGTATTAGCTATATTTTTATAACAAATAATAAAATTGAAGCCAAATTATGGATAAATATGAAAATCAATGTTATCAAAATTAACTTCCGCTAAATCACCAACGAAAATCACCAAATTAGGTTGAATTTCCACACCGGAAGCTAAACACAACAGCAGCATATGCATTTTAGGACGAAACCTGACTTAATATAATGCTGAATCGTTAAAAACGAAAATAAACAGTATAGTCACGCCAAAGCATATTTAGAGAATCAATTACTGGGCAGCTTAAAACATATTTACATACAAAGTCAAAAGCCTGGGCGAGGCGATTGATTGAAATTAAATCCTCGTTTAAGGAAGCATTCAAGTAGCAAATATTACGTAACAAACATTTGTTATTTAGAATTCTGTCGGTAACTATTACTGACGGATAGATTATTAGTTGGAGATGGACGTCTGAGGAGAATAAGTCAAGGAGAAGTAGACTATGTATGACACACATATCTTAGTTACCATTTCCATTTATTATGAGACCGATTTTTTTCTCTGTACAGCGCGACCGAGGTTTTTTTTCACGAGAAGGGTTTATTACTGTTCCATACCTCAGCTTTGCAACCTGTATAAGTTAAAAAATAAATTAAATCTGATTCAGTCTCTGTGTATCAAAAACGACAACGTAATGAAAAATACACCGACCGTTACAAAAAAGTCGTCTCCTAACTAAGCTATTACCAAGGGCGCAATTTAACGTAATGTTTGTGGCACCATACATTTAACTCCTCGATCCTTTTCGCATGAGCGTGTCCGTCCCATCCCTTAAAACGAAAAAGGCGTAACATCAGCTTCATCGAAAGCCCATAAGGTAAGTTTGGCCGCCCATTTCGGTGGTCATTCTCTTTATGGCCAGTCTTAATAGAGCCTATGCGAAGAAAAGTAGCTCCGGAACGAAATGAATCGAAATTGTTCATGTTGTTTCGTTTAAGTAATGGTTGGTTTTATATTGTTTTATGATTTAATACACCCATACCATAAATAATATTGATTTCGTGTGGTAAAACTAGACAAGCTTTCGTCAACTTCTGTGTAGGTATATACCTACGTATGTATGGTTAGTTTGTGAGTTTGTTTAGATCAAATCGTGCAAGTGTGATTAAGTGAGTGACCTGTGTGAGTTAGATGTCAGCGCAATACTATGGCACCATAAAGCTCGTCTGACTGACTGAAGCTGGCCATAGCCTTTCCTAGGTTACACAAGAAAATTCTTTTTTTCAGAACCTCATTCATAAAAACCAAGTAGGACGATAAAGCGATATACACACCTATGAAAAGGTTTTAGAAACCTCAACTCCATCTTCGGAATAACAGAAGAAATTTGTCTTCAATTACAATAAAAGGAATTGAAGCATAACGTTATGAAATCAAACACAAGTACTCCGTAATATAACCGTATGTATAAAATGATATTGTTCTAAACAACGTGAATGAAATTCAGTTGGTGAATTCGAAAAGTTCTTCATAACAGCGATTTGTACTGGAAACCGAACGATTGTAACAAAAAGGAGTATGTCGGAACTCCCGATTTCCCAACTGAATCGAATGGCCAGCCAGGGTTGCCGTTGAGTCAAAATTCGGAATATTATTCAATATCCGATACGGAAATTTGAATTTGATTGAAATACTTTAAATTCAAATAACACATACAAAGCTTTTGTTTACGATTGTAACCGACACATGACCATTAAAACAAAACACACATTTCTACTGAAGTTATTGGAATGATATTATACAATAATTTATTTTTCTATAGACATACGAGTACTCGTATGCAAGCCGAGATATCCAAAATGTGTTATACCTAAACGGTTGATTTATATGGCGTGGCTCCTATTTTAATTTTTGTAAAAAACAGATATGTGTTCATAAATAGTCAACTTTTTACAAGGCACAAAAACAGTAGTAGTATATCGTAAATAGAACTCAGCATTAGACAGCAAACATCCGAGTTTGGCAAGTAGCAAATAAGAATAAAATAAAGTACCTATCTATCTATCCAAAAAAAAATACTTAAACTATTTACTAGTAATCGAGTCTAATCGTGTTCTAAACTTTTTTTGATCACGGCTTTATACTTTTAACAAAACCAACGATTTCAACCCCTGCTTGGGTTCAAGTTGTACTTTGGCAACCCTGCAAACTGTTCGGGGCTAGTTGGCGTCTATTCGAGCGGCCGTTAGCCGTAATGGCCGATCGTAAAGGGCAGTGCACTCCGAAAAAATACCACTGTGTATGTTAATTCCCTCCCAAGCAGATTTGCCACGGCTCGGCCAATATTGCGACACAATTTTGAATTTAAAAGTCACAACAGCTGGATTCAATTTCAATAACGTACACGCTATATCATGCGTGTGTACCTACGAGTATTACATCTCATACATTTTATTGAATGCTCTAATTAATATATCTGTTGATGTGGACTCTCCATAAACGACGAAGACATTGTCAACTTTCGCTATACGTTTTCCAATTCAACGTACGAAAAGAGATGTTACGCTTTCAAAATAATCGAACGAGGGAGACGGTCGTCCGATGTCTGTCCAGGCCCCTTTTTCACCAAGTTGACAATTGTCACCTGAAAGCGACAATTCTCCGTACATTGCTGGTTCCACAAGTAACCTAGCGACCACGTTAACTTCTAGAACAAGCAATGTATGACGAATTATCAGTGTCAGGTGACAATTGTCAAGTTGATGAAACAGGGTCTATCTTACTATCACTTCTCTACAGGTCGCATTTCTCAACCGACTCTCGTTAAATTTTGTGAGCAGGTTAAATAATTATTACATTTTTATTCCATCAAGTCACTTTTTCGAAAAATTTTTTTTTTTTAAATATGGCATGATTGCGAGTTTTACAGCTCACATAGCCACTAGTACTAATAACAAACAGCAACAGATTCACGAATCGGACCAATACTTATACCTACTAGAACATCTGTTACTTTTTACTTCTAAAGTATCCAGAGATAAAGTAAAATTTACCTTGTATCCAAAACAAAACATCCTCATCACATAGCTGTGACACGGCAAGACAGACCCCAATTAACTTAACAAGAAATAAACCCCATAAATTCGGCAGCCCTCACAAACCCTATTACCACTAAATAGCGATATAAACCGCAAATGAGTAACACGCCGAGTAATAAGCATTGTAAAGGCTGTTACACTATACAAAAACGTTGTAAGTGCGTACTAGTTTAATTAAACACATGCACCAGGTTTATATTGAAGCGTGTACAATGAAAGATCGCTTATATACAAGAGTGCAATCAGCACATACGCCGTTTCACAAGCACATTAAGGACACAGGGGCCTCGCGTGACTGTGAAAACGAAATTACAAAAATCGGCGTGCAAAAGAAAATTGCATAAAGTGTTATAAAACTGCGCCCGTTTGCTTTTATAGACCTTAATGGTCGAATTACTGAATTCTAAAATGACAATAACATTTCTGATGCCGTTTAAGGAAGTTTTTGCGAAGGTTAATATTGAACGGATAGTGAATCCCGCAATCAAAATAATATTAATAAATACAATACTTATCATAATTGGCAAGCTATTAAATAACTTTATATAAATCCATATCAACGCCGCACCAATTAACTATACATAAAAAACTTACGAGCCCACAAATTATTGATTGATAAACAAATAATGGAGCACGAGGTAAAATACCATTAGAACATAACTTAAAAATATAATGTGAAGCGTGAGTAGATAGAAAAAACCCAACTGGCTTATACAAACGGTAACTATAAAGCTGATAGTGATCGTGAAACTACACATAAAAATCTACAACCCAATTCAAAAGGAGCGATAGCGCAAATTACTGAGCGCTCCGACATAATCATCGTACCGTATTAACTGGGCCTAATAATACAGATGGTATAACATAAAAATGGTGATAAGGCAACTCTTTACTATCTAAATACAACGGTCATCGAGAATTCTAAGCACGAATCACTACCCTACAGATGATTAGCTAACGCTTATCGTAGAACATTTGTAACAATGCTGGAAAAGGGCTAAATAGGAAGCAAATTACACAGAAAATTCACGGGTATCTCTACAAAGTTTGGTAATCAAAGGCAAACAGAATTGAAAACGGGTACCTAGTGGCGTTATGCAATTCCAGGCTTGGGATTATAGGCTTCTTTCCTGTAGACAAGTTAAGTGTTTAACAGCAATCATTCAATGAAAATCGCAAAACACGAAAGTAGCCAGGTCAAGTTAAAACTGAAACATACTTCATACCGATAAATAGTTTTGGCACTTATTGTGTTATTTTATCTCTAAACACGTAATAATAGTACATTACTGCAGACGCCCGGAAAGAAGGTCTTGCCGGTTAAGTAGGTATAGACGGATAGTGATACGAAGCCGGCAAGCCCTTTTCACGGCCAGGCATGTATAGTGCTTTTCTCAAACATGCAATGAAATAAATACAAAAAACTTCAAGAAATCAAACAAATTGTCATAGCTGAACGCCGTGATGCTGTGCCACAAATTGTGAAATGAAAATTAAAAAAAAATACTTCCCGGCCTAGGCCTTCAATTTCGTATGAAATTCCTTTACAGTTCTCTCAAATGGTTCCGCCCGAAACGTGATACTTTGAAGCCTGTTATAACGCACGGAATGACGACATTTCATGGCATGTTTGAGAAAAGTACTTTTCTTAGCCGAGGCTAGTTTAATTAGTTAGGAACTAGCCTATTTAATACAAAGCTAATTGGATAATCGATGTAATGTTAACTGGTTAGTTGTACCTGTGTTAGTATGAATTATATTGTACCTACCTATGACCTATAACTATGTTATCAATAAAATATTTAATTTCATTTTATTTCTGGATATATAATATATTCTTAGTTTGAGTAATTACTAGGAAACACCATAAATATATTTAATGTTTTCCGAGTCATTTCCAAAAATACCAAGGTTTTATGATCCTTAAAGCCATATAAAATACGCGTAATCAAATAGGGACGGTTTCGAAACCTATGTAACGATAGTAACATGAGATATCCCACACACAATTAGAGCATCATTTGTACGCAAGGAGCGTTCAACAGGCTGGGATCGATGCCTGCTCCTAGAAACAGGTGCGAGTAATACTGCAAATAAACTGATATTCTAGCGTTAGATTGTGAGTAGCAAGCGTGGAATTTTCAATCGCACGGAGCTTTGATTACAAAACCCCGTTATTACGACACACTACACATATCAACGCTACGCAACAAGGATTCTCACTGCCGAAGATCTGCCTATATGAAAAATTGAATTCGCGCCACTGGTCAAAACAATTACTTAAGTACACCTGTCTGCTACCTTCACATACTCGTATTTCAGTTTAAACAATATTCAGGTTATAAACGTACAAATTAAATACCTTTCCCAACATTCGTGGTTTAATCTAGCTGCATAATACAGCGTTTACAGTGAAGCACTCAGCAAAATTGTATGTGCCGAGTAGTACCGTGGGCAGATAGGCAAACAGAAATCTTGCCTACATACCCAACGACCCACAAGCGAAACCAGAAATCGGCACAACAAACACCGACGTAATTTTTTTTTTTTAATTTACGTATTTAAAATGAGTAGGTACTTCAAATGCGAAGATAAACAGCCAGCAGAAGACAAGGATAATGAGGAGCAAAAAGAGCAAGTATAAAAAAACATACGAAGAAAAGGCTCATTTCATTCAATCCAAGCAACGTACCATAGGTATACATGTATGCATGCCCCAGTACTATAATGAGCTCGGAAGCATTTGTATTCGTCGACATTTGAATAGCGGCCGACCGTTTCAAATTCGTAATAATACATATGTACCGAAGTTAAATTCGGAGAGAATATTACTCATTTCCATAACATTTTGTTTTCATAAAGTGAGTTTAGTGAAGCCAAACGATCATGGAACTTGTTGACGAATATTCGTTCACTAGAAGTGCTGGTGATAAGTATTAAAAAGGTTATGGTGGCAATTTATGTAAAAACATTTTGTGCTAAAGTAAATCCGTGCCGTATTTAAATCTAGACTTGAGCGTGACGGAGACAGTTTGAAAAAGAAAGCGTAGGAATACTTTGTTTTGTAAATGTTGAAAAGTAAGTATACAAATAAGTTGTAGTGTAGGATAAAATGGAAATCCTATATCAATATCTCTTTTTAATTTAAATTTTTTGAGCGCTTTAATAAGTAAAAAAGTAATAGCTGATGTCCCTCAAACATGACATTGCCGATTTTTAGAACCAATTTTAATATGTTTAGCTGTTGTGCATAATTTGTTACGATTTTTAAGTGTATTTTAGACCTAAATATATTCGTGTTTTTTTTCTATCGAGCAAAAGTCAAAAACTCAGGATTCGAATAGCTGATTTCCCTCGAGAAAGGCCTCAAGATTGCTAATTAAATTTAGGGCAGCCGTATTATAATCCAAACAAGAGCTACAACTTTTTAAAAATCCG
Organism: Epinotia brunnichana; assembly: GCA_963854355.1. Taxonomy (NCBI): domain Eukaryota; kingdom Metazoa; phylum Arthropoda; class Insecta; order Lepidoptera; family Tortricidae; genus Epinotia; species Epinotia brunnichana. Next base: position 29,397,099 of record OY977947.1, on the reverse strand, counting down.
TTTTCTGAGCTCACGTCGCCTTAATTATATTATTTACAACCATCTAAAATGGGACAAGTGTTAAATTTTTCAGCTTCTTTTATACTTCCAAACAATTCCCACTCACACATAACTCCTCCAAAAATTGGAAAGTGTATGTGCCTACTGACGATAAACTGTATATCGGTTGTCTATAGAAATCATAATTTTGAAAAGGCTTTGGGCGAGAATTGAACCCTTTGAAATAGAAATGTCTAAACGTTGCCTCAAGTACTTGTCACATAAACCAAAGTCAATATTTATATATAATTTACTTGGCTGCATCATTAGCATTTGTGAATAATGTAATGAATTAGTATTATTATACAGGATCTTTCCAAACAAAAAAAAAATATTTTCAAAATGAAGATCAATTTAGTAACGGGCTTTAATAAAATATGAATGTTTACTTGAGTCGAATACCTCCTTGATATTCAAAGAGCATTACAAGTACAGACGTATTCGATAAAGACAAATTGTCATTTTAAGAGCCGAGCCTTTCAATAGAAACCAAAAGAAAATCAAATTAAAAGACATTGAATTGAATGTAAACGTAAAAGGGTCTACCCATAATCTCGGTAATCTATATTCGTCGTTCCCTTCAGATATAATTGATCGTCAACTGTGAAGTACAACATTTTATGAGATGCTTTAATAGTTCCCTTTATTATTCAGTGATATTTAAACATCGATCAGTCTCATTACGAAGTCGGTGTAAAGTCGTATCGCGCGGGAGCGGAATGCTTCCGTATTCTGAATTAATCAAGAAAACAATTATCTTCCCTTGTTACATTTCCGTGAATTGTCTTTCGAAATACTTGCTGCTTTGTTTTAATTTTAACATTACTTCTTTGTTTATTTTGAATACACGCTTTGAAGTTTTGGATTATTTTGTGTGTAATGTGTTGATGATTTCTCATCACGATGCGGTGTTTATTGTTATTAACATTAAGATTATCTGCTATTATGGATTACTTCCTTATTAAGTCTGAAAACCAAAGAAGTAGGTAAGCTTAAGCTGTAGTACTGTTGTTTTAAAATTTGTAGTAAAACTAGAAAATCCACATTCTACAGAAGGCCACGGGTCCAATGCGTTCTCACTAGTAGTACTACGTAAAGTACAATTTAATATGGGAAATTTATTTTTCTGATAAAGTAGAAGACATAATTATGCCCAAAAAAACCCTAAAAAAATTAACCACAAGCCGCCTACTACGCCATATTTTCAAGAATAATCTCATCTACCAAAATCAAGCCGAGGGAAATAAATTTAAGAACAAATCTGCGTTGTGGAATGTCTGCGGTGTCAAATCGGATGCTTGCCTCGCACCGGGAATTGCGAGATTCCTCCAAGCTCCAAGCTCGTAACGAGCTTACTGGAACCACATGGACGTTTTCGGGGCACTGGCCTGTTTCAAAAACATTTCCAAGATTTCTGTGAAAATAACAAAATGTCTTAAATGTACTCCAAGAAAAACCTTCCTTTCGTTAGAATATTTGAAGACTACATATACAAATGATCACACTGAAAAGGACCTGTGCAAGATTTTGCCAAACTCCATTAGAGAAGTTTAGCTTCTGGAATGGGTCAAAATGATAAGAAAATGTACGAAAACTGCACTTGTACACACGGATACTGGACATGAAAAGAAAGGACCATTCCTCACATTTCCGTTATGGTTTTGTTAACACTCGTTTTCGTTAAATTTATGAGGATCAGCGAAATGCTGTTAGTGTCTAGGCTAATGGCCAGAAATACCAAACTCCGCATATACAGGGTGTCCCGTAAACCGAGGATAATCCGTGGACAGCTTTGCTAATAGGGCTGCTAAATATCTCTCATAATATTTAAATACTGTTTTAATCCGGGTCTAACGCGATATTTATTTACCTTTATTTCTATCTATTTACCGTTATCTGCGACCATGACCGGTGCAACCCGTGTCGAAACGTCAGAAATAAAGGTAAATAAATATCGCGTTAGACCCGGATTAAACAGTATTTAAATATGTGTACAAAGCGCGAGAGTTTAAAGTGTTAAAGTATCTCTCATAATATTTAATTTTAGGTTTAGTAAAAGTGCCTTTTTTCGTGATATTGGCTAAATAATTCAGGAAGTTGGTCAGATTTGACCGAAACAACTAACATATACCCGTTAATAAAAGCTTCTAAAAATATTGGTATAGTAATCAGAACTCCTCCAAACTAAACAACGAAACAAAATTATCAAACACCGTCAGAATCACTTAGCATGTTTGAAACGTTACCCGCCACAGGTCGCGGTTACCGGGAACCAAGTTATCGAGCAACATACGATTATATCTACGGAATATGCGAAACTATGGTCTACGCTGTTTAAAACTTTGGAGTTGAACGTTTCGTCGAATTCGCTTTCGATTGTTTGTTGTAAATTGTAACGTTTCTGAATTCGCATTTCTGGCGTGTTATTGTTATACTTCCAGTACAGACTGTCCCATGTAGCACTTACATAAGATGTGTAGGTAAGTACTTGTTTCTCTGATTGTACGTGTCTCTTGTGTGCTGAACAAATAACTTTTTCTATATATTTCAGTCTCTTTAAAGGTTTGATTCGTTTTATGTTTAACCAAAACTTGACATTCACGTCTAGTTCACACTAAGAGCTGCGTCAGCAAGCCTAATATGATCAAAACTCGAATACATAGAATAGCTGATTCTGTAGAACTTAGAAGTCCCTACTCAACGACCGCGTTTAATTTTCCTTTGTGGATGCAATTCAAATCGTCGTAAAGCAATATTAATGCTGCCGGAAATACTCGAACTTTGAAACCCTACTGTCTTTACTGGAATTGTGATAAATTAAAATCTGAAAGAAGAGTTCAGGGAACTGAATCCTCTACTTAATCCAAAACTCATTTTATAATATCTACATAAAGAAATATTCTTAAATAATTTTATTGAGACGACTCACCTGCCAGCTTTGGGACACGCAATGATTTTAAACAGCAGTACTATTTTTGATTGTTGCTTCTTACCCTAATTACATTTATAATTGGGTATTTCGTGCGCTAGCAGTCTTATAAAAAGAAAAGGTGTGATCAACCACCATGTTCACGGCTACATCGGTGCTACGCTACGCGGTGCTACTTGTGCTACGGTCGTAGCCCGTAGCGGGGAGTTGCTTAACCCATTCACGGTAACGCTACGCTCTTAGCGCTACGCCGTAGTCCGTAGCAGCTTAAACTCCATATGTAGCAAAAAGCGCTCGTAGCGCTCTGACGCATGTGTGTCGCCATGGGCGCTGAATAGGTTAAACACTTTGGACACGTGATAACGCGACGTGCGTAGTGAAGTGTTAGATGTCCATTTTTTATGAAATAGAATGACCAAATACAGAAAATTCATATTAGAATAAAAGTTATAAATTTAGGTTTGATGTACTGTCGACGTGATATGTTTATACTTTCCTTTTATTCCATTGCTATAAGGCGAACAATTTATTCATACATATGATGACGTTGACTGTAGGGCATGAACCAGATGTACCGGTACCAGAAATACCGGGAATTCCCGGGATTTTTCAAAAAACCCAGTACCGGTTCTGGCGGGTGAAAATCCCGGTTATTCGGTACTTTTCGGTACTGAGTATTTTTTGTATTTAAATGACAAATTCTTGAAATAAAACGCCAATTTTATTTTTATTTTAAAATTCTGAATAAACATAATCCGGAAAAGTATAATAATTAACAAAATATCTCAAAGTAAATTTGTTTAAGACCTATAAAAATCAAATTAGATGCAAAATTTACCTGAATATAACAACTTGTAATGTTATAATTATAATCATCTATGAACTAGTAAAATAATATTACGTAGGTATTGCTATTTCCCGCCTAGTTTGCGTTTAATTGAGAAGCTAAGTTTTTGCGTACTTAATTAGATTCATAGGTTCTTCGCCCACTTGATTTAACTACATATTTCACACCAGTGTAACAACTATAGATGAAAGAAAAGCATGTAACATAGTATAAAAGTGAATAAGTAATGAGAAAGTGATAGACGAATGAGAGATGAGAGTGAAATAGCACAAAACCAATTCGGATTTATGCCGGGCAGGGGTACAACAGACAGTCAACTAAATATGCGAAATAAACCTGCATATGGTGTTTATAGAAAAGTTTACCAGGGAAGTATGTAAGGCAATCTATGTATGACAGATGTTGTACACGCGTCCGGTCGAGGGCTGGTACAACCGACAAGCTCAATGTCACGGTGGACTCACACCAGGGCTCGGCTTTAAGCCCTTACCTCTTTCTTCTTATAAT